>VZTB01002306.1:117223-208696 GCA_013397245.1 Thryothorus ludovicianus
CCGAAGCTCCTAGATGGATAGAGTGATAAAAGCTTTAATATTACCAAGAAACTGAGAAGGTCTGGGCCTCTTCTGAGATTTGAAGGAGGTATCATACTTAGTATATGCCTAGAAGATATTTTTGTGCTGAATTGTCTGTTCTTCATATTGGATTCAGTAGGAATGCTTGGAGAAGACAATTGAATCTGAGAAGATTAAAGAAAGTCAAAGAGAAAAGGGGAGAACTGGGCAAAATATGGGAGATTTATCAGTCTGAATGAAGCTGTCTTTTTCTCAAAAAATCGTGTATCTTCAGGTAAAACAAGGGATCATACCAAATTTGTTACAGGTAAATGTTTATTTTTGATGTTTTATCTGACATGGATTGTTTTTTAAAGGGACTGGCAGAGTTGTCTCTGTATTCTCTAAGTTTTGCTCAAAAATATGTATAGCCAATGACATTCATGTAACAGTTTGTCTTTTTTCCCCTTGATAAAATGGGAAAATACTTAGGCATTTCTCCTTGTGGATTTGATTTGTTCACTTTGTATGCAAGCCAACTCTCCTTGAGTCTGGTTATTTTGCTAATAGGGCTAATATTAATCTATGGCTTTCATCAGATGAAGATACTAGGAAAAACTGGGATACTACAATCAGGTGAAGGATGGTGGTCATCTCTTTATCCATGCCTAATGTAAATACTCAGCCAATTAGGAAGCTGGTGACAACAGACATTTCAGCAATGATTCCAATTATAACTAGAATAATTTATGCCTAAGTGTGACATGGTGATCTACATCAGAGAGATGCTTTGTGTATGTGTCAGAGTTTTATTAACAAGTGACACTGGGATGTTCTGGTGGTAAACTTTCCTCTTGTACTCTTGTAGCAGTGGGTTTGAGATCCCCGAGGAAACAATTGAGAAGATGCTGAAGGCAAGTTTAGCTGCTGTGGAACCCCTTGTAGCAGCCATTTGGCTGCTTCTGAAGAATGGATCTGATAGGATTGGTAGAGATTATCTTTCAGCTCCCCATAGATCTCCATCTATATTTGCTGCTCTTTTTATTTTTTTTTTTTTGTGGCAGTTCAGGTAAAGTGTGTACATAAGAGTTTTGACATCTGAGTGAGGAGCCTTAAAAAAGCTCTGTTTGCAAAGGACTACTTTGTAAAGCCTAGCCTTCTGCAGGTCAGCTAAAATCTACCAGTCTATTTTGCCTACATATCTCTGCCTTTCCTCATGCCAGGGAGGGAATTTTTACTAGACAAGAACCCAAGTCACAGACACAAAGACTTGCAGCTGAATTTTGTCGTTGACTCATATCACATGCCTATTGATAATCCATCTGCAAATAAGATAATTGTCTGCAATTTGGGGTGTTTCATCTAAAGACCTCATTTTTCAGTGCTAAAAAATGAGACTAATGCAGATAACATAAGGATGTTGAGTAGAAATACTCACTGTATCTAACTATTGAAGAGCTGTTTGCAGGTGTAGTGTGCTTTTTAATGGCTAATTAGTGTTATTTAACAACATTTCCAGGCCTAAAAATTCCATTGTGCCAAATCAAGCTTTTATTCTAACTTCTACATAGAGCATAGTTTTCCAGTTATGACTGTGTGCTACTTGCCACCTGCCCTCAATGACTCACTTATTAACTCTTGACAGTGAATTTAGTCTCATCTGTCTCAGTAGATCAGATGTTCCTAGACTTTATCCTGAATACAATTGCACACAGTTAATGCAGTAAATCCCCAATTAACCAGAGCAGTTGTCCCATACCAAGTTGAGGGCTGAGAGCCCTACTCAGTAAGCAGGGATGGAAGTTTAAAGGATAGGATATGCCATACTCAGCAGGAAGCTTTCTTGACTGGTGGAAAAGGAACTTGATTGATTGACTGACTGCTCAGGCAATGGGTCACCCTTTGCAGGTATCACAGAGATGCAGAGAGCCTTTCTCCAAGGTACCTTCTTTGTCAGTTCAGATATACCCCACAATGGCATGTGCTTCATCTCTGCATATATCAAGACACAGTGAACTAGGGTAACACAGGATTTTCCTTATTCTTGGTTTCACTGGCTGGAGAAAAGTTGCTTATTTATTTACTTAGAACAAGTGATAGAGCAGTCTGTAGAAAGTAGCACAAAAATGCTGATCATTATCTGGAATTTTCCTGTGCTGTTTATCATTTTTTCATAGAAGTGATTTCCTTTGTGAGACAATTGAATGCCTTGCTAATTCCTAATGTATCTTTCTGCATCCTCAAATGTACAATTTTAACAAATTTCTACAAAATCCTTCTCAGTTCCCAAATTTTAAAATATTCAATATACTCCAGTGTGAATGTCATTAGGCTTTTGAAGCTATCAATCTACTGTGTTGCCTTTTAAATTTAATTTTCTCAAAATACTCAGTTTTCTATACTAATACATGATTGATGATACTTCTGCAGCCTGGCAGAATTCAACTACTTGATTTACCAAAACCTTTCTTTTTAAGGGGGTCACACTGGAAGCATGTACTGTCAGAAGAAGTTTGGGGCATTTCCCCATTTCCTTCTCCGTGCACATACTTAGGTGTTTCAGCATTCATTGAGCTGTGCTGAAACCCTGTCTCTGTAAGAAATTCCTACTCCAACCTTCCCCACCTAAAGCTGACACAGAGCACATTACCATTATTCCTTTCATCCTCCTGTCCATTTTTTTTTCAGTTCAGCCTGAATGTCTGCTGTCTGATGTTTCTTCCATGGGATGTGTGCTTTGGAGTAAACAAGATTTGTTCATATTTCTCCAGGATAAATTACCTGTAAAAAAACAGTCATTGCTTGAAAAAGCTGATTGCACTTTGTCAGTCTGAAACACACCAGTTAGAGTGCCTCATTTCAGAGCTGGAGATGTGTCTGAGCCCCTTGCTTTGCTCACATGTCAAAGGCTGTTCCTCATGAGTGCCTCTGGAAAGGTGTATCTGTATGCTCAGATTTGATACTAGTCAAATTTCGTAGTAATTCTGAATGATAGTGACTGAAAAATTAGAACCCCATGAACCTAAATGTCCTTGTACCATGGGTAGTGCTGCTAGGTGTACCCTTAAATCCAGTAACAGAATTCCTTTGTTCACAGATGAAAACACACCTGCGAAAATCCTCTCACACCTTCCTGCCTACCTGCCCACCTTGAACTTCTAAGTAGGAGGAATCAGGAGACACAGTGTGTTGGATTTACAGTAAATCTCAGCCTTGCATGTATGATGTAATTATATGTCTGGCCAGATAATAGCTGTATTATGTCACCCTGATTAAAAAATGGACTGCCGTATCAACAAGCTACTGCCTGTCATGATGTCAGTCTGCAAAATGCCATTGATTTGGCAGACTTTTAACCTAAAGAATTATAACCTCTTTGCTCTTGATCACTTTATTAAATCCAGATTGATCTTTCATCCAAAATGTCAAGGAATCTGCCAGCAGCTTAGTAATTAATGAGAATAATGACCTGCTGTAAAACAAACAGCAGTGAATTAAAAGTGCGGGTCATGTCTGCATTTGTCAACAAGATAGTTAGCTTTTTTTATCCACTTGTTCTTAATACTCTTCTTTTTGAAAAGACACTAAAGAGAGTTTGTTAATTGCATTTGAATTCAGGTTCCTTTCCAGTGCTCAAAATTTTGGCTCATAAACAGGGACAGCTTATGTTAAGTCTGCTGTTAGCAATTCTGACCCTAAGCTTTTTACTCTGCATTCTTCGAAGATTGCTGCCCCTGCTGCTAGGATTGCTTGACTAATCATAGAGCAGTTGCAGGTCTGATAAATCATAGCTGGAAACATCACATCGATGCTGGGAAAGACCAGAAATTATGCCAGTTTACATTAATATGCCACACTGTGACAGCATCATCTTCCCTTGAAGCTAACCCAGTCCTGTAAGGAGGGAGACAGACATTTAAATGGGCAGATTGTCAGAACAGAAAAGTATTCTAAGCTTTTTTAAGCTCATCTATATCTACTGATGAGTCAGAGCTTTAATTCCCAATGAATTAAACAGATAATCTGAGAGAGTTTTCTACTTAAGCAGTTAAGGGATAAATTCTTAAAAATACTGAAGTTATTTTGATGGTAGGACTGAAGCCCCTGAATCACTCAGACTTTGCAGTGTTGGACCCAAAACACTATACTTCCCTTAGAATTTTGATAAAATTCAGACACTATCTGTAAAAAATGTTCAGTCAAAAAATGTTCATACTCTGAGCGGATGTACTGTTTTCACTTCACATTGATAAATAAAAGCATTTTAAAGGTTAAACATGTTACATTTTTGGACAAACATGGAAGTGAAACTTTCAGCAAAATTTTACAGTGCTTCTACTTTCCTTTCATGTTGACACAGGCCACGGGTTAGATTTTATCTGCATGAAAGATATGAAAGGTCCCTACTACAGTACCAGGGAAAATGGGTGAAAGTGTAATTTAAGTCAGAGGCAAAACTTTTGCTTGGTTTAGTGAAATCAGACTTTACCTAGCGTGTTTAAGAGTGTATTAGTTCTTTGCAAAATTCTTGTTCTTTTCCTTAGAATAAAATGCCAGAAAATCTCACACATATGTGAGGAAAAAGAGTCACTGTACTAGCATAAGCCTGTAAACACCACGGGAGACATTATTGCTTGAATAATGTGGGGTTTTAGCTTGGATTATTCAGCATCTGAAGATACACTGGTTGTTTCTCTTATGTGTATTAATATCAAAGCCAAAACTAATATATGTTAGATGCTATGGGGGCAGAACCTTGAAGTTTCTTGCATACAAGCTGCAGCTTCTTGCTTGTTCTCCAAGAGGGCACATTAAAAGGCTTTTTTCACTTGTTTTTGAAGTGCTGGGTCTTTCCTGTGCTATCTTCTCAGGCCTTCCAGCTGGTGGCACTGTCACCATAGCCCTGGGCTCCCAGCTGTTCTCCCCGTCCCTCACTCCTCTTGCATGGCCTCTCTCTTGTGGTGCAGAGGACAGAAGCTGTGACTCTTAACACACAGTTTCTTGGTCAGTACCTTTGTACCAGTTCAGAAAGATTACAGAATGGTTTGAGGTGGAAGTGATCTTAAAAATCATCTGGTTCCATCCAACCCTCCTGCCATCTATTAGACCAGGGACATGTATTAGACCAGGTTTCTCAGAGCCTCATCAAGCCTGGTCTCTTCCAGGGATGGGGAGTCCACAACTTCTCTGGGCAGCCTGTTCCTGTGTCTCACCACCCTCATTGTAGGGAATGTCTTCCTAGTATCTTGTCTAAACCTGCCATCCTTAAGTCTCAGAAGAAATTAGGAAGATGTTATTTTCTAGGTTTGTAATGGTTAACAGCTGTTTTGGCTGTAATGCTGACCCACTTTAGCCACTGTGCTATCCCAGCTGTGAAATTTACAGGGGTTTGTGAGCATCTTCGGATTTCAGATGGTGCTTTTCATGCTGCTTGTGTCTGTTAAAATGCTGTACCTTTTGTGCTCTGAGACATTTCCTGACTACTCAGTAGAAATATCTGATTAATTAGATGTCATTAGGTTAAATATAGTTAAATACAGAAACATAGGTAATTGCTTCAAGGATGATGTTTGCATAAATAATTTTTTCCTGTTGCTTTTCTTTCTTCCTAGTTCAACTGTTGAAATACAACCTGTTCTTTGTTTTGCCATGGAAAGACCCTGTACAACAAGGAGGCATAGCTAGAAATCAATTGTGCACAAATGTTGTCAAATGAAAGTGTGAGCAAATAAGGAAAAAAAAATAGTTTTTTCACTACCTTTTTGAAATCTAGGAAAGGGTTCTGAGTATGGTAAAGATCAAACTTGGCCATTCATCATAGAAATAGAACACTGAAAAAAATGTGCTTCTAACAAGGAATTTCTGAAATTTCTCTTTGTATATGAGAACCTACTTCTCCTGAATAGGTAGGATTTTGGAGATGTCCAGTAGTAATTTATGCCTGATTTGCACCTTACTGCATGGATCTTCTCATCCAGTTGGGTTTATTTAGTATGTTGTATTTAAGTGGTGTCTATGTTTAACTTATCAACTCATAATTTTTTATGCACATAAGCATGATGAAAGTCATGCCAAAAGAAATACCCACATTTGGATTTCAATGATCCATTAATATGGAGATATATAAGACCAAGATATATCAACATCATTTGTATTCATGCACGTTCTAAATAATTGTGTTTTCAGAGTGTGTATATATATTATGGCTTCCTGATTCTAAAATAATTACAAGCCTCAGCTATAGCTGAATTATTAGTTGCAGTGATTTAGCTCTGCCAGAAATGTTGTGAATATATAGACTGTTAATGTGGTGCAGGACAGCAGTGGTGGAGATAAATCTGTGGCTGTGTGGATTATTCACCTTTCCAGACAGCAACATTCGTATTTTCGTCAACATTTGCACCCATCCACCTCAGTAAAACTGGGAAGCACTATTAAAATCAGGTACTCATTTTCAGTAATTTTTTTTGTCTGCAAATTGTAGTGCAAGTAACTAAAATAGGAATTCAAATAAGATTTAGTACTTCATTTAGAAACATTTGTGGTTGACTCATTCATAGGTGATAATCTGAGCAACAAGTATTGTAGTCACCACCAAAAACAATGATAAAATTTCCTTTTGTTTTTTAAAGGGGGAAAAAAAAGTAGATTTTTAAATGAAGATAAAAACCCTCTAAGTTTAGAGAGGTTGCTCAGAAGTCACTTGTCACTATACCATAAAAAAAATGAAGGACTAAAAATGCTGTCTTAAGCAAGGGGCAGCAAAGAATGACGACCACGTCCTTGCACTTTGTGTTCTCAGCTGCAGCATGGGGTCACCAAACCCACTAACTTGCCATGGAAAGTTGAATTGCCATTTAGTAAAGACCTGAGCTAGCTTTGCCCACAGGATTTTTACTGCCCCAGACAAACCTGAACACTGACATGCTTCATTGCCTGGGCTGTACCACTGAGCAAGTCCTCTACAGATTTTTACCTTTTGCAGAAATTATCTATAGATAGTGTCTGATCATATAGGACAAGTCTCTTTATTTTTTTTCCTAACTAAGAAAAATTTATATTTTTAGCCTTTCTACCACTGTATTTATTAACATTTTTTCTGCATTAAAGTGAGTAGATGTTCAGCTGTAGCTTTTACCCAGAGAACTGATGTTAATCATCAGTGAATTACATGGTAGTGATTGAATTTACCAGAGTATAATGTCAGGACAGCATGTTTCATAGCTTTTTTTTCTTTCAGTTTTCTGTAATGAAGGATAAGGGGAATGTCTGTAGGTGGCAATAGTACAGAAGCTGTAGCCATATGCTGTTTGGGGGTTTTAGTGGGTAAGTTACCATCAAGTTAATTTTCAAGTTAGTTTTCTGCAATTCTGATTCAATAATCTGCTCTACTGCTGCTCTAGACTGGGGCAGTGTGATCCCTAATGTCAGACTGCAAATCTGAATGCCAGATTCTCCACACCACCAGCAGTGTCTACCTTAGGCAAAGTCATGAATGGCTTTCAAAATCTCATTGTTTGTCTATGTGACTATTTATTCATTGATTTTGAACCACTGACTGCAGACATGGCTTTCTAATGACAGCACTGTGACATTTGTATCATTAGCATGTTGTTAATGTGCAGTACAAGAAGCTGTAACACCAGTCACAAATTACAGATTTTTTTCAATGAATTGGAAGGATAACAGGTGATGTGTACCCAAAATAAGAAAACACCAGCCATATGAAGCCCAGGTTCTAGGCTGCAGTTGCTTTCCTGAGATGAGCTGATGGTGCTGATGGGTCACAGCAGTATCTGGAGAGAGTAATGGTACCTGTGCAGCTTTTAGGGCAGGCGAGGGAGAAGGGGTGCCATGAGCATGAGCAGCAGCATGAGGTGCCCTGTTGGGGTTAGCTGTTTGTGGGCTCATGTGCTGTGGGTTTCAGGTATGCTCAGGACAGACCTTAGGCATGTTATGTATGGGCTGCTGAAAGATGGAATTGTTGGAAAATACTCTTGGAGGTGCAGCTGGGCCCACGGCTAATGGATTAAGAGCAGCATGGCAGGTGTTTACATGGCATCCAGTGGGCTGCACAATGCCTTTTGCAATTCTCTTCTTCAGTAGGAACATGGCTAAAGTGCCAGAACCAGCTACTTCATTTGATCATTGCCGTATGATACACTGTATTTCCCACTGCAGTAGATAAAGACCAGCTAGGATTACAGAAACATTGTAAACAACTGCACAAAGTAATAAATAGTTCCTAATTCACAGTCTATAACACAGTCTATTTCTTCTGCTTCATTATTACTTGGGTAATTAGCCCACTGAAAATTAAATAAGGTCTTTTTTTTTGACACAAGTAGTTTGGCTTAGATGAGGTAATGTCAACTGAAAGAAAAACCTAAGTTCTATTTATAGTCTATTATCTGTGGGGGCATTTTAATAAATTCCACAAAACAAGGAAATGATAAATCACTCAAAATTCCAGTTGCCACTAAATAAACTCTTTGTCCAGAATATTGTTTTCTGGGAGAGTCTAATTTATGCATTCCTACTACTTTGCTGAGTAGCAGTAGTTCAAAATAAAAAACATTTTGGCAGAAATTTAATCATTACATTTGTCTGTGAGTGCCCATTGCTCAGAGAAAATTGTCCCTGTAATTGTGCTACCATTTTAACTGGTGTTTTAATTATGGGTCTTCTGCTTATCAGGGTAAATCCAGGGACCATTTGTTGTGCACCTGGATCCACTGACTAAAATGTTGGAAAAATAAACTCTGTGCAAAATGTAAGAGAGTTATTTGAAATAATGAAATAGTTCCAAGTGCCAAACTAACATGTGAAATCAAAGCAAAAGTGAGTCAGGCTGTTGTGACTCTGGGAGCAGCAGGTGAGGTGGGGATTCTCTGACCTACTTTGCTAGTCTAATCTATTGGTATTAGTCATCCCAGTAGCCAAACCCCAAAATTCCACATCTGTTGGTATTGTCACCCAGGTGATAGTAAAAGAAAGTCCATTTTAAGCACATCTGTGATTTCTCACGCTGTGATTCACTGTACCTTACTAGACTTTTGTTCTATAAGGTTAGCATGTTGTTGTCTTCGAAATATTTCATCCCTGTTTTTTCAATTATTTTTGTTCTGCAGCCTCAAATAGTCCAGGCCTTTAAGAAAACTTTTATGATGGTGGAATTCAATAGTCATGTAAGGAGAAATCTAGCAAAGACTAGGCCGGTAGGTCTTTTATTTCATTTTTGATCCCAAATTATCTGAGCTACCTTGTGCCATAGCCCTTCTTTCTTGGCAGACTTAGAGTTCAGCCTTGTAATAGAACCATGTGACAGCCTCCAAAGGTTAAGGAAAATGAGCATCCAACACACATAAGAGGAATTTTATAACAGTAATGCTGGGTGGAAATGAGGTTAAAAACCTTACTGTGAACCAAAGATCAGACACTAGTTTCTGTTGTCAGGGTTGAACTCAGTTATAGAACTATGACTTCAACTGTCCTCAATTACTTTGTTGCATAATGATTATAAAAAAGGGTGAGTCTTAAGAACACTGCCTTTGCTGTCGTTGCTGGGCAAGGAACTACTGGGTTATTTAGAAGCTGAACCTGACTTCTTTGTGTATTTCAGACCTGTGCTATTGTGTTTTTATTGGGTTTTTAATATGATGACTTAAAGTCATGAGACAGTTTAAAATCTTGACTGAATTACACACATTGCTTAACTGCTGAGGAACCTGGGTGCACCCCAACCCATGTGAAGTGTGCTGCACAATGTAGATAAATGATTTACAGGCCAGCAGGAATGTCCTGAAAACTCATTGTGTCTTCTCAGTTTTACAACATGGGCTGATCCCACACATAAGCTACAGGGCTCATGGGGATACCAAAACATCTTTCAGCAAGTTACAGACTTCTGTGTTTGCTATGCTGCCACATTCCACCCCATTGTCCTGCAGCTCTTAGAGAGAGATGGTCCTTCCTGGGCCATGGTGGGCACTAGGCCCAGGACAAGCACAGCAGGAGATGTTGCCTCAAGCTTTTTCCATGACAAGCATCTGTCTTTTGCCATGCTCCAGGTTATCTAAGGGAAGGATCAGGAGATTATGTTACAGCTGTTGGAAGATTGGCATAGTTCCCTGGCAGAACTAACCAGCCTGTGACACGGCCACTCAGTTTCCACCTCCCCACCTGATACATCCTCCAGGTATGGCACTGTGTGGCTGGTGGAGCCCGCAGCCCCCCGAGTGCCACTGTGGCCCCTGTGCAGCCCCACTGCCACCCCCAGAGGCTGCTGACCCTGCAGGGCAGCCAGAAGTCACCCTCGGTGCTGCTGCATGCTGTGTGTGCCACGGGCTGCTGCCATGTCCCACAGGCTCCTCTCAGCAGCCCAGGGAGCTCAAAATAACCATGGTTGTGTACCTAAAAATGGTGTGCTTTTTGCTCTGAGGAATGCAAGCATAGAGCCACTGCTCGAGCTTTCCTTCTTTTCCTTCCTTTCCTTTCTCCTGCCCTTCCCATACTGCTGCTGCCTCCCCTGTGCTATTCCATCACTTTCTCCTCCCTATAGTTCCAGATCACTGTACAAGGCATTGGTTAAAAGTAAAGTCTTCCAGAGGAGAAACATGTTTGCAACAATGGAAGCTAATGTAAACAAAACCCAATAGAATGGTTTTCTGGTTCACGGTTTTATTATTATCTTTAGCTTTAAGGAGATTTGAGATTTTTGTGAGGTAAATGACCTGATGCAGGCTACACAGACATTTCAAGTTAAATGAAAAATTTAAAGCATAATACAGTGTTCATGCATACTCCTGTTGCTTGGGATTGGAAAAGTTACTGAAGATTTCCTTTCCTGTTGCTATGCATTTTATTTTCATTGTTGGGAAGTGTACATGAAGGCGAAGGTAGCAGCTATTTCAGGAGGCTGCCTGGGAAGCAGAAAAGTGTTTTAGATACCTTCTTTCATTCTTATTCCCCCGTGCACAAAAGCAGATGCCAAGTACCACATGCTCCCCTATTTTGTCTGTCGGGTGCTTACATAGGATTCATCTCTGCTTTTGTGTAAAGGCTTCCAAGGAAATCTCAGGTGCTGAGCTCAGCTGGTTCCTCTGTTTCTATCCCTGTGTCCATTTTGTCAAAATGCATCTGGAGAAGTGTCATCAAATTGTATATGTCCAGGTAGCTTTCTATGATAGTCCCTGGGGTCCTGTAATGTGAAAATGTTTGAAAAACATAGCAACAGTAAGGTTGGAGCCATCTGTGGTGCACCTCTTTCACTCTGAGATGAACTGGTGTAAATCAGTTCTTGCTGGGCATATAGCTGGTGTTAGAAAATAAGTCTGCAGGCAGATTTAAACAGGAAAAAACTGCTTAAAATTTATCATATCAGTGGAGGCAACAATGTCTCTCAGCAGAATTTTCACCCACTCCATGAGTGGACAAAGCAGGTTGTGCACCTGCAGGTGAACTCCCTGAGTACATGGTAGGTGATGTCTGCCACCCCAGCCCCCTCATCTTCTGCTCTTGCTGGCAGAAAGATAAGATGTGTAACTCCAGAACCATGTCAAACTGAATTTGCTTCCTTTGCCTGGGACAAAAAAAGCGCAGGGTTTTTTACCATCATTGCAGCCAAAATGTGCACTACACACTGTTTTTATTTTTTAGGCTTCCAGTGATTGATGCACATTGAGAAATAAATTTTCACAAATATAAGCAGATTGTTTAGTTTGAATCTTTTCATCTCAGAGCAAATTTAAAACATGGCACCTTTACATTACAGCATGCCAACAGCTAGGGTGGGATTATTTCAGGTAAGCTTTTGTGTGTCTTGCAGTGTCACCTCCACAGCAGATTGCTTAGCTTTGTTACCATGTTTAGCATCAGTTATAACCTTCTCAATGCCCACATGCTTTAAAGTTCACTAGAAAACAGGCTGCTGCCACAAAATTACCCCATTTCTGTTATTCTTATAACATTTAAATGACATAGCATGGCCAAAACCAATATGGGTTGAGAAGAATTTCCATCAGTACATAGGTGAGGCATCAGCCTTCAGCAGAACAGTCCAGTTAACAACACCTATCTTTCTTGCAATTTATTTCAAATTCAGCTGTCTCATGCATCCATCCGCTGTCTTCCATCTTTTAGAGAAGTTGACAGAAATGAGATTAGTTGTAAATTGTCTGAGGAAAGAAATTCATCCTGTTCTGACAGTGCAAAAACACATGACAATACACCTGGTTGTGGTATGGAGCCCAACACAGTGCTCAAGAGGAAGGTATGATTGCAGATATGCTTAGCAGTATCACTTGGCTGTATTTGTTTAGGTTATACTAAAGCACAACTGTTTCAAATAATTTATATACTTATAATAAAAAATATCCTTCAGGCTTTATTTAAAAGATCCCTATATGTATCAAATCTTTCAAGTAAACCACAAAAAGCAAGTAGTGTAGAAAGATGGAGGTTGAACGTTAATAAGAGGTTGTAGCAGGAGGTAGACCTTTCAAACTCCGTGTTCATTGTATTAGCAATGGGACCACATCTGAAAGTTAATTCTGGTGGGTTTTTTCTGTTGTTTTGCTAGTGCCTCACTCTGATACTCTCCATATCCCTCTTGAGATTAAAAATGAATTGAAAAGACCAAGTAGATTATCCTGGAAAAGTTAAGTTTTAACAAATGTACTATAGCCCTGCATGATAGATAATTTAGTAAAATATCAGTGTGCCTTTGAAATACCTTATGGAAGAGTCATTGGCCATAAATTGTCAATGACCTGTATGTGTGCCTTCTTAAATTCTCAAAAATAGTTTCCATGTTCTACCCATGTGCCATACAATCTGAGAAAATCATCAGATTCTTCAAAGTGTAAGTGTCTGAGGGGAGGGTGTCAAAAGGAGGAAGCCAGACTCTTCTTGGTGGTGCCAAGCAAGAGTACAAGAGGCAATGAGCAAAAACTGAGGCACAGGGAATTCCACAGTGAATATGAGGAAGAACTTCCTCACTCTGCAGGTGACTGAGCACTAGAAGAGATTGCCCAGAGAGGCTGTGGACTCTCCTTCTATGAAGATGTCCAGAAGCCATTTCAACACAATCATGAGTAATGTGTTCTAGTGGATGCTGGTTGTGCAGGGAGGATGGACTTGATGACTTCCAGTGGTCCCATCCAATCTCACCTGTTCTGTAATTCAATGCTTGCATAAATACATCAGTGTCTTTGCAAATCTACATGAAATTTGACGTCCAAAAAATTAGTCCTGAGTATCCATTGCAGCAGGTATCTCACTTCTAAGTTCTGCCATAGCTGCTTGAGAGACTGATGCTGACCAGTACTGACAGCATGATCTAAAAAGTCTAACTAAATTGTGATGTGTCAGGGGTAGAAATCCCCATTTGTCAAAGCAGTGGCACTATATGCTGATCAAATCCTAGATGATCAAAATAATTTTAGTTATTGTTGTTAAATTTGAATCAGGAAGATAACATACATACAGAAACCTAGAGATATATTTCTGAAATTTCTTATAGGCAACAAACTGTCGTCATGGATATAAACCTTAGGTAGGTTTTCTGTACTTATTCAATTAAATCCTACAAAATGGAATTAGGAAAAGCCAGCTAGAACAAATTATGTATTTCTTCTCTACTCCTGAGACACTGTGCTCCTGCTAGCTTGCAGCCCAGCTAGTGATATGAAAACATAGCATCTACTCAGTCTTAAAACTGTAAGACTTCGTATTTCTGATTTAATAACTGATGCTATTGCATAGTCTTTATTTTGTATATAGCTACTATATAGGTAGTGTGTTTATGTGCACAAATATAATTTATGCATATAAATTTTAGCTTGATACATACAAGTAAGTGTGACTGAGAGCTCCATATCTAATGTTCAGAGATATGCAAGTGCCACAGAACTTGTAATGCAAAGCATTTCAAATATACTAGCAGCTGAAAACAGGATTTTAAAGCACATTTGCAGCAGGACTGTAGTAAACTAGAGGCACCGATGCTGTGACTTCTTTGAATGGTTTCTGCAGAGCATGAGAAGCACTTGCTCATTCCAATTTCCAGGCTGTTTTTCCCTTGCTTTAATGCCTGCCCACTATTTGTAGAATTAAAACTCATTGACCATACCAGAAGTAATTTGAAAGTTATTGTAAATTGATAATGTTCACAAAAATCTAAAGGTTTATCACAACTTCATGACATTTAAAGTATCTTTTGCAAGAATTGGTTAATAAAAATCAGCTCAGAAACCACTCCAATTAACTTGTAACGAGCAGAATAATTCCACTTACTTTTTTCTTTTTGGGGTGGAGATGGACCCAAACTGGTACATGTTTTCACTTCCTTCCCATTGCCCTGTTTTATTGTCCATCCAATAGAGTTCCCGGCTGACAACTGCTCAGCCTTTTGGAAGACTGAAGTCAGGGCTGCTTGATGTAAGTATTCCCCCTGCCCACCGTGCAGTGCCACATGTAAACTGCTCATTCTGCCTATGAAATGCTGTAAGCACCAGGGAGGCATAAATTTATTATGTGTATTTATATATATGCGTGTCTGTAGAATATCTAATGAACAATATCTAATGAAGAGAGCTTGAGCAGTATATTTTTAAACTCAACATTTTCTGTCTAGTGTTATTCTTCTTTCTGAGTTTGCAGGGTGATATGAGAATGATAGACAGGAAGGGATATTTTTGCTGAAGTGTCATTCACAACTGCTGAGGAATATTGGGAAACTAGGAGAGTGGGAAATGCTCATGTGCGTGTATTTGCCAACACACGTGTGTATGTATGCAGGTCTAAATGTTACAAAAGGAAACAAAATCACAGAATGTTCTGAGTTGGAAGGTATCCACAAGGCTCACAGAGTCTGGCTCTTAAGTGGATGGCCCATATGGGGATCACACTTGTGACCTTGTATTTATTACCACCACACTCTGATAACTGAGCTAATCTCAGGGTTAGGAGGGTTATGTCAAGAAGTTCTGGGAGAATCAAGTTTAAAAAAGAAGGTTGTTGCAGTGCAAACAAGCTGCAGCAACTTCAGCTCTGAGCATGCAAAGAGGACATAAAAAGCTATCTGTAAATACAGAACACACCTTGTGGGGAGAAAACCTGATGACTCTTCTAGTCTTAAATTGCTGTATGATTTTGATAGATGGCTGAAGATGTCATGCTGAGAGTAACTGAACACTTGTTTGTTTTTATTCTCATCTTAAGAAGATGATTCACTTCCAGCTATTTGAGTGCTTAGGGACATTGTTTAACTTTTTAATGTTTATTTGCTGCTGTCTCCATTCACTACAGAGGAATACAAGAAATCCTGGCTGATTTAGTTGAACTTATCTACGTTTTTTCTCCATCAGTGAAGCTGAGTTGTGTATACATGCACCCTCATTTCTTACTATTGGATGCCTTAGAAAAATAAATACATTATAGTTTTGGAGACTGACCATATGAAGTCCAGATAACTAAAGGAAATTTGCCAGTAGCAAATTTACCAGTATCAAAGGGGAAAGTTTGTAGAGTTTTAGTGAAGCTTCTCCTGGAGATGACTCATTCTTGGAGAAGATGAGCATATTTCTGCTGGGTCAGCTATTTAGTTATATAGAAAGGTTTTTTCTCTTTTTCTGAAAACCAGATAATTGTTTATGTATGATGCTTTATCTCCACAGATGTTCTAATGCCACATTTGCATTTTTGGTCCTTCAGGCAGTTCTGCTAGTTTTCATCTTTCCCTCATCTTAGTTTCAGCAGCTGGTATTATGATATTCAGATATAACTGCTGATCTCAGCTCTACCAGAAAATTCACACTGAAGCTTCCAGCTAGGTTTTTGCTTGAATGAAGCTGTTTGCTACTTTTCCAAAGCCTAACCAATTCAAGCTGTTATTGAAGTTCAGTTAGAAAAAAAAAAAAAAAAGAGGGAAATAGTTCATTTTAAAGATTTAATAATTCCTTTTAGGGTGCCCATGATTTTACAAATTTTCATAAGTAATAGATGACTTAACATTTGATTCCATGTCTTTTATATTAAGAGTCTTTGGATACACATGTACCCTATGTGCTATGACGCAATTAAAACTTTGTCAGCTAAGAATGTAATTGCATAATCAGCTTTAGTTTTTACTTCTGATGTCTGCTGTGTTCTGCCTTCTGCCCTCATGCATGATTCCCTGCCCACTTTCCTAAATCAACACCACACCTTGAGTAGATATGCCAGTAGAAGATGAGGGAGCTAATAAAATCCCAGATGTATGTATTTTAACAAAGTAATAATTTATTTTGTTTTGACGGAAATAGCTCTCACCTGGACCAGCTCTCAGAGCAGCTCGCCATTACTGAATCTAAATTACAAGCCAGCTTTAAAGGATAAGATTCTAAACAGAAGCATTAAAGGCACATCACTCTGCCCTGATGATAGGTGCACATATAGCATTACAGCCTCCAGCCTCCAGTTCTACACAGTAACTCTGAAGCTGTGTTCCCCGAGCAGTCAGTGTTTTTTGTTGCAACTTAAGTCCAGAGTCTCAATGTGCCCAAGTTACTGCCTGCGGACAGCCTGGGTTACTTCCACACTGATATCACCAACCAGCCATTTCTTTTTATGGCCCTGAGGCCTCGGATACCTTCCCATGGCCAGAAATTCAAGGGGGCTGACGTCAGCTGGTGGCTGTGCTGGGGAGGCCCCACCTGTAGCTGGGATCATCCTTTTTCTAGGAAAGGGCTGTGTGTGGAGAGCACCCTCCTGCAGCTGCTGCCTGTGCTCTCAGCAGGGCTGCAGGCGTGTGACCAGCACGGCTTTGGCACCAGCTAAGGCAGAGCCTTGGCCCTTCAGCTCCAGCAAATCCTCAAGCCATGCCTTGAGGATTCAGAGTAACAAAAGAGAACTGCTGAAAAATGGTAGGTTATTTTTGTGAAAACTTGTGGCAGAAATGAAAAAACAGTTTTTAGTGACATTTTCCTGTTAAGTTTTCCAACTGGGTAAGGTTTATTATATGATATCTCAAAGGACAGAAAATCTGAGAAAATATACTCTTTAGAAAAAAGGCAAAATTTCATTGTAAGAAATGCTGGATTTTTGTGAGTATAAATGAAGAATATGCTCTCTTGTTTTGTAATTGTATCAGACCTCTGTGACTGAAATGCTGAAAATCATTGGAATTGGTGAGGGTCAGACTTGCAAAATAGAATCTGTCAGGTCTCACATGTTTGTGGTACCACTTTTTTCTGAAGGGTTTGTCTTAATTTTTGTAATAGGACTTCTACTTGGCTGTGTTACTTTGCTGTAGCTTTTGTGTGCCTGCACCGTAGAACTCTTAATTACTATTGATATATGTCTTGTTGCTTTTATGGTCTTTATACTGCTATTAGTTTATATATTGCACCAATAATTTCTACCAAGACTTCTAATTTACAAGTGTTTCAAAACCTACATAAAATAATCTGTATTAGCAGAATGAACGAGCTGGAACATTAAATTTTTCCCCTTAAAATACTTCAAGTTATTGATAAGGCTGTGTATACGTGTGAGATGTACACACGCAAATAAATTTCTTTTATAAGGGAACCTTATAAAAGAACACTGGTAGGCCTATAAATGTTTTTTCCTCTATTTTGATATATAAGTGTTTGTCTGTGAGATTCTTGTTGATAGCATCATGCCTTTATTCTGTCTGGGCTTGAAAATTCTGATATCTGTAAAATTGTCAGCCTGAGGTGGTTACAAAACAGAAGTGGGAAGCTACTCATAGCTCAAGCAGAGACAACTACCTTGCAACCCTCCATATCAGACCAACCCAAACCCTACTGCCAAAACTGTTTTGTTTTGTTTTTATTAAGGCAAGAAGAGGGGCAGCTTCATTTTTCAGTGACACTTGAGGCCAGCTGGTGATGAGTTCATTGGTGGGCGTGGAAAGGGAAGACAGTTTCAGTTTATTCCAGCCCCAGAGCAGCCTGTGTGCTGCAGGGTGTCTCCTGTCCTCTCAGGTGTCTGTGGACACTGAGGTTCTCTTTGCTTTTGTTGCCTTAGGATTGCTTTATGTATATATGCTTCATCAACATAACTCTATTGGTAAGAAAAATAAATCCTACCCTTCATACGTATAAATTTAGTAAGAAAAGATTGGTTACAATTATGCTGGGGATAAAGGTACTGATTTTGTTCCAGAAAATTGCATTACTATATAGCAGAATAGGAATTTTTATTGGGAAGTGTTATGTCTTCACTGTTCTGTTTTCTAGTGATCTCATGTTGTAACAATTTTCAGTAACAGAAGTTCAGGGGAAACTCCTAAAATACTAGGACTCTATTGTGTTGATAAAGCTCCCAAAAATATTGCAAAATAAGCTACTGCTTATATATTCCTGCTAAACTCAGGTCCCAAGGATAAGAAAATGGTACAGTGTGATATCTCATATAATTCATTGGTTGTATAAGAACAAACCAGAAGACTTCAATCTGTCAGAAACTGTCCCCCAAATTTTGTAGTGAACAATACCTTACTAAATCATGGTTTTAAAATCCCCAAAGAATCATTATGAATATTGTTAAAAAAATACATTTGCTTTTTTTTTTCTGCTTAAATCTCTTACAGACTATTCTGAAGCATCTAATAACACCCAGATAGTTAAAAATAACAATCATGTTATGGCTTGCCTCCATGGCCAAAGAGCTTCAGGTCTAAATTCCAATCTAAAACATGATTCCAATATTCAAAATTGTATAGTCAAGTGCAGGAATATATGGATATAGGTGTTGTGGTTTTAATATTGTTAAAAATGAATATTAACATGCAGGAAGATTAGAAGCTCTGCTCCTGTCTTTGTAACAGTAGTAGTGAGTGGATCTGCAGGAGTATGTTCTAAAGGCCTTGAATATTGAAGCTATTGGCAAGACTTTGATCAATACTTTGATCAATTGACTTTTTTTTGCCATAAAAAACATTATAATATGAAAGTAAAATGTAATACCTGTTAGCAATTAAAAGAAAAAAAGGAAACAAATTCTTTATTCATCGAAAACTATCCTGTAAAATTACATAGTAATAACCCAGAAGTGGCTTCTTGACATATTACTGTTTAGATGTGTAAAGGGAGTGTGTTGCTGGATACTTGTAAAAAAATGGTTGATACCATTTGTATGGTTGTACTTAGCATAATGGAACTATCTATGCTATGCTTTGGGGATTTTTGTTTGCAATTTTTTGCCTTTAAAATATGTGTTGTTAAAAACAGGCACTTGGAAAATTTTCACAGTTAGATGAGTTGTAGGTGATCATCTTTTACATTAGTGAGGGAATTTGAACTTCATGTCCCTGTAACTCGCATCTCTGTAGATAGTCACTGTAATAAAACTCAAAGGGCTATGTTGCAACAACTCTCACCAGGACAAGGTGTAGGATTACTTGTATAATCATTAATTTTTCTGTCCTCTTACAACCCATCTGTGTTTTCTGGTTGGCTGGCAAGCGAGTCCTAATTCTGCATTTGACATTGTCAATTCATATGGAAATAATTGATGTCACACATTTAGCGTGACATAACTTATACAGAACCACCAACATGCAATGTACTTCATAGATAAATAAAAATTGACAGGTTCCTCCTATCCAGCACTGTCTGCTATCTTTGTGTGCAGCCCTCAGCCACAAACTGAGCTGGGATTCTGTGCAGCTATGGCCCCAGAGGAGTAGGGTGGAAGCTATAATGTATTAACTTACTGACCTTTTAGGAGCTCAGATGTCAGCTACATGCCACCTCAGGGGGACTGCAGGCACTGCTGCTCCCTGAGTGCGTTGGAGTGGCACATTCCAAGAGCAATTCTTGACCTCATGGGCTATGTCTAGTGTGCTTGTTTTAATTTGAGATAAAAAGTTGCCCTGATATAATCACCAGAATATGAGGTAATAGGAGATTCAGGCTGGTTGTCTTCTGGCAACTGCCTGAATGGTTTGAATGCAAGTTCATATTTGTGTTTGGAAGGGGTTACACCTTTATGTGCCAGCAGGCTGCAGCTGTGCTACATGCCTTGTGACACTGTCAAAGTGGCTGATTTGGGACAAAGAGGCTGCATACTTTCTTTCTCAGGCAGCCACAAATCACATACTATGAGGCAGAAGAAAATTTGTAAGCTGATGAGCAGCAACCATTCACATTGCTGGAGGGAAAATTCTGTACTTACCTCTGCAACATGTACTATTTTTAATGTAAATAGCTGGGCTTCAGGCGAGTTCTTGGGTATACAGAACAGTTGGCATTTCAGTCTACAAAGGTGGCTCTTCTTCACAGCATTTGAAATGCAAAACACTGCCACTGTCCTGTAGGTAATGTTTGCACCATTGCTGTCACTCAGCAGCAGCAGTGAGGAATTATGTAGCTGAATTTTCCTAGGTTGTATGAGAATGAAGAAAGGTCTTGAAATTGCCTCTTATCACACAGCAAGGGACATTCAATAGTATGCAGGGGAAAGGAAAAAGAAGAACTTCTGTTATCCTGAACTAGAATTTTTCACTTGCTTCTCTATATTCACTCCCTATAAGTGCATCTCACTAATACATAAAAGCCTTTGTTTTGCAGTTTTTTACTATGTAGAAAATGCATTCTCACAGAGTGTCCAAAGCTATTCTATTGTGAAAGCACTTAAAACATTTCCTAATCAGGAGAGGGGTTGATTTTAAATTTTAGTTTGATATCTGAATGTTTATCAACATCTTCTGAATGCTTGTCACAGCTTGGCAATACAATCTGCAAGTCCGAAAGTGATCCCATGGTAGTTTGTGCTAGGTACAAACAAACAGAGAATCTCCTTTGCTGTGAGTGTGAAAGGCTCTTGCTTTGGCAGAGGAACTGAGAACCATGACAGTGCACTCAGGGCTAACTGCAAGACCAATGCCTGCATAACTGCAATGCCACTCAGCACTATCCCACTTGCCCTCTGACTTGGAAATGACTAACAGTCTCTTTTCACGTAGACCCTTTCCCTGGAGGCTGGCTGATGAAAGCTTTTGGAAAAAGATTTGGAGGACAATTTAAAAAGTCTCTCAAAAGAAGCCCCAGTATCCTGTTTGGAGTACAGATGTTACCTTTGTGGGAAAAGGGACCTTAGTGTTCTTCCTGATTGTACCTTTGCCAACATACCTTTGACATCAGATACTTAATTTCTCCCCATGAGCATCAGAACACAACATTTAATAATAGCACTTGTAATTCTGGAGGAGCTCAAGGTTTTCCACATGAGAATGATATGCCATGGTTCTCCTTTTACAGATAGGGTAGTAGAAGTACAAAGAAGTAAAGTAAATTGCCGAGATCCAGATTCATGATAAAACTGGAAAGAGAATGGGGACAAACCTTGAGCCAGCCTCCAAATTAAAGAGTATCTATGTTTTCCATCTCTGTAAAGGTTTGTTTGGGTTTTTTATGTTGCTTCCCAGTGTGTGTGGATGACACCATCTAGGGATTGCATTGTGTGGGAGTTGGGTTTTGTTAGGCAATCCCACGAGTGCACTGGCATTTCTGCTCCCTCCATGGCCTGTGCATAAGTCAGTATGGATAATTTATGGCTTGCAGGTGGGAGTGCTGTGTCTGCTGTGCAAGCATTACACATGGTCATGGGGCAAAAAATGGATGGCAAAGATGCAGTTCCTGATAGGAAGAGTGAGACAGGGAATAATCTCTAGAAAGCTCAGGCTCCAGCTGACAGGCCTCCTTTGGACAGTGCCTCTGCTGCACCTCCAGAGATTTGATTTTTCTAAAACATGGCAATACAGGGAAATGCAATATTGATGTTCATCCCTCTGAAAAGCAAATACAATGGTGAATACTCTTGTAAAGTGATCATAAGTCTTTACTAGGCTGTCTATTCCTAATAGGCATCATTCTTTAAAAGGTCACTTTAAAAAAGTAGGCAAAATAATGTAAATACCAGGAGTTAAGCCTTGTGGATCATACCAGCATACTGAAGTGAGGGAAAGGACTGGAAAAGAATGGGCATTGGCAGCTGGACAGTCAGTGAGGGAATTTTGAGGTATTTCAACTTTAAAATGGGCAGAATGGATGGCTGGAATGATTTAACATTTTATCATTAATTTAAGCCACAGAAATTAATTTTTAAAATTATTTCTGAGAAGAACAAAGGATGAGAGAACGAATCTATGGACTACCATTTCTATCTATGTCACTGTGAGTCCAGCCTCATGCTCCTGCTGCTATCTGGAAGAATTTGCTTTAGTGGAATTAAGGTTCAGTAGAGAGCAGGTGCAGTGTGTGGGAAGAACATTTATTTAAACTCTGTGGGCTTTTGAAAATAACAGCAAGAGAAGTAACCTAGTGAAGCTCTCAGTAGTACTGTGCTGTGCAGTATTCTGCCACGTTCAGGGCATCACGTCTCTGTTTTGGAGTGAGGAAGGAGAGCTGTACAAACCAGCTGTGTGTGCAAGAGGAGGGTTTTTTTGTTCAGCCTAGCCAAATGCTACAAATGTGCTGTAGGCTAAGAACATGCTCCTGCTCCAGCTCATGAAGGACCTAGTGGCCCATGTGTGAGAAGGAAAGATCAAGAGAGAATAGAGCAGCCTTTGGTCAGAGAATTGCATTGCACCACAGTTTGACGTAAATTCTGAAGATGCAGATGATTTTAGTCCAATATATGAAAACAACCATTTCTTGAGATGTGGCACTTGCAGATACTGTCAAAATGACAATGGCTCCTAATTCAGCTTGTGTGGAAGGACTCTCCTGACCTGTGGGACAGATGCCACTGCCCAAGCAGCTATTTCTCCTCCACTATAATTTGGTCTGTGTGCAGCAGTTGTTCCTAATTGACTGGCCTGCCATCCTGTGGTGACAGCTCCTCCAGGAACCACCCAGTGCCAGGGTTTTTGCTGCTGGCACTGGAGTCAGAAGATGTTGTTTCTGGTATGCACCACTGAGACCAGCACCCAAGCAACAGATCCACAGGCTTGGCTGGGAGGTTTGACTAATGCAGTGCTGGGGTCTTACAAGACCAGCTATATTATCTTCTCAGAGGCTACATTAGGACAGAGCTTTCTTTGTAAATATAGTAGTATGTATGTTGATAGTGCCTCTAAATATATATTGCATATTCCTGCCTCTTTTTATCTTAAAGAGAAGTTTTGCCATGTTGTGGCTAGTCTGCTGGTACTATTTAAATAAGGCTAATATGTACATAAAGCTTTTAAACTTTTGAATAAAGTATGATTTATAATAATTATTACTACAACATCAAGCAGTTGCAGTGTTTTATGTGTCCCTATTCCAACTGTTTACCCTTTGTGCTTTGATCTACTACATCTGGCAAGTCTTTAAATAAACCCTGAAAGTTTCTGAGGAAATAAGGATGCTTCATCCTAGGTGCTGAAAACCACACATTCCTGTTTGGAAATGTGCAATTATTACTTCAGTGAAAACCCCAAGCCCCACAAAATTTGCTTATTTAATTTTTTACTCACCTTTACCTCCAGAGTTCCTTACCCACTGGCACATGAATTGATGTTCATGTCTGAGCTGAAGGATTGAAAAAAACAGTTACCATTTCTGTTTTTTTCCCAGCAGCCTTTTAACTTCAGCTAATTCATTCAGCTTCATAAGAAGTATAGGAAGGGTGGCAAGTCACCATCTGTGTGCTGTATCTAGTGTTAGGTTCTTTGAATACTGTATTAGGGATATCGTGCTTCCTTTAGTAAACCCACTCATTGTTTACTTTGTGATAACTTTGTTAAAACTGGTGTTAGAGTTGAAGAAGAAATACCTGCCAAGAAGGTGAGGTCTAGTATTTATTTTTATTTTAGAATTCCAGATCTTTCATTTATGAAGACTGCATTGCTTGAAAACACCATCTAGGTCTTCATGTCAGATAATTAACCTCTGACAGTACTCTTATGTTGGAACATGTGATTCCAATTAAAAACAAATGGTGACAGGGAAGTATTTTTTTTAAAGCTGCAAGGTCCTCCTAGGATAGTTAACTACGTTGATATTTAAGTATGTTTATGTACTCACATGCCTCTGGAGTGTTGCTGTCTCCAACTAGAGAAGAAAAGCAGAACAAATTTACCTAAAAGGTCAAGTCCTGCTACTCCTGCAAAGGAGTTGGCCTGAAGGAACTCCAGATTTACTTGTGTAATAATTAGAGGTGGTAACTCAACAAGTCTGTTTATTTCAGAAAGGAAAAGAAGTACATTTCCCCTACTACTTACTGATTATAAAACAGTATTTTACTTGCATTTTTCAGTGGATTAAAATGTGTTGTCACTTAAATGCATTCCTCAGCATAGAAAGTCTGAAGATAAATGTGAAGATCAGTCAGACACTCCACTCAGCTCTTAGGAATTTAAGTGCATTGGCATACACATGCTCTGGAAAACAAGTTTTACTTGAGTATTCAGAAGTGTATTGAAGCTCCCCAGTGCAGGATTTTGAAGCATTTTTCTCACATATGTAATGTGCAGAAAATGGGGCTGAATTGGTTGCTGTGCTCCAGTGACCACTTTGGAAAATGCAAGCCCTGGTTATTTAATTGTTTTGACAGAATGTTTATGCCATTTTACTGTGAAAACTTCTAGGTATCAAGGGCTTTCAAGCAGCCGTGCTCACTTGTGTCCGAGGTACTTTAGGCTGCCGAAGTCAAAACCTTTCAAGTGAATGTGCCCAAAACTGACAACGCAATACTTCTGATTTCTTCCTTTCTCTCCCCTTGGGACCTCTGAAGGTTTAGGATTTGCTGTGCATTGTGAGGTTTCACTGTGGCCACAGGGTTTAGGTTTATTTAAAGGGAAGTCGAGATTGCTTGATGGTAACTCCCTCCCAAGACCTGGATCGGACCCAAACCAGTGGCGGTCAGCAGGAGGAACTGTCATCCCCCTATCCAGCCATTCCTCTGGGCGATCATCGTGTCCCAGCTCCTGCTGTCCCCTCAGACGGCCTTGAAAATTAAACAAACGAGGGGACTTCTGGCCCAGTCCCTCTGGCACAGCTCTCTCCCACCTTCCTCCCCTCTCAGGCGTCCTGCCTTTTTCGAAGGAGGGTCTCCCCAGGAGCCGTGCGGCGGTACCGGGGCGCCGAGGCCCCGGTGCGATCCGGGTGTGTGCGGGCTGGGGAGCGGCGGAGCGGCCGCNCCGATCCCGCGGGGCTGGTGCTTGGGCGGCACGGCGCGGGGCAGGAGCAGCGGCAGCGCAGACAAGCGCCAGCATGCCGGGCAGCGACACGGCGCTCGCCGTGGACAGGACGTACTCGGACCCAGAGCGGCACCGGCGCCGCAAGACGAGGGTGAGAGCGCGGGTGAGGAGGGCAGGCGGCGCGGGGAGGCGGCTGCGGCTGCCTGGGGCATTCGGGTGCCGAGCTCTTGACAGGCAGCCGCCAACCTGCAGCATGTGCCCCGTGAGGTCTCCACGTTTGCTAGGCTGGCAATATAAAGGGAAGGTTTTTTCCTACGTGATTCTTTCATGTTCGTACTCTGAACACTTTTTGGCATAGGAAAATGAAATGAAACTGGATATTGACTTCATAGAAACCAGTGTTCCAGGTATCCCCTCAATCGAAACTAGAGGGATACAAGTGTAATAGAGAACTTACTCACCAGAGTCATCAGCGCCGATGATTTAATGCCATGACTCTCTCTCGATCACAGTGGTGAATACTAGGGTTTGGTTCTGTTTCTCAAGGTTTGTTTAATAAACTCTGGAGCAGGTGATTGTATCTGGTAGCAGAGAATTATTATGGTTCCTTTTATGAAGTTAAAAGAGGTCTGTGGTAAGAATGGAACTTGACAGAAAAAGTGCACCTGTGTGTTCCAGTGATAAAGTAAGAATATACTATATATCTAGGATGGATAGCTTTATGGAATAGTTTTTCTTATAGTCTCCTGGAAAGTTCATCTTTCTTTATTTTTATGTTTTGTTCGTATGATATATTGTAAACATATATAGGCAAAGCTTGTGATCCTTTCATGTGTTTAATGGCTTTTATGGCAAGTGTTCTGTTGATGAAGGCACTTGACTTTTTAGTTTAACATTTTTACCTAAATGCTCAGCTCAAAGACATGTAAAAAAGTGTCCCTTTCTTCCCATGCACTGCAGGAAAGGAAAAACGAGGTTGCTGTAGCTGTCGTGAGATATTGGCAGAAATGCTGTTTTCTTTTCTGTGCTGAGATCTTGGGTCTGACAACAAATGAACTTTATGGTTTGAAATGTAGGAATCAGATATTTCTGAGGGAAGAGCTTTTCTAGGTGGTGACTGGGGTAAAGATTTTGGGGGCTTTATTTTCCTGTACTGCACAATAGCAGTATTCTCCATCCCTCCAGCCCATTATTTGACAGTGATAAAAGGAGATGGTGTGATTCAGATTGCTTCATAATAATGAAATGTTTGAAAAACAGGTATCCCTATACACTGTAGCATTGCTACTACGCTCTTCATGCTGTAAGGTGGATGCACATGCTAGTCATATTGGAGTTAATGTTATGCATTTCCTTTGTTCTTCTCTGTTGAAAGTTGAACTGATTAGTTTCTCCTTCATTCCTCTTGCTGTAAACATAGTGTACTACCTACCTAAGTGTAGCCATGGAGAGAAGTTGTGTATCTTCATAATTTTTGGCATATTTAAGGGTTAAATTCTATTCCATAGTCTAGTTGCTTTTCTTAAAAGTATAAAGCATTGTGGCTAATGCTATGTTGCTTACTGTACTTTTGTATTGATTTTTTTTTTTTTTTAAATCTCATGTTTAAGACAGTTTTTTATAAAAGCATTGGTCTTCTGTCTGATTTTGGATTTCTTTTAATCAGAATTAATGTCATCTTCCCTTCCTGTGACCATGAGGACTGGAAATACAACTTTATACAAGTTTAGAGTTGTATGTAATTGCTCCAGGGTTTGGGATTTACAAGTCGTGTCAGATATCACAGGACTTGTAATATAATAGCTAGGTATGGTAGTAGCACATTGTATGATCCAGATGATGGTAAGACCTTATATTAAATCTATTCGTGCTTAGTCCAGGCAAATTGGAATTTCTCCTGGGTAAATTGCCTGGACAACTTCAACATTTCTCTTAGTGCCTTAGCTGCCGGGGTAGAAATGGTCACGCACTGGAGCAGCAAAAACTGGCGGTATTATGTACAAATAAGCAAGAAATTAGAGTGCGTTTTTTATTTAGAGACTGAATAAAGATCATCAGAGCAGCTGAAGTTAAATGTGCCATTCCCAAACATGGGTGCAGAAGAACAATGCAGTGCATGAACACAGCACTACAGAGCTGGTGGGGGGGTTGTCAAGAGCCTGAGCAGACTAGGTAGACTTGCTATGTGAAGAATGCATTGGAGCTGGATTTGGTAGCAGGATAGGACACATAAGTAAGGTGAGATCCATTTAATAAAGTCTGGGGAAAAGAGAAGTCTCAAAGTAGAAGCTATATCTCCAAGTCTGTGTAACATAGGCTACTGAGTCCAGTTTTAAGGCAGGTGGGTTTTAAAGGATTTCTCAGACTTATAGGTTACTGTACTTGTCTTTCAAGCCTAGCTAAGGATTTTCCTCATGAGAAAGTGACACCTTTTCTCTGGACACGTAAAATGACAGTTCTAAAAGTGCAGCCTTATATACTGTAGGAAAGCATCATTAAATTCAGTCTGCAGAAGTGGTAGAACAATTTACTGTGAATATAGCCTTTGGAGTTTGTAAATGGTAGAGTCTGAGTGGATTTAAAGATTTTTGCTGCAGCCAAAAAGCTTTTTCAGTGTATAGCAACGTCTGTCTAGTACCTTCTCCTTTGAGGCCATTTGAAGTATAAAATATAGTGGGTTCTGCTAATAACTCTCCATATGTCATCTTTTGTGTGAACTTCCCAGTGACTGAAAGAGAAAAAATACTTTTTTGAAGTACAGTTGGGTCATTCTTAACAGAGGAGAGTCACTGCTGCTGCTGAAGGCCAAATATTTTGAGGGGGAGAGGTTGTTCTCTCTTCTTGGATGTTGTCTTCCTTGGATGAATCACAAGACAGTCTAGCTATGCTGTGTATGGCAGTACTGAGTGGGGCATAAAAGCACTATTACTTGAAGTTTAATGGAATTAGTGCCTTACAGTTCTGCTTTTGATGAGTATAGATTTTTAACCATGTGGTTGCCTTAGTTCTGGAAAATCATCCATCTCCAGATTTAAGAAAGGTGCCCTTCCAGGAGACCCTGCCTGCCTCTCCTTACCAATAGTACCTGGTCACTATAATCTGGATTATTGCAGATTGCTCTGGCAGTGATGGTGGAATCCATGGACAATGCAGCCATGTAAAATATTTCTGGTCCTCTCTGCTAACACCTGCTGCAGCTTCACTGTGCTTAACATCCACTACTAGCTGATTCCTGCAACACTTCAAATACAAATTTTTGAAAAGCATTCAAAATCAGAATGTAAGATCTGAAGTAGGACAAGATTTGGGAACAGGAGTTACATTTTTAGTTGTCATGAGTAAAGTACTGCTCTTGCTAGAACGTAGCTGGGATAGTTAAAGTGTCATAGTGCTTTCTTCAGGGATTTGATTTTACAGTAAGCATTGTGGAAGACTAGGGTGTTCAGATTCTGGCTACACTGTATTTCTTATTCTTTTCTTGGTAAATCCACGCAGAGGTCTATGCAATTGCAATAGTTAACATTTCTCATGCTCTAACTAGCCTGGCTATGCTAATGCATGCCTCCCTGTGTTGACTTTTGCTTCAAGAGCACTGTGTCAGGATTGCCTTTCAAGGCTCTATCTATTAAAGCTATCTTTTTGTTTTTTTTTGATCTGTTGATCAGGACACTGCTCTTCACTCTTAATGTCTTACTGTTGTGGGGTTAATTTGGTATTTCCCAGCCAACGCACCAAGTAATGTTGTAAGTTTGTTTTCTGTTGTGAGATAGGATTAAAAGGAAAGAAAGCAAAGCAGATTCAAACTTGAAAACATACAAAGAAAACTTTATTAACAGAAATAAAGGGAAAAACAGTAATAAGACAAACAGAATAAAATTTCAGAACACCTCTTTTCTTTTTCACTGACAATGCAAAGATAAAATTCATGACTTTCAGTCAGTCTACCACCTTTAAAATAGTCTTTTTCTCAGTTCACTTAAGGAGAAGAGTCTCTCTTGTTATGCTATGGAGACTTTTCCACAGGAAAACAGGTTTTCTTGTGGCTTTNAGCAATATCTATTTGTTTCAACTATTAATATTTCAACTTACAGTTGTACTAAAATTGCTACTTTCCCCCAATACATTTCTATAAGTCATAGAGAAAATAAACAAAGTCTGATATATCAAATATATATCTTTACCATAGCTTCACAAAAGAATTTAAATCTAAGCTCAAAGCATTCTCTTCAATCCTTTCATCTAGAATCAAACTTCTTCTTTATTGACCTCAAGAGTTTTTATCATTGATTGAAACAGCTTTTATAAAGCCTTACAATGCCAAAAGGTTAATCTGATCCGAGCTCTGCATCGAGAACATAGCTCGCCATGTCTCTCTGTTGGCCATGTGGATTTCTGCTGGCCTGGCTCTGCTGAGGTGCCGAGACTAAGGAAAAAAAAAACCTGCAGCCGATGTTTTTGTCTTTTTACATGCAGTAAAGCTGGCTCAAGGTAGCTGAGCAGATGAAGTTCATTGTGAGCCATGCTGAGGTGGCTGTAGCTGCTCAGCACCGTCCTGGCTGTTGCAATCTCAGCCACGTGGCCGCTCCCTATCTTGGGGCTGCTCCTGGCCCCAGAGCCCCTCCTGGCCTCAGGGCCACCCCCGGTGCTGGTCTCTGCTGCATGGTTGCCTTCGGTGTCGATAGAGCCTCTGACCAGCACAGTTCAGTGGCTCTGCTAGAAAAGAGAACAGCAGGCATTGTCAGGAAGGGGGCCCAGCCACCCTTCAGGACAGGGCCTGGCAGGCTCCCCAGTGAGAGGCTCAGCAGCCCTCTCACCATCCCTCCAAGAACAGAAAATCTCAGCTGGGCCAGGGAGATCAGATCAGCCCAGAGCTGGCCAAGCTGGCCTGGACCCCACTCGGACCCGGGCCTGCCACCTCCTCCCAAGGCTGGAAGTCAACCGGGCTGCCCTTGGCTTCTTTTGTCTTAAGAATGTGTCTTCACAAAAGCCACCTCCTATTGGCTCGATTGAAACAATGCTGAACTACGACATTCACCCATTACTGAACAAGAACCCTCCACATTTCATCACGTCTATAAATTTATATGTATGGCTTTGGAGGAAATACATACTTTTCAAGTAAAACTAAAACACATAAATTTCTTTACAACATCCCATCAGGAGTCTATGTAGAAGCCTGCTTGCTTTTAAGATTTATCAGATGTGTTAGAGAAAGACACAGGAAGTCCCAGTTGATTTCTTGCACATTAGAGCCTATTCAGAACTTTCCTTTTTTAGTGGAAAATGTACTTAGAATTGTAAGAATCCTTCCTCTATTTAAAACAAACAAACACAAAAACTTTACCTGCAACAGGTATGATTTATTTACTAATGAATAGAGAAGCCTAATTTCAATTTTCTTGGTGAGAGTAGTAGCAGAATCAGTGGGTGTTTTTTGGATGATTTAATTCTTATGTGATCACACATATAAAAGGCTTACGCTAAAAAAAAACTAAACCCAGAAATTCACTTGCTTTCTACTGATGAAAAAACATTCTGTGGAATGTGTCTTCTCATTTTCTGTATCTCTCTTATGATCCCTCCCATTCATCTTGTCTATAGGCAAGGCAGACTTTAATAATCCCTCCTCATATGTGTGTCTTTCTAAGCCTCTAATCACTTTCATCATGTGTCCTTGAATACCCTTTATTTCTTAAAATCTTCAGTAGGTTTAAAGGAAATTACAGAAAGGAACTTAAAAGGATTAAAAACAAACAAAACCCCCAAACAGAATACCCCACCAAAGCAAACAAACAAATCAAACAGCAAAACCTCACCAAGTCTAACCAAAACAAAAAAACACTCCACCCATAGTTTTAGGAGAAAGGGAGATTTGATCTCCTGGTGTTCTTTTAAATACAAAGATCATTGTGGGAGACATGTCTGTTCTGGGCTCTTGTAACCTCTAACCAAGCTTCCCAATATTTTGAGCTCTAAAACTTTACACACATTTTTCCACATGGTTCCATCAGGTTTGGACATAAGACGAAAACAATTTGATGTGACAATTTTGCTAGGACCTCCAAGCTTTCGTTTTAAATCCACAGTGTGATTAGAAATGTGTGAAACCTGTCAAAGGGTAGCCTCCATGATCCAGGGGTATTGGAAATAAGAGAGAGAAGCCATAATTATAATATGAACCCAAAAAACCTGACTAGTTTGTTAGAACTGAAGAAAAGCCTGGTTTGTTTATTTAAGACAGTAAACTATTGATTATTTTATCTGTTTAGAGCAGTTTAAGAAAGTTTCAGAAGCTGCAATCTTTAAATTCGGGATTAAATACGCCTAAAAGCTAAAGGGTAATGTTAGGTCAAATGAAACAAAAGGGGAAGTTGTTTGTGTATGGCTTAGTTTAACATTGCTGTGCTCCCCTGATCATGCAAGTTGAGCCTCTTTGGTAGGCTATAAAGGTTGTGTTCTTACCCACTTCTTTTCCCTAACTCAAGAAGATAATTTTAAACAATAAGTAGAAGGGTGATGCATCTTCTTTTTAAGGTTTAAACTGATTTTAAGTTTGGAATCTTTATTCTTAGACCTTTCGTAATGTTTGGGTTTCACCAGGAAAATTCACATCTCCATAGAGTCTTCTTTCCTTTGCTGTGCTATTGATCCATCCTCATTGCAGTTGATGGTATTGCTTACAGGACTGGGGAATTCTTGTCACCTTTGAAATGTTAGGTACATGTATAAAAAAAAAAGTCACTGGGGGAAAATTGCCAGCCTCTGATTTGCTTTCTTTTTGAAGGATGTGTAATTATTCTTCTGTCAGGTTGCCAGCCGTGATGCTGGGGGACAGCAAAAGCTCTAAATCCCTGCTTTGCTTATTGTCATCATCTCCACAGGTAAGGCTTTCACTAGGCACCACCTGGCGCAGGGTCTGCACAGAGGCTGAGCCTTCAGGGTTTTGGTGGATTTGGCATCTGGTCTTGTCCAAGCTATAAAGATTCCTACTGCACGTTGTCCCATTTTGGTTCTTTTGGGAATATTAACAAGTGTGCAGCTTTTATCTTCACCCCCACAGTATGATTTTGGGAAAGACTTGTGTGGGAGATGAATTTCTATGTACTGCTGGGGAATGGTGGAACATAATTCTCCCTTTTCACTAATGTATCCACTTGGAGAAACTTTTCCAAAGAGCATTTCAGTATTCACTACTTAAAGTTTTCTGTTCTTACCTTAAGTCTGAAAGAGGGAGGATTAATATGCAAAGCCGAAATTTAACCTGCTCATCTAAAGCCTTCACATATGGGACCGAGTATGTGCTGGAATGTCTTGAACCTTAACAGACACTTGGCGAGAACTCCTCTAAAGCATTTTTTTAATATCATCATACATAATCTAAGCTGTAATTTAGGAACAACGAGGAGAGTGGAGGGATGTTTCTACTGGATGTGGTGTAAAGAATATCTACAAATTGTGGACTGTGATACTGTTACTGTAGAAAGCTGAAATGGGTTTTTTGTTTTCAAAGAAATTACAGAAAAGCTTAATATTGAGAGCTTGCTCACTTCATTATCATTCTGTTTAGGGGTTGCAACTGGATAAAATTCCAGAGGGCAGAAGTTTTGGAAACCACTGGTACTAGTATTTTCTTACTTACCTCTGTATTGGACAGTGTATTTCAATGGACATTTGCTATAAAGTATTGAACATCAATTCTTGATAATTCTCAGTTAACCTTTACTATAGTAGGCATATTTTCCTTGGCTTTTCCTATTTGTGTACAGTTTAAGTAACAGTTGCCTTTCTTTGTAAATATTTGTTTCAGTAGCTCTGGATGAAGAAGTCATGCTGGGGATGCAAAGAATTGACTCTGTGCTATTGAATTAAAATTAAAATGTGATTCAGGTAGTGCTGAATTAATTGTAAACCTTTAATTAACATCAGGAACCAATCTGTGGAACCAATCTGAGATGAATTAAAACAGACTTAGGGAAACTTCTCTGTATATTGTGTTCTTTACAGGATGGGAGATGCTGCTTCTAGTTGATATTAAAGTCTCCCTTAGCTTAAACCAGGATGGTGTAGGTGGTTTTTTAACTTTATTTTTGCTTTGTAAATAAATGGTGTTGCAGTGGGTTTGGCTAAAAATGCATGGAAATCTGTTTAGTTTCTTGGCAAAGATTGTGATAAAAGGAGCAGCCACTGTGTGGGCATCTAAGGACTGCAGCAATTAAACACTGTAATTATCTATGTCATGTGATTTTTTTTTATTTTTTTTTTGTTTGGGTTTCTTGGGTTTTTTTGGTTAAAGTTAATAGAAGTATGGCTTTCAAAAAGGCTATGATGTGATTGGCTTCTCAAGCTCTAAATAAGATTTCTTTTTTTTTTTTAATTGACCTGCTCCTCCTGTTTAAAGCATGCCTTTTCAGTTGAAGATGAAGCATTATGATGAAAGTTGGTGTTTTAAAGATAGGGAAGATGGCAATGCTCTGGAGTTAGTTTATGTATACAAGAAGTGTTGATTTATAAGGTTAGAAAAAGCATTTAGTAGAGCTAGTGGAAGTACAAGGCTTCCATTTTTAAATAAACAAATGAAACCTGATATTGCCTACTGCCACCTAAAAAGCAAGTAACACAGCTTACAGGAAATGTGAGGAGTCAGGGTTTTGGGATCTTAGATTTAATAATCTTGGGATTATTACATCTAAGGAAATTTCTAAGTACAATTTAAGTGCTAGACTACAAGAATTACTGTTTCAAGAAGAGAAGCCTTGTTTAGGTTAGTTGATGTAGCAGGTTTCTCTGGTTTTACAGCATTCCCTCCCTTTATTCCAGGTTATTCCAGTACATGTAATACAGAAATTAGAAATCAGCTAGTGCTCATTGTTCAAATGCAAAAGGATATAAATATGCAAAAAATGTGCTACTTTAAACCAGCATGTCTGTACAGGTGAGTGATGTGCAAAGATCAAACTGGCAGACCGATTACAACTGATATTCACATTTCACATTATTCACATTTTTCTAATTCAGGGCAGTACAGCTTAGTGGTATACTGTTCTTTAAGTGTGCTGAAGACTCTCTAAGATTCACTGTTTCACCCTCACTTCAGGAAATTAATTCCTATGAAATGGGAGCTGGCTGTGGGACTCCAGTGGCCGTTGTCTGTGTTTTGGGTTATTGTAGACAAGAAGCTTTGGTTGAAGGTTGCAAGGACAGGTGGAAGCTTTGGAACCTAGTAGGATCAAACCCAGTACTAGTCTGAAAGAGACATTTAGTGTTAGAAAAATTAAATTAACAGATCTTATTAGTAAGAGTTGCCTAGGTCAGATGTGAGGACCATTCATACCTAAGAAAGACCAAAGAAGACTTAATGTTCACCCATTCATGGCTGCTTCTTCAGTCTGCAGCACTGCAGGGTGCTGCCTTCACCCTGACAGCTTTTCTCAAGCTGCTCAGAGCTGTCATGTACCAGGTCCATTGAGGCACCCAGCCTGGGGCTCCTTCCCCCACTCTGTGGTCCTGCTGTGCTCACAGGTACTGCACCCAGCCCAGCACCATGTTCCCTCACTTGCTGTGCTAAGGCTGAGGGGCAGGGGAAGTGTGGGTGTGACTGGGCAGCTCCCAGCAGCTCTGGACATGTTCAGGGCAATAGCAAGGAATGGAGAAGATAGCAGGGAAACATGATGAAGAGAGGAATAGAGGTGGGATTTCATGTGCTTAGCCTAAGATGGATTCCCAGAACAGAGCCCCCTCCAAAGGCCAGATGTACTTTTCTTTTTTCCCCCTCTTTAGTCCACGCAGATGACTTGAAAACCAAATGTTTCAGTATTTGATATTACTCCAGCTATTGATACATGTGCATAATATGGGATTGTGAGGCTCTTACTATGTTAGGAATCTTTGTTTTACCAGAGGTCTTGATCCTGTGTCACAGTTGTCCCTGACATGTTTTGTCAGAACAGTGAAGTGTCTCTTCAGTTTATCCAGTTTCTAGTTTATTTCTTCTCCCATCTCTGCCATGTCTGGGGAAAGGGGCTATCTTTCTTCATTCCTCTCTCCTGCCATACCTTAAGGAAGAAATCTGGCTACATCCTGTCACCTCTATCTGCTCCTTTTTTGGGGCAAATTACAAAGTTTCACCTTGATGAGAAAAATAATTGCAACCTTCTCCTAAAATAAGAATTAAAGGGATATTCTTAGTCATCTCTTGAAGCCAGATAGTAAATGTCAGCAGGCTGACTCAAGCTGCCAGGCTTCTGGTCTGCTAAAATGGGTGCACAGAAGGTTTACAGTGAGTTTGCCATACTCTTATGTTGTTGCCCTGATCAGCTTTTTATGCAGGTCTCTACACATGTGAATTGATGCAATTGGTGACTGAGGCCCTTCTGATACACAGCATCATCACAAGCAGGTATTGCTGGTTCTGGTGAGGGCCTATGATCTGTTACAATAGTTATACCCTCCGGTCATGGGCAGGTGGTCTGGATTTATGGGCTCTTGTACCAGAGGCATGGGAAGGCTGTGCATGAGAGAGGGAGCAAAAGCAGAAGACCTGAGGAAGATTTAAGAAATGGGTAGTAGTGAAGACATTGAAAAGTTTGATGATCAGTGAGAGCTTCTCCTCTGGTTGCCAATAGCTATATGAAGAAATTCTGAGACTGTTCTTGTTGGCCCTTGCATGTATTGTTCCCATAAACTGTGTGAATGTGGTTATGAGTAATTTGTCTTGGGAAACACTAAGGAGCATTACTACCTCTTATTGCTACTCACAAAAGGAACTGTGCCATTGTCAGGTTATTACTTTGTGTCTTTCTTAGGAGTGTTAACTCCTGTGGCATCCTCTCTCTAGTGCAAAGAGAGATCCTATTGAGCAAATCTTCTATTGCTGATATTTAAAAAACTGGTTTCAATGTTTTTCTACCTGAGGGACATCATTGTGTCTTGCAGCATAAGTTTAATGTAGAAAATGTGTACCCATAGTTTTTATGAGGGTTTTTTTTTGCCTCCGTGGAACTCTATTTCTCTTTTTTCACAAAGTAACTGGAAGGGCCTGAATAGCAACTGAGTTCAGGAGGGTGAATAAGACATGACCTAACAAAGCTTGATCTTAAAGTGATAGAGGGAAGTCTCTGGTGACCTTCATAAAACTTGGTGTGAAGCTTTGGTTTGTGTTTGTTGATGCCAGAAGCTGTGATATTTTTGGAGGGTTGGGAAGCAGGGCTTTGAGTGCAGGAGTTTACAAATTGTTCTTACAAAAGATGTTTTGACCTGTGTTGCCAGTTTTCATGCATACTTTAGATGGGATTTCTTGGTTTTTAGTTACTATGTATATTACACTGTAGCCGATGTGCAAACTGCTCTTTATTTTTGAAGAATTTCTTTTCAATGAAGATACACCCACTTGTGGTGTTTTGGAGCAAATAGCCCAGGCCTTATTTGAGTTACTCTTTTTTGGACTTGAGAGACTCAGCTGGAATAATCTTTGTGTATACTGTGCCATTATGCAGTGTGGCACTGAATGTCAGAGAAGGCTGTCTTGAAGTTCAGTGATTTCCTTGAAGAGAATCTGTGTTTTGAAATGAAGTCTAGAGCAGTGGTGACAACTATAGCCTAAGGCTCTGGTGACATGGGCTCAGGCTACTGTGACAGCCTGTGTAATGGTGGGAGTCATTTAACCTCCCTAAAGAGAGTGTGGTTTCTCCCCGCATGCACAGGGGAGAGGATAAATACTGTGAAGGATACGTATTTCGGAATCATTAGCCATCCAAGTGGATACTTCAAGAAAAAAACACATCTTACTATTTTTGGGCTTCTAAAAATTTTCAGTGGATACATTTTCCTGCTTTCTACATCAGAGAGCTTTTAAGACTGTCATAGGTGCTTCTTCCCCCGTTTAAGTCTTGTGTAACTGTTTGAAATTGGGCATTTTTTCTTTAGGTGGTTGTGCACCCTTTGTAATCGAGAGTGGGAAAGCACTTGCAGTGATCTATCTAATCTCTGTTGATTTTGAAGAAGCTCCTACTACATTACTTAAAGCTGCATACCTGAAGCTGTGTGAGTCTAAATCTAGTCTAAACAGCTGTGACAATGAATATTGCAAACACTGCAAAAAAAGATGCAAGTTTCACTCTTATTCATGCATTATAGAACTAGATGTATGTACTGAACATCTAGACATCTGTGCCAAATTACTCTTGAGTGGGACTTAGAGTTCTTTTTATTAAGCAGAAAAGCAAAAGAATTTTCTGGCTCTCTGTCCTACGTAGTGCATTCTTAATATTACTGATCCTTCATTTCACTTATGCATAATTGTTTTAGGAAAACTTAAAACCCATCACTGTTTTTTTGCCAGCTTTGCCATTATGCAAAAAAAATCATTGGTCTCTGATTGTTCAGAAATTTGGCAGTACAGGATGTTACCTTTTCTTTCCCATTGCTCTTTTATATATAAAGAAAGGTAAAAAAATACCGATATGTGACTTGGAAAGAAGGAGAGGACTCTTAATTTTACCTTATTGTTACTGCAAGGTTGTCTGACTTTAGGAAAAGAAAAGCTTATGATTATTTTGTAGAGTCCCTGGTAAGATGACTTTAAAATGTCCATGTTGTGGGTTAACCCCAGCCAGGCACCAAGCCCCAGGCAGCCACTTGTTCTCTCCCCCACCAGTGGGACTGAGGAGAGAATGGAAAGGTGAAAGCTGGAAAACTCACAGGCTGAGATAGAGACAGTTCAGTAGGGAAAGCAGAAGCTGCACAGAGGCAAAGCAAAACAAGAATTCATTCACTGCTTCCAATTCATTCACTGACAGAGAGGTCAGAGCAGACAGGAGAGCAGAGCCCCACCAGTTACTTGGGAAGACAAAGGCCATCACTCTGAATGTCTCCCCTCTTCCTCCTTCTCTCCCCCCCCTCCCTTATATAGTGAGTATGATGCCATGTGGAATGTCCCTGTGGTCAGTTGGGGACAGCTGTCCTTGCTGTGTCTCCTTCCAACTTCTCGGGCAACCCCAGCCTTATTGTCAGTACAAAAAGCAGAAAAGGCCTTGGCTCTGTGTAAGCCCTGCTCAGCAATAACAAAAACATCTCTACATTATCAATGCTGTGTTCAGCACAAATCCAAAACACAGCCCCATACCAGCCAACTGTGAGGAAAATTAACTCTACCCCAGCCAGAACCAGTGCAGTCACATAGAGTTCAATTCACTTTATTTATATCCCTTGCACATTGCAATAAGTGCCTTAATTTCTATTTTTTAGAGGAAATTTTTCTCTCTGATTTCATCCAGTATATTTTACTAATTTTAGAAGTGTGAACTCCTCATGGTTTAGTGAGATAAAATTTTAATAGCTGTGTCTGAATTCTTATCTAAGATTTATCACTGTGTGTTTCTATGTAGGGCCAAATATGTTGCTTATGATGTGGCTGTCTTGGTGACTTACAGTCTGATGGACTGATAAATACATACTTTAGTGAAGGAAGGGTTAGTGAATTGGAAATGGAAAGAAATTCTCCTTTCAGTATGATTTTGATCAGTCTCACGTCATCATATACTCAACCATCCTATCAGTGTGGTTTAAGGTTGCAGAGCAGTCTGGAAATGTTTTATTTGAACTGAGCTTGTGAAATTCCCATGTAAGGAGTGGTGACCGTTCCATGTATTTTACTGGTCAACACATGAAGCAATGTCTTTAATTACTGTAATAATTACTCTTTCCTAAATGTGGAGAAGTTTTGATTTTAGAATGTGATGCCTTGTACAATTCACTGCTGTTATTAGCATATTGACAAGATCCAATTCTGAGGCTTCCGTGAAAATTTGAATTGTTGTCTAAATGTTTTTTCTTCCTGGAATAGACAGGACTATCTGTTGTCATTATCTTTGCAACAGCAATAAGATCTAGGAGACTTTCATGTTAACAAAGGTACAAAGTGTCATCCACTCAACAGTTCACTTCCAAATGCAAAAGTCCCTTAGCATTTTCACAGCAGATGTGCTTGGTTTTTTTGAATGGTGAATGCTCAGAAGTATTCCTTAGGCTAACACTGTGCTCAGCTTTCTCCTGTCGGCACTACAAGCACCATAGGCAATTCAATTTATAAGACTTGTGTCTAAAATAGTGGTGTTACATGCAAGAGTAGAATCCATTTAGTAACATAATACTAACATTCTGAATAAAGATAATTAATACATGTTACTATTGTAATTCACTCTGGCTATTAAATCCCAAAGAGGATATGTCCTGAGCCAGTATCAATGTGGTAGCTCACAGGTGACCAATTATTAACAGCGACTTCCTAATCTTCATAGCCCTTACCTCTGTTCTGCCAGTTTTGTCCTTTCATAATGATGTTGATAAACTACGATGTCTGTACAGATTTCCCCAGGGATGGAAAACTGCAGGGACTGGTATGAAATGTAGGTCCCAGAGAAAAAGAAAAAGAAGAGCGTTCTATGTATTTCACATGGAGTAATTTAGCTATATTTTTTTTTCCCACAAAAAAAAAACCAAAACACTGGAGTAAAAGATTAGTCAGATTTTCTAAGATAAATACAGTATTCATCTTTTCATTCTGTTTGTGCTCATTTTTGTAAGAGGAAAAGAAAGGTTGCATACAAATAAAGCATGGAAAGAATATAAATATTTTATATGCTTGTAATGTATGTCACCTATGTGCCAATAACAAGGAGGAGCAGTTGGATGTAGAAGAGAAAACTCTAACTGCAGGTAAAGAGAGTAAATCCAGATAAAATTTTTATTCATTGTAGTTTTCAAATTACTTTCCAAACTTGAGGACAAGCAAAAATACATTACTTTTTTGGAAAGGAAGCCTATTAAGTTTATGAATGTAATTCAGGGTTAGGAGCAAGAGATTTCCTTTAAGTAATTTGTTTCTTTCCTGGAAATTATTTTACATGTTTCCTGAGGCTTTTTAATCATTCAGATTTGTTTAAGAATTATATTCTGCCTAGTAAATATGACAGGAGAGTAGAGGCTTCAAAGATAATGAGTCCAGATATGTGCAAATGATTTTCTGACGTCCTTACCAGGCACCTATCCATTCTTGTAGGGAGTAGAAGTCAGAGACAATTTTCCTATTATCCACTGGCTGGCATGCCAGTCCATCAGCAGGCAGACAGTTTAAGATTATCCAGAGAATATGCTTTCTTGAACTTTTGTTGGGCCAGAAATGTTTTGCAAGGGACACTATTGAAGCTGAAGCCATTATAATGGACAATTAAGGACAGTGGAGCAAGCAGAAAATACTCTATAATTTTGGAGGCATCAAAGAATCTGAGGGGTGGGGTGAGGAGATCTGGGAAGGTGCTGCAGGTGTTGTTGCTTTAGGAAATAAAGCTAAGGTCCATATGCTATCACATTCTGTTGTTTCTGCTGAACTAATGTTTCTGTGGGATTGTGAGGGATTATACAGCAGACTGCCCCTACCTCCTCTTCTCTCACAATTCACGTGTGTCCAAGGGAATACAGCATTGTTCTATTCTGCTGTTCAAGCTGAGCTAAGGCTCAGATATCTAAGTGGTGCCTATTCAGCTACTGATGAGGTGCAATGTGTGCCCTCTGACCACAGAATCATAGACTGCCTTGGTTTGGAAGGAACCTTGAAGATCACCTGCTTCCAGCTCTCCTGCCATGGGCAGGGAACCTTTCACTAGTCCAGGTTGCCCAATGCTCAATGCAGCCTGGCCTTGAAGTGCCTGATAGGGTCTCTCTCTGTGCCATGGAGCTCTGCCACAAAAGGCAGCTCTTTAATTTAAATGAAGCCTCCGTATCATCAGGGTAATCATGAATTGACAAAAATATATCAATAATGAAAACTTGATTAATGATCTTCCCAAAGTGCAGAAGTTAAGGTATTCTAGCATCTTCAGTGTCTCATGTTGGACTGTAGAATGAAAGACCATTCCTTAGGAACACTGGGAAGGTAATTTTGATATGAATATAATGTCCCAACCAACTCTTGTGCTTTTGGCAGCAAGCAGGTGGCCAGAGAAAGCACTGTGTGAAGGGAGCACTGTAGGTGCCTTCAGAATGAGCCAGGGTGCCTTTGGGAAGCCATTGCATGTCAAGTGAAGAAGCAGATATTGACAGCAGAGCACTTTGTTCTGGGGTGGTGCTGGGTGTTACTCAGAGTGCTTCCCGCTGCAGTTGAGGTGCAGCGTTGATCCTGTAACTCCATTTTGGTTTGTGCCTCTTTTCTTACCAAGTCATTATACTCTTCATTGAGAACAAGAGCTCTAGGAAGTGCTTGTGTGGATACACATTGACTGCATCTTTGAAATTTTATCTGGATTCTTTTCTTTCTTTTTTTTTTTGTCTTTTTGACCATTTCCATGGTTGCTTTTTTTTATTTGAAACTAAAACCTTAGTGTTTAGTTTTAAACAATTGTTGGTCTTGATTTTTTCCATCCATGTTTCATGAGCTAATTTAAGATTCACAGAAGATTTGTGTTAACTAAATTTGGGCATATGTTCCATCATGTAGGGGGATAAATGGAAAATTCTTGTCTATTTTTTAAATTCTCTCTCCAAGAATACATTGCATTCATTGCTGTCTAGTGATTTGTTTGATTTGGGCTTTTTTCCTGCCAGTATATGCACTTAATTCTGTTTGACAGTGTTTCAGTGTCTTCAGGTATGTAGTAGAGAGATATTTCTGATAATTTTTTTGAGAATCTGAGTTCATCCATGCTTGTGAACACAAATAGCAATTGATGTTGGTCAAATATTTGAAATGCCTTTCTGCACTGCTTAGCTGCCACACGGTGTGGAGGAAAGGCACTCACTGAAGTAACTCTGGTTGTTGGTTCTGAAACTCTTGAGGTCTTGAGAGAGCTCTGGGATTTTTGGTATGCTTCATTCCTGACAGCGACATTAGTACTTCATTTTCATGACCACCGAAGCAAGAAAATCATGGCCTTCATAAAAAATTTAAATTTTTACTTTTTTTAAAAAATGGATTGTTGTGTGGTATCTTACCAAATATTAAGTGTTTTGTTTGCCTATACTTCATGCATTTTCAATAAAAAAATAAAATACGACTTAATACATGCTGGACTTTGCTGCATACAAGGCTGGATACTGCAGGTAATTTTTTAGCTCTGGTTCAGTTTTGGCTTGCCAAACTTTAGACATCTGTCGCCCTGATTTTTCAGGCTTTTCTAAGTGCAGTTTCTAACTGGNCTTAATACATGCTGGACTTTGCTGCATACAAGGCTGGATACTGCAGGTAATTTTTTAGCTCTGGTTCAGTTTTGGCTTGCCAAACTTTAGACATCCATATTAAGATTTATAGCTGGAAGAACTGACGCTTCAGGTGAATAAAGGACATGGGGTTTTTTTTGAGAATTTGCCTATTAACTTTTCCAATATAGAGCAGGCTTGTCCAATAAGATGTACCAAATTATGTATTTTGTGCAGTTACATGCTGTCCTCTGTCTAGTTGATGAAAATCTCTTTCATGAATATATTTTATAGAAAAACATAAAATCAATAATATAGAATTATAAAAGGAAGTGAAGTGTTCAACCAGAACAGTTAAAATTGTTGTAACCAACAGCTCGAGTTCTTGATTGTGTAAATATACACAGAGGATCTCAGCAGTTATAGGCTGTCTTTGTTTAATTTGAAACTAGAGTGCCGTCACCTCTCTTCAGTGCTAACTCATTCAGATGTATAAGCCAGTTCAGTCTACCATGATTTTAGAGGTAACTAGATGGCATTGATTCTGTTATGTGTTTGCTGAAGATGTAAGAGCAATGCATGGAAAGCAGGTCGTGCCTGCAGTCCATGTACGTGCTCTAGCTTGCATGCAGGATTGTTTTCCAAGTTATTGTTTTCAATATTAAGTAGTTATGGATGTTTTTTGGATAAGCTCCATTCAGATCATGGCTGCTGGAGCATTACAGCACAGTTGCTCTTTTAATGGGAGAGGTGTGTGGCTTGGACACTGCTGATTTATAAAGTACTGAAAAAAATGGTCCAAAATAAGTTTTTTACAGGAATAGGACAAAAAAATGAACTTAACGTGTTGTGGAAGTGCTGCAGCACAAGTAAGCTGCTGCTGAACGAAAGGAAAGGAGTCTGTTGGAGACTTTCAGTATTCACTACCATCTTGTTTGCTGAGCTCCATGGGAACCTGCATTTCTGAAGTGTGGAAAATGACTGAGGTCTCTGAGCCTTCTGAGGCTGGTTGGCCCCAGCACCCTATGGGATCAGGGCAGCAAGTTTGCTGCTGAAGAATAAAAAAAGCAAGCCCAAGAATGCAAGGCAACATGCTAGTGTGCCCTCCTGCATTTCTTCAAAACACTTCTGTGTTGTGAGGACAGCTTTCCCCTTTCTGGGGCATGTCCTTGCTGTTTTAATATTTTTTGTAATCTCTCCACAAATCTCGGGGTCCAAGGACCCTAATTCTTCTGGAGAGGCAGAGGAATGTCATTGTCTTAGCTGTCAGTTTTGTGGTTAGGATGTCTGCCTTGAAGCTGAGAGTTTGGACATGTCTTAAGCTGAAGAGAGCCTAGAATCCAAGTGTTCATTTCTTGATGGATAATCTTGGCTGATAATTAAACCTACTTTCTCCATGCCTTTTGCTGGAAGGCACGTATGACTGAACATGTAATTCATCTGTGATTACATGTTTCTCCTCCACTGATTTCTGCAGTGAAATCATGATACATTTTGCATCTGAATTGATTCACCTGGCAAGGGATTATGGTACCAGTGCCCTCATTAGTGGACTGTTATGGAGTCATTGCAAAGGAATCTCTGGAGGAAAGGAACAAATTATTCAGGAATGTACATTTTAAAGTATGTGAAATAAAGGAAAAAGAAATCAGGAAATGACTAAATCCATCTCACTTGGCAAAGTGAGGTTTATTTTACTACAAAGTCTTCAGACTACCTGCGGTAGTTCTCTTGTAGGTTGTTTAGAATGATGGCTCTGTTTCAATCAGCTAAAAATACTTTTGAAGTATTACTTACCATCTTTCCAATCTTTGTTGAGTGTCACAAAAGAGAGACAAGAAACGATGATGTTGATAATTTTTTCATTATATAGGTATTACAGTCCTTTAATTTACTCTATTAATTTCTGTAAACTTAAAAAAAAAATTAGAAGTGTAGCAAAAAAACTACGTAAGTATATTTTATCGTACAATTGCAATAATGTCCCTGTCCCACAGTATCTATAGCAGGGTGCAATGGTAACTTAAAGCAGATGTTGTTTTTTGCTTGACAGGCAAGTGGCAGCCTGGATAGCCTCAAAAGTAAATTGTGTGTGACAATAACTTAGCACTTAAGCTTTTGGTACTGGCTGTGTTTGGGTTTTCTTTGTTTTGGTTTTATGTATTATCCCTTTCATACTTTTTTGTGTTTTTGAGAAACAAGGGCATATATACAAGAGCTTAGAGAGGAAAGTTTCTTCCAGGCTTGTGAGGATTGCTGAGTGGCAGAGCTTGTTACACAGCTTTGGAGGTGCTTGTTCTGCTTTTGCATTGGCTCATATTCCTGCAACTGCATTGCATTGCTGCAGTTAACTTACTGTTAGACTCCTAGGGCTGCTGTTCCTTTCCTTGTAAAGCTGTGTAACCTAAAGAGTATCTTTATGTTTGATAAGGCATCTTTTGAGAGACTAAGAATGACCTACTAGAAGGGTGGTGCTTGGATACGGAGATTATTTTCTTCAAACTTCCTAGTGTCGATGGATACTGATATGATTTACAGGAAGTGGTACCACTAGTGAGAAATTGCATGGTTCTGTTAGAACATTAGATCCTAACTTCAAAACCCCTTATCTCTGAGGTGAGAAAAATCTAAACTGAGTCAAGAAATTTTTGAGAGTAGGTAGATCATACGGAAGTTCTGGGTGAGGGGAAGGTACTCACCTATTACAAGACTAATAGAAAAGTGGGAGGGAAGCAGTTATAGAGAAGGAACTGGGAACTGAAGAGTTGACAAGAAAGTAGATAGATGGAGGAAGGGCAGAAAGGGTAAGGGAAGAGTCTGAGCTCACGTGAGGCAAAAACTCATGTGAGCTTCTACTCATGTGAATAAAATTCAAAACCTTTTGTTTAGCCAATAAACTGTGATTTGAAGCAAAGTCCCTGTATGTGGCATCCTCCCATGCTTCAAGAAGGAGCAGAACAAGTCCTGCTGTGTGCTCCCTGATCTTAACCCTTAGAAAAATTCCAGGCCTTCCTGCTTCACCTAAAATAGTGACTAGTTCAGCTTTCACCCAGTGAAGTGGCTGCCATCATCACTCATGGGTGCCAGTCATGTCATGCATAAGATACAGTGAAGACATAAGAGCCTAGGTTATGATTTTTAGGTAGCAGAATCACTATGTGCAAGGTGTTAGATTCCTGTGGTATCAGACTGGGGATGAAATTTCACCTGAAGTAGCTGCAGGAGCTATGTGGCATCTAAATGTAAGCACAGATCAGGTATCTGTGGTTGTCAAAGACACACTTTATTTACTTTTGGCTCATCGTGAGTCCTCAGATGTTTTAGCAGGGAAGAAGTTGCGGACCTTTCTCTTCTGTGGATAGGTGTCAGAAAGTCTTCATCCTAAAAATTTATGCTGAATTGGACTCTCCCCCTATCCCCAAAGCATGTAGGAGGAAACACTGACCAAAAAGGAAATAAGTAAATAATATTTTAATACTTATGACTCATAATCAGTTTGAAGTAACAATGTGATGAATAAATTTTGTATTTTTCATCTCTAGTTTATATTGCCTGTCAGTGTCTCCATGCTTTGGGGGTGAGGAGAGAGTCAAATTTTCGTGGAACAGATCATTGAATACACCTAGCATGACTATCTCGATGCAGGCTCTGAGATACAGTTTGTCACTGGAGCTTCTTTTGCAATTTGTAGAGTTTTTCTAGGATTTGCCTTTTTGCAGATCAGAAGTACAGCTCAAATCATTGTGGCAGGTTGTGCCAGAGACAGGTATCTAGAACTACCAGTTATAACTTTTAAATTCCATTGGAAGCAATGTTAACTCTACAAGCAGAGATCATAGACTCAAAATACCCCAACTCTGAAAATATTACTCTAAAAGTATTTTGACCTTGCTAGACTTGTTCACTGTAATACTGGCAGGCTGCCAAGTCTGTGGGAGTGATTTTATGTACATTCATATGTAGTAGTCTCTTAGAAGACTGTTGGTAAATCTACTGAATCCCTTACATTGTCTTTGAGTTACACTGTGAGATTTTTGTCTGACAGGAAGATAACTGCTTGTACTTGGGTCTCAGCATTCAATGGAGTAACATAATTTCCCTGGTTGTTGCTACGTGCAAGGAAACTATAAACCTTCTGAAACAATGCTCTTTCCAATAAATACTTCCAGGATAATTCCCTTCCTTTCCTTACAGATAACAGTAAAACTTTACAAAACTTGTGATCAGTTCTGACACAAATTTCATACATTAGATAGTCAAATATCACAATATTGTGATATTCTAAACAAAGTAAGAACTTCTATTATCTGTTACTTTTCGTGACCCAGAAGCCATCTAGAGAACTTGAAAAAGCAGTGTTAAAATGGTATAATTTTTTTATTATGCCACATTATAAGTGTTTTCAGTTATTTACATGTCACTAACCCCCCAGCTCTGCACTCTAAACAAGGATGCATTCACAGCGTTGTGCATGAATCCTTTAAGACCTGTATTAGGAAATTAGTACCAGAAACTAAACATTACTTTTATCACATTAAAAGGACCTAAACCAGCTCTTCAATGAAAAGCTAAATAAATGACAAATTACTGGTTTTACTAGTCAAATTTTAGTCTATTTTACTAGTCTATCTTTAATTACTTTTAATAGTATTTTTAACTTTGCAATGTGCGTATGAGTTGTTACATGAATATACTTCCCTATAGTGGTCCCAGTACCTGTGGCTAAGCATCTGAAAATGTTTGCATGTGTATCTGGATTAATTTTGGTGAATCTTCGCATTTCAGCCAGCAAACAGCTGTAACAGGCTTTTTAAATATCTTATATAGTTTTCAGACTATATGACTATTGTCTAAATATCATTAAATTATGCAGAGGAACATAACACCTGGTGCATTTATTTCTGTAATGACTTCTATTTTTATAACACTCTTATTAAAGCAGTAAATGAACAAGAAAGATAATAAAAAGTATGTAAAAAACCAACAGACCAAATGGAATGAATAATGAAGTATGTCAGTTTATTCCATAAAGTTAAAATATTGCAGTGTTTCCTGGTTAGTACCAGAAGCATATGTAGGGACAGCCTTAAAATCTAAATTTGGAGAGCAGAGTGGTAAAAGCTGTGATTTGCTCTTTCCATTGTGAGAGGTCAGAGTTCCATGCAGTCATATTTGCATGAAAGGTTTTTGTCCAGTACCAACCACTGCAATTCATTCAAGTTTCCCAGAGCATTTAATGAATGTGTACATATCTAAAGACTTTCTCTCTAGCTGAAATAGAATAACAGACATTCAGGCCACTTCGAGTTGCTGAAAAGTTAGGTAATTTTGGCTTTTGTTTACCACCTGTTATTTTTCTCCCACTCATACTTTTGTTTTATTATAAGTCATGTTAAATCTACAGGTGATGAAATGTCCGTAAAATGGAGTTGAGCTTGCTAGCTCGAACTCGGGCAAATTCATCAAGGGCACTAAGGTGGTTAGAATGAGAGACAGCTTAAATGCTCTCCTGGCAGTGAAAGTCATAAGAGTTTATTAGAGAATAGGTCCTAAGAGAGCAGGGAGGATGGGGGAAGGGAGCCACGAGGTGTAGGGGTGGAGGGGCACGAAAGAAGCGGGACAGCAGAGAGAAGAGAGAAGTCAGGAGGGCAGAAGAGATCAGATATCCAGTGTGGTTCACCTTTATACCCCGGGGAGAGAGGGGAGGGGGGAGGCTTGACCAAAGGCCAGTAGGAGACAATTGATGGGACAGGTAAGAGAGGGGGAGAGGCTTTAACCTGAGAGGGTAGGGGGAAATCTGAGAGGTGAGGGGGAAACTTGAGATTACAGGGGCCAAACCATTGTCATACAATATTGATAATACATCAGTATAATGCAACATATAGGAGCTAATTTTTAAGGTCAATTTCTCCCCAAATTTGTGTTTCTTCCGTTTGCTTACCTGCAGGCAGAATGCTTTGATTGTAACTAAGAAGCAGTTGACTTGGGCTGGAGTATCTTTCTTTGCAGTTTGCATTATGATTTCTTGAAGTGATTAGTGTGTTGTTAAATCTGTCAAGTAACAGACTTCAGGAAGTGAAAGTATTTGTCAGTCTATTTCTTTAGGAAGAGAATTTAGAAAATGATTTTTCGACATGTAACATTGTTTGGAATATTAACTTGCTGTGTGTAATTAGGCTAACATCTTTTGGCATAATTTCACAAAGGTCATGTTTTTAGAGTTTAGTAATGGATATAGATCTTCATCTGTCTGCTGAGGCCTCTAAAATTCTGATTTATTAATGGTACTTTATTTAGATTAAAATTATTCTAAGTATATGACTGAGGGCGATAAAGGGAAAAATTATTTAGGCAATTTTCTAATGCCTGAATCAAAATGAGCACTGTGGTTTGGGTTTTGCTTTGCTTTTCCACTGTCATGGAATGAGATCTCTTGTGTTGAATGTTAGGCTGTTTACAACAGGATTCTGGAGCCTGTGCCAAGCACAGCTCCCTGCTCAGGTACAGAGCTCTGGCTCAGGGCTGAGCCAGTAACCATGGTTGGACTCCAAGGACAGCATGACTCTTATCTGCTTCCTTCCCCACTGAACTCTGCTTTGTTCCTTTTGGTCTGTGCTGTTGCTAAGACTGAACCTTTATGAGTCTTTTACACCAAACCATGTGATAAAGCATATCCTCTTGACTGTCTGAATAGAAACTTAAGAGAGGAAAAAGAAAGAATCGATTTAGAAAGTTCAAAGGAGAGGGAGGGAGGCAGACTGGCAGACTAGGAGCAGAATATTGATTTAAGTTTCTAATCAAATCATATTGGTGAATAGGCCTCTAACATCACCAGAACTCTAAAAATAGAAAAATCTAATATGAGTTTAATATGTAGGAACTGGCATTAAGAGAAAATTGGCAACTAGCATCTGTGTCTGTACTTCTGAAGAAACCCTTTACATTTAGCTTGAATGTAAGATCAACACATGCCATTTTCTGTTTATAATTTTTTTAAAACACTCTGAACTAAGATTACAAACCGCTTTAAAAATACGATCAGGTTTATTGTTGTAATTATTTTAATATTGTTATATTATGTTGTAATAAAATTATATGGAGAACTTCTGTATCCTGCTTTAAATAGTTCTGTTGTGCTGTAATGGTCAAACAAACTTTCTTAGGTTGGGCAGCCTGTTGCTTCATATGAAAAATTTGCAAGAAGATGAAAGCAACAGTTTGACCATTGCTTGCTTGAGGCTCTCCCAATTCCCTGTGGTTAGGTAAGAGAGGCAATGGCTTTCAATAAGCTGCAAATAACTCTTAAAAATGCTCTGAAACGTCTTCTATTGTTTTCATACACTTGGCACGGAAGTTGATGGATGAGCTCTGTGACTCGGTTTGTGGGACATGTAAGTCATGGATGGTGAGTGTGTGACAACTCGGCCAAACAGAAAAGCAATAGCCTGGGGTCATGTTTCAGAAATGCTGCCCTGGTCTAGCTATTATGGATTTCAGCTGTACAAGAATCTGAAGTACCTATGTGCTTAATGAAGTTTTTGTTAGATATGATATGAATAACTTGTGTTACCATCTCTGCTTAGACCATATAAGTAGCTTTATGTTTCTTCATAGCACATGAAGCTTGCCAGCAGTGCTGAAAGAGATTCTTGAGTAAAGCAGAGGTGTGTATTAATACCTAACTTGAAGATGGTGGAGTTTATCTTATATGCTTGTAGCAGTTGACTCACCCATCCTTATGGATTTAATAATGGACGTTACTGAAGATGTAGCAGTCCTATTTTAAGATTGTATTTTAATAATTAAGCAATATCAGTTGTTGTGTCAAGTATCCATGTAAACTGAAATGTATGGATTCCATAAAACCATGTGCTTTGGAGTTCACAGGATCCAGAGTAAATATTCATTGTTTGTGTCATGTAATATAAATTACCACTACTATTTTAAAAGAAAAATTGTTCTGGGATTGTCTTAAGAGCCTTATAGAAGGAGACACATGAAATTAAGCTGTATTAATGCACAGATTGGCAATTTCTGTAAATTTTAGCAAGTATTCTACCAGGCAAAATATATCCAGATTAAAAAAATATGATCAAACTGATTTAAGATTAAAACTTGTAGTTGCTACTGTTAGTTGAGCAAAAGCAAAAAGAGGAAAGATATAAGAAAGAAAAAAGTACAAACTAAGTGTATGAATAAGCACATAATCATGAATGTAGGTACTATTTCTGTAGCAAGCTCTGCTTATTTTTATTTATGTAAAGTTAACTGTACTACAATATTCTGATGACAATATTAATATTTCCTCTTCCAAAAAATCTTAGTGGTTCTCAATGAGAAAAATTGACAAATTTTGTCTTTAGAATCTAAACTGTGGCACCCGGCCATATAAATGTCTTGGTCAAGTAAACAGCTCTGAACTTTAATCATGTTTCTACAAATGTTATTTAAAGAGTGATTTTATAATTTCCTGAGAAACATTATCCCCATGAAACATTTTTAGTATTACCCTGTTCAATTAATAAATAATTTCTGTGACACCATCATGTCCTCTGTAGTGCTAGAATGAAACACCTAAGATAATGATGTTGAGATCCAAATTAAATTGACTCTAAAAGCATTATAAAGATTAAAACCTTTAACTCTGTCCTACTAGGGAGAATTTGAACAAAATAAAAAAACCTAAGAGCCTTGAATTCGAAGGATATAAGTCTAAAACACTTACTCAAAGGCAAGGAAATGCAATAGGAGCAATATAGGCTGCAAAGCCATCTTTGTTTGCCACCTTCTTATGTCTTACTGTTGCTGGTGCATTGTTGGTGTTGTTTTTTCAGCCCTCCTATCTCCTGAGATAAGTCTTTACTACATCTGGGCTAAATTGATTTAAATTTTGCATAAACATCCTAATGAAGCAAAGAAGTTGGTCTATTATATTTTATATATCTTCTTGATTACAACAGATAGCAGGTAAGATCAGCAGGCTTAATTTTCCTGCATTAAATTACCTTTATATTAGCAACATGATTTTAACAGATTAAGAAATATCAAATGGAAAACAATTTTTTCCCACTGAATCTCTTCTAGGCAATTTAATGTGCTGTGCAACTGTGCAGTTTCTGAGCAGTTTCAATTAGCCTGCTAAACAAAGTCACTACTGTTTCTTGCCTGTGCTTCTCATCTTGCAGAACTGGATCTGAGAATGGTTTTTGTGTTGCATGGTGGAGAGAAAGGAGTAGGGGTTTTGTTTGGTTTTATATTGGTTTGTTTATTTATTTAGTTTATAAGCACTGAATTTATGACTAAAATTTCATGATTAATAAACACTCTCCTGTATGTTTACACTATATTTAGTGAACATGAGGCAATGTTCACTAGATATGCCCTGTAATTAAGAGTAGAGGGCAGTGAGCTTTGTAATGAACTTTTAGAATCAGCAGGACTTCCTTCTGCAGGAATTCATTCTACCCTTGACATTTTCGTTTTGGCAAAACAGAAATAAATGTATTTTCAGTTTGCAAACATCTCTTAGGGGAAAAGCCTGCTTTCACTTGCTAGTACTACCATGGCAAAGCATGGTTGCTACACAGGCATCTTCAAAAAAACATCAGAAGATTTGTACCATATGGAAAAAATTTAGTGAATTCTCATTAAAGACAGCTGTTTAAAAATATTTTTTTCTTTATCCATAAGCTTTTAAAAACTGTGATTTAACACACTCATTACAAGTATTATGGTGACATAAGAATAATAATTTAACCTAGTTTATCTACCAAAATCACCTGATTTAGTTTCTCTCTAAGTAATTTAGTTGAGTAAAACTCACTGACTGGGGAAGTGTGTTCTCAGAATAGGAATATTTTTAAGACTAAATAAAAATTTTACTGTTAACGACACTTTCTCTGCAATGAGGATAACTGTAGATGTATTCATAAATGGAAAGAATCACTTCTGACACACTTTACTGCCATAGTCACAGCACAGTTTCTGCTTTTCAAAACAAAATTATTTATATTAACTTGGGGGACAACATTTCATTTTATTTCAAGAGGAAGACATGCAGAGGGCAGGAAACTGGTTCTGTTGCCTCATGCTTTATATTGCTCCTTCAGTGAAATGAAAGGAAAATATTTTTGCTATTTCAAAAATAAATTTAAATAACAAAATGCTTTAAAAGTTGTGTTGTTGTGATCCACAGGAGGTTAGATCCATTGACTCTGCAGAGAATTTTGATTCTTAATGCACTCAAATTAGGATTTTTTCTCCAGAGTTAAGTCAGAGCAGTGTTAGTCAGTTGAGTATAGTGGCTTAAAATACCATTATTGCAGCAGTGGTATTGAATAACAAATGACCTGTATAACATTCATCTATGTGATTCAAATTTTAATTGTCTTTATTTTGCTCAATGAAATAAGAATTTTAAAAAAGTAATCTTTTAAATAAAACTTTTCTTCTCTCAGGTGGTGGCTCAGTCTTCATGGGGTTCTTTGCCCTTGGGGTTATTTGTGCTTTGGGTCCAAATACAAGGCTTGGATATCAGGTGTGGAGCCAAAACATGCACTCATAGATGTCACATGGCAAATAGTGAAAGTGTTCTTGTGTGTATTGAATGTTTGATAAAACAAAGTTGCTTTTCAAGAGATGTACTAGTTATTGTGGAGAGGTAAGTAAGCTGCTTTGTCATGTAATGTAGTAAAGCTGACCCTATCTTTTGATTAAACCTTTTATATGAAAAAATGAACTAAAATTCCTAGGTATAGGCAGAACTGCTGATGAAACAGATGTGTTTGAGATTTGACTTTGTCAGCCCAGCATGGAGAGATGCAGGGCGGGGGGAAAGGAAGAAGCAGGCAGGCTCTTTTAAGTAAGCAACTCAGTTCACGTACAGGACAAGATGTGATTGTTTATATGCTCAGGATGTGCTGCTGCAGCATTCACGCAAATGAAAAAATCCTATGCCTGATGGAGCTATTGTTCTCTTGTTTATAAATGGAAGTTTTGCCATGGTTTAAATAAACAAAATCCCCGAGTCTTGAGTCTTTTGCCTGTGGTGGCCAGTCTATATGGATTAAGAGTGTTTTGTCTCTCAGTGGTAATATTTTCAAAATTCTCTGCTACTGTATAGCCTTAATGTTCCTGCTATATATTTTATGTAATGTTGCCAGCTCAAAGCAATAAAAGGCATGAATTAGACTAAAATCAGCATTAAGTTTGGGGTTGATTTTTGTAGGTCTGTAAATTATATATTTAAAATTTCCTTAAAGTATTCTTTGTTTTGGGCCAAGGAGAACTTTGTTGATTGTTGACTGTGAAGCTAGATGTGAGTTATTTCTCTGTAACTGAAGGCAAAAAACTTCATAGTATTTCCTGGAATTCTCTTGTATGATTGTACAGTTCCAGGAGCTGGGATTTCAGAAAATGCTTAAATTATCTGAATAGCAATGAAATTAAGAGTTGATTGTGCAACAGAAAGAACCAAGCGACGGGAGAAGGTGACCTGCTGCAACTTTATCAGTGTGGCATGGTTTGTGATGAGAAGTTAGACAATGCAGTGGTACAAAGGAAATCACACTCTAAATGAGAAGTGGAATGGGAGGGGAAGCATATGCTGTAACTATGAGAAGTGATTAGTCATAGCAGGTACATAGCTGACCTTTTTATCAAATTCTCATTCATGGAAAAGGATTTAGTAATTGAAAATGTGTAGCAGGATGACTTTTCACAGAATGTTTCACAGTAGTCTGGTAAATTTCATTATTGCCATCTATTCAGACATCTTTCGAAAAAGAAATATTGAATGGGAGGGGAAGAAAAATCCATAAAAATTGGGAAAGAGGAGGGGAGAGCACTTATTAAAAACACTGAAATTAAGTTGAACAATCAATCTAGAAGGGATATAAAATGTCTGGCATCACTCTTCAAAACTGTGTGACTCCCACACTGTTTTGTAGTGGTAGTACTTTGAGGGAGGGATTTTTGTCATGGGAAAGGCACTCTCCTTCACGGGGAATAGAAGTGCAGGCTTCTTATAAGCACCAATTGATGGAACCACCCATTTAGCACTTGGAGCTCCCAAGAAATTCCTTATGTTGCTGTGTAAACCTGAGACAGAAGGAACATTTATTTATATAAATGAGTTGCATTTATTTTGATCTGAGTTAGGAGAAGGTATTTTATTGACTTGTTTTTAATTAACGGTGTTTATCTAAAGAAGATGACTGATATGAAGGAAAATAGTTAACCAAGGGGTATGGAATCTACCTTTTGCCTTCTTAAGAAACTTAAACTTAGTAAATGTGAGTACTGGTTCATCAATGTATTTTTTCTCTAGTCTGGACAGTGATTTTTATTCATTTTTTCTTCACATGACTGTTGGACAGTAAATGGAAAGTAACTTGCTTACTTTTATAGAGGCATGTTGATTTCAGATTTTACTGTCTAGGCACAGAAGTTGTCTGCATTGGAACCAGTTTGCTTATGTCAGTTTTGTGCTGCCAAAAAACTTGGAACTGAACTGAGTGTGATTTCTAAGTCCAGATCCTGGAGACTTTTCAGTGGATGTTCTTGGGTTCTGAAGGACCTGGTGTTACCAGTGAAGGAGAAAACTGCCTCTTCTCCCCATTGTTCTCTTCTCCCATTGGTCTAATTTGAAATAGTACCATATCTAAATACTTATTTACACACAAGATGTGACCTAGAAAATTTGGCTTTAGTTCAGATCTTTAAATAGAAATTAGAGAAAAGGTTCTTTCTTCAGTATTTCTGGTTTGAACTGAGCATGCCTGTGGGATTTGAAGCAAACCAACTTTGGTGTGAAGTTGATTGTTTGTACACATGAGTATTCAACCTTGACCAGATTAGATGAAAAGAGTAAAAGCTGTTTTTCTAGTCACACCAGAACTTCAGTGCATGTGCTTTCTTGCAATTGCTTTCTAAAGCATTTGTTTTATAGCGTTTTCAACTTTGGGTGTTTTTTTAATTTTGGAGTTATTTTTCACTTAAACCAAAATTACAAGTAAATGTATATTTTTCTTGAGATGTCTGTGCTTATAGTCTCAACACTGTGGTGCTAATGAATTAAAATGGAAAGATAGGTGATCAAACTGACCATGAGAAGAACTGAATTAAACATCTGATGTCTTGCCTAGTATGCTTAGTAGTTTAGTCTATATCTGAGATCTTGCTGCAGTTGCTTAGTAGAACAACTGAATTTTTATAATTACCAGACCAGGTTGGCACAGTGCAGAAAATTTTCAAAAGGATTCAAATCTCTACAGCCTACTCTGCCCCTGTATGATGCCTTATACAATGGCCTTTAAGTTTCCCAGCCTTTGAATACTAAAGAGCAGGTACTTGCCAATGGGCATCTGGGATTGACTCCTACCTGGAATAATCACCTAATGTGTGTTAGTGAGATGCCTTACAGCTTCCATATTCTTTTGAGGGGAGGTGTGGAGTTAATAGGTAATAGAGGAATTGTGGATGATGAAGAAAACACCTTCAGTTATTTGACTCCATCAGCATTTGCTGGGTGGTCTCAGACAAATCACCCAGGATCTTCCATTACCCCAATAAAAAATAGAAACAAGTTTTGCTGACTGCCTCCATTCCCATATACTCTGAACCCTCTGCATGATTATTAGCATAGTATTCTCAGTGTAGATACTTAGAGATATTACTATTAAGTAGCTCTGTAAAAAAACACAAGCAGAAGGTGTTTTGCTGTAACATGCTGTACAAAAATGTCGGGGGCTGATTTTATGTAACTTAAAATGTTTTATGATGATTTAGCTCTATTTTGAGACTTCCATGAAGGATTCTCATATGGATTTTAGAAGGAACACTGAGCTTGAAAGAGACGTTAAAAATCTCTCACCAGATATATTTCCGCTCTGGAATATACTGAAACCCCCTCTGCATGTTCTTTGCCAACTGGAACACCTGTGCTTCTGGCATATGCATATTTCTGATAAAAAGATAATTGTTCCTCATGATTATTGTTGCTATTACCAAATTTTAAGTGCTTTAAAGCTGCCTTAATCCTATTTTGTGCGCTCCTTACGGGATTCTGTTTCTAAGCATTCATCAGAAACTCTTTCAAGACAGACTTAAATTGTCACATTAAGCTTTTGTTTAGCTTGCACAGCTATGGCTGGTGATGGTAAGGAGGTTGTTAGAGAAAGAAAAAGAAGAAAACACCTGTAAACTGAGCCTATACAAATGAGTAGATTATTTCATGTCTTCAAGGTTTGTTTCTGTTACTGAGGCAACCCAAAGATGTGGGCTTTCTGGAGCCTGGTGCATATATGCATCTGTCTTGTTAATGCTTTTTTTTCTCCATGCTTTTTCAAGGTACTTTTTAAAAGAGCATAAAAGAAACCTATGACCTAAAGAGTAGAGTTCAGTTTGATACCTTAAACACAGGGGGCTTATCTCTCTCTTGTTAGTGGAGAGCCATTGGCACAGTCAGTGGAACACAGGATGTGATTCATCTGAGCAGCTATGGGATATGGGTTGCACTGTGGTGCACTGCATGCTCTTTGGGCTCTGTTCACTATGGATTTTTTTTCCCAGATGGATCCCACACAGGATCTTTGGGGAAAAAATAAGGTTTTCTAGATCTGCTTTCTATTTTCCAATAAAAAGATGCAATGACCAATCTCTATAGACCATTTAACGTGATATTTTCACCTGCTCAGCAGATCCTGTCCATTTGGAATCCCTTTCCAACAGTCTTGCCTGTGGCATTGTGGAACATGGGTCCTACTGTGCTCCAGGGTCATTGATAGCGTGGCCTGCAAGTCTGACCTTTGTGCTGCTTTTGCAGACACTAACTGAAGAAACATGTGCATCATTATGATGGCAGTGAAATCCCTATCCCTGCTTCTGTGATTGGGTTTTCCAAACACTGTTGTGCTCTGAATGCTTCTTTTTGAATGGCAGCTTCAAATAGGCTGCCTATTACCCAGCCTTCCACTTTACATCTAAGACAGGAAGTAAACTTGACAATTCGTGTGCAGTGATGGGTCCCTAGCAGTGTGCCTGTGCTCATTGCACCAATCAGGGATTTTGCTGTCCCTTCTGAAGCTCTGGACTTTGGTTTGGAATGGGTTGCATGGATAGCATGGTCAGGCAGCTGGAGATCTTCTTGGCTCTTGGAAAAAGGGGGACTGGGGCTTTATCTCTGAGAGTTACCTATCTAGTCACCTGAGGTGCTAGGCTTTGATGCAGGCAGGGAGCCTGAATTGCTTTACTTGCCTAAATCACTGTTCCTAAAAGCTCTTATTTGAGCTGCACAAATATTACCATTATTTCTCAACTGGGTTTTAATGAAGTGTGTATGTGAACTGCTCCATAAAGTGCAGTGGTCTCTCTCCAAGGCCCAGGTTTCTTTTTTCAGGCTAATATCATCTATGGCTATCCCAGGACCATATGCAAATTAGTTTTCCCCCTGTTTTTTCCTAGAAGACAGATTGAGGGCATGTCTCTGGTAGTTCCTCAGACTATGGCTAGTGCTTTGACTTCCTGTCTACCCGGTGGTACCACATGTCTTGGGACTGCTGCTTCTCATCTACTGCTAATGCCTAGCTTCCTATTAATTACCATAATAATTATATAATAAATAATAATAATAAATGTGTACCAGATTCTTTTTTCTTAAAGTGCTTCTCACTTCCAGAAGGATGGCTCATCCATTTTAACTGCTGGGGCTGCTATGTATGTAAATATATTTTTATATTTTTCTTTTGTCAAGCACAATGAAAATCCTAAAGAAAATAAAATTAAAAAAAAATTCTCAACAATTTATGTGTAACTAACAGCTTGGTGGCCCTGTGAGGTGCTGGGGACACAGGAGTCCCAGAAGGAACAATGGCATGAATGGCATTCCTCATTTCTTCCTGTAGCATAGCTGGAAGAGCACTCACACAGTTTGGAGGAGATGTGCATTCAGTCTCCTGCACTGGGAGGATTTCGGCCTGCATCCCAGGAGAGGGCACTAGTTCCTGCAGGGATGAGGAAGTATCTCAGACTCCTACTGGCAGTCTTGTGCTTAGTGTAAAGAATGAGGCATTCGATACAGCAGGAAGTGAAGCTAATTCTTCTCATCACAGGATGAGACTTGCAGCAAGAAGGATTTGGGGTAGGATTTGAAGATGGAAATCGGATGTCTTGGGGTAGCATTAATGCTGAGCTATAAAACAATCACAAATTGATCATCAAGGTAGAAGAAAGGTGACAGACCACTTGTCTGGACATACTTGACTCCCCCACTGTCTGCTTGCTTCTGATTTAAAATAACCAAACATAAAACCCAAAAAAACTCTAACCCTTGCAAAACGCAACCAACCAGCCCCCCCATCTAAAAAATAAATAACTCCTCCCCACACTACACATCCCCTCACAACAAAAAGATGTATTACATTAGCAGAGGATTTCAAGAGCATGTGTTTCTTGACCCAGCCTTGCAACATGATGTCAGAGGGCACCTGCCATTTTGTCCAAATACAATCAGATAGAAAAATATGTTGGATATTACTTTTTGGTACCCTTAGTGAGCTCTCAATACAGTAAGTAAAAATCCCTACTGCTAGCAGTGTTTTGGGAATTTAAACACAATTCTTCTCTAAACTTTACTGAATTTGAACTGACCCTATGATTGTTTTTATTCAGGAGCAGGTTTTCCCCACACTAACAGATTTCCTCATGTCCAGAAGCACAGCAGCATTCAGCAGATGTATTCCTTCAATGCTATTGTTCTTTTTATCTGTATTGCTTTTATGACCTTGAAGTTTCAGGAAGGCAGAGAAGGCTGACCAATGGAGAGCCCAGTGAGGCAGAGGACATAAGGGAGAAGGGATCTGCTTTGGGCTTCTATCCAATTATTACAATACATTTCTAGACTATTTTTTACTGAGGAAGTAAACACTACTGTGTAAAGGTTAGATATAGACCCACCCATTCCTGGAAGTTATGTACAGCTTGTCCTGAGTGACATCAGTGATAGATCTGTTTTGCGTGTGTATACAATTCTGTGACTAATTACAGTACCATTTTGTGCCAAAGCTTATAAAAAATGTCTTGAAAGAAATTCTTGTTTTATACTGAGTATTTGGGTCAATACCAATTGTTTTTAACAAACTGGTCAAGTGTAGATCTATTAGGCCACAGCACTGGTTTAATCCCTGGGATAAAGTCTGAATCTTAAAGGTCATCGTTAACCAATATTCTCCAAAGGAAATTGTCAACTCCAGAACTCTTTTAGTATGCATTTTTTTAGGTAAGAGTGAATATGAATTTTTATGTTACCTGGTTTGTGCCCGAGTGGAGAAAGTAGCAAAAGAAAAATCAAGAAAAAACCCCACTGTAGTCCTTGGTAATCTATAAGGAAAATAATATAAAGTTGTTGAGATGATCTTCTCTCTGAGATGGTGCATCACCCGCTCTGTGTTTGTTCCCCAGCTGGTGGAGACAGAGTAGTTCCCCTGATCAAGCTGTGCATGATGCATGGTATTAGCAGTAGGACACTTTATCTCACTACTGAGCTTGTATTTTAAGGACAATACAAGAATCCTTGAGTGAATTTCCAGGAAACCTGCCAAAACCGTGCAAGGATGAGAAAACAAACCTTACATCTATACTTGATTATGGACTTATGTTTTTTTACTCAAGAAAAAGATTGAATGATGATCACTGGACATGTACACATAGGTCTGTCTGCATAACCTTTAGTGTTATACATAATAATAAACACTGTATTTGGAAATCAAACTTTCAACATAGTATCTCAGACATTTTAAAGCAAAGAGTAGTTAAAACATTTCACTAATGCATCTTTTAGACATATTTTAATATAGCTTCTGCCTTGTCTCTGCAATGGTCTCACCTGAGGAATTATATTGGTTCCCTCTGGTATTAAAGCTCTGAAAACCCATTATGGCTAGAGCATTTGTTAAGCAGTCTCTACAGACATGACACTGTGGCTGCTGCAATGAAATGCACTTTCTTTGTCACACAGACTAAACCAAGATGATAATAGAGATGAAGCTCTTTTGTTTAGATCATTCTTCTCAGGCCTCCCCCATAGCTTTGGCTTTTTATAAGGAAATTCTTTTAATGTTTTGTATCAGACTATCTTGCCTTTCCGTTGAGAAAGATAAAATGATCTGTTGTGGTCAGTGTTGTGACTGAGTTGCCCAATAGTTTTTGTTATGCTTCCAGAGAGCATTTAAGGTGCTATACTTAACTGAATGCAGTTTTCTTTCCTGTGTTTCTTTCTGTAAATCCCACTCAGTGAACTTCCTATTAAATAAGAATTAGCATAGCAGATCAAGTTGCTGAGCACCTTCATAAAGCTGGAAAATCAAATACAGGCCAATTCTTTCTCTGTGCTCTCTGCTTTAAAAAAACAGCAGTTCCTTCCAGCTTGCAGCATACACTAAATTTTCAAGAGCTTTCTTTCAGCTAGTTTTGCAAAAACTTAGAATTGTGGGAGGAATTTGAATAGGATATATCAAAAAAAGATACTAAGCTTGGGAAAATATCCTGAACAGTATAGCACTGCTGTAGAAGAAAAAAATCTGGTTACATCTCCATTGATGTTTGACTACTTCTAAGAGGAAAAACAGTGATTATCAGCCATGGTCACCTTGAAACTCTTAATAATAAACAATGTATTTAGAAGCCTTTTCTAACTAGATGTTATTTTCCTTTAGTGGAAAACTGTAAGTGGTTCTGAAAAGCTTATGATGATTCTGTAAGGTATTCTGAATAATTTTCTCTCTAATTCATCTTTATTTTAAGAGAGACAAGCAGTTCCTTGGACTGTTTATTAACCTGTAGAAGTCAAAAAAAAGGCTTCTTAATTTCAAATAAAAATTTATTTTGCTTTGCCAATATAAGCTACTTTATACTATTGTCATGGTTTAACACAGGTGTTTACTAAGGAAGGCAGGAGCCTCCCTTGGAATGTAAACCCCTTCTCTCTGAATTATTACAATTTTGGATTTAGGGTGGTTCTCAGGCAAAGATATGGGAATAGGAATGACAATTCTTTATTTAGTAGAACTAAAATAAAACAAGCATGCAGTATTACAAAACAAACAAACCCACTGGCAGAGTCAGAATACAACCTGACACCCTGTGGGTCTGGGTGCTGGTAGCTGTCCCATTCAATGGTGTCTGCAGTTCTCCTGGAGTAGCAGTTGTGGCTCTGTTGGAGCAGTGATCCTGTAGAAAGGTGCAGCCCTCTGCTGAAAGTCCAGTGGTGATGGATGGGCCTGTTCTTCCTCTGGGAGTCCAGTAGAAAAGGCTGCTTTGGTGTTCCAAGTCTCAGGTTTTTATCCAGGTAGAGGGGCTTGGTTCCCCCCCTGGCTGGAGCATTTCCCAATGGGATGATGGAATTTTATCATTGGACTCAATGGCCCATTAGCAGAAGACCTATCCCTGGAGGGAGGATGGGTCGTGGAAGAGATAAGAAACTGCTCTTGCTGGTTTCTTATCAGCTGGCTTATCAACAGGAGATAACATCACTACCCCCCATCCCAGTTCCAACAGATGGTAACGGAATAACACACTTTTTTTTGTTTTTTGTTACATTTTGCACTACAACCTGTGACAACTGTGTACTTGATATATGAATGTTTGATTTTAAAAATAGAATTCAAATTCCACTCACCTCTTTTTCTTTTCTCTCAGGTGGAAAGACATGACATGAATACCCTGAGTTTACCACTTAACATCCGCCGTGGAGGTTCTGATACCAACCTGAACTTTGATGTACCAGATGGGGTCCTAGAATTTCACAAAGTCAAACTCAATGCAGATAGCTTGAAACAGAAAATCCTCAGGGTTACAGAGCAAATCAAGGTTGAACAAACAGCTCGAGATGGAAACGTGGCTGAGTATTTGAAACTGGTAAACAGTGCAGACAAGCAACAGGCTGGGCGCATTAAGCAAGTCTTTGAGAAAAAGAATCAGAAATCTGCCCACTCCATTGCCCAGCTGCAGAAGAAACTGGAACAATATCACAAAAAGCTCAAGGATATTGAACAAAATGGATCTTCCAAATCTACCAAGGATAATTCCAAAGATAACTTGAAAGATGTTCAACATGGAAAGTCTCGTAGCACTGGGCATGGAACAGAGAGCAGCAAGTCGGGTGTGCCAGGTGTATCTTTGACACCACCTGTCTTTGTTTTCAGCAAGTCTAGAGAGTTTGCCAACCTGATCCGAAACAAATTTGGTAGTGCAGACAACATTGCTCATCTCAAAAATACCCTGGATGAATTTCGGCCAGAAACGAGTTCTAGAACCTATGGGGGCAGTGCCACCATTGTTGCCAAACCAAAATATGTTAGTGATGATGAATGCTCAAGTGGGACCTCTGGATCAGCAGATAGCAATGGGAACACTTCCTTTAGTCCTGCTGTGGCAAGTACCCTGGACAGCCAAGGAAAGCTTTCCGTGATTTTGGAGGAACTAAGGGAAATCAAAGAGACACAGTCCCAATTAGCTGATGATATTGAGAATTTAAAAACCCAATTTAAAAGAGACTATGGCTTTATTTCTCAGATGCTACAAGAGGAAAGATATAGGTATTTTTTTTTAACTGTACTCTTGAAATTCTTGAAATGACTTTTGAGTGGATATAGAAACTATTTGGAAAGTGTGTGTGTGTGTGTGTGTGTATGAGATTTCAGAAGCATGAGGAAAAAATAATTCCAATCAATATCTGGTAACCAACATGTTTAATTCCTTCCAACAACTCAAAATACACATAGAATATTTATATTCCATGTTAAATAGTGTAGTTCCCTTTGCTTTTGTCAAAGGTAGGTCAGAAAACTCTCCTCTGTCATAGATTTTATGTGAATTATGTGAGTGCTGCATACAGGAGATGCTAATGGTGGAAGGATTCTCATCTGATGTGACTCAGAAAAGCTAATCAGTCTGTGGTGTAGCAGAACTAACTGACAGCTGATAGGTATACTCTTGTCTCCTGAGTACCTTGTCCAAATTCTACTCACACACATTGCTATATTGTGGATGTTATGTCACACACTGTGGTGTAACACAGAGATGGGAGATGTAGTTTTAAGGACTGTAGCACAACTTCATCTTGCATTTGTTACTTGACAATTAATTCCTTTATAATCCTCTGTGAGAAGTGGATGATATGTTCTGCAGAGGACTTTCACCCACCGTACCTATATCCTATTTTTCCTATGGCTTGTTAAAGGTGACAGTCGATTCTTGAAGTCTATACTATTCCAGAGGATAAAATCTCGGTTTGAAGGGCAATATTTCATGTTTCCCTTGCTCAAAATACAATGAAAGACTTGATACCATGTGGTAATATAAGGAGTCAAGAACAATGAAAGTGTCCTACTGAACTCATTACTTGGTTTCAGGAGAAGGCAGAGTGGTCTTTACTGACAGCTCTCTGCCAATAAAATCTCAAGCTCCTGCTACTCATTTCTAGACAATTCTGCTTCCATCATTTTTGTGCTGACTGTGGTGTTTGCCTGTTTGTGTGTTAAGTGACAAACTCATAAAAAAACAATCTAGCTTGCTGATGATTTACTTGAACTACTTCACCATGTAGAGGCATGCCAGAACAGACTGTACATAAATGGCAGAACCCTGCACTTGTGTATGAGAGAGAACATATTTTTTCTGTCATTACTGGTGAGCTATTAACTGGCTGAAACTTACTTATGAAACCATATCTTCTTGACTAAGTGAAGAGTGGAAAATGTGAGCTGGATATCCTTAGACACTGTTTATTTTTCATATAATTTGCCAATGGTGTACAAATATTTGCTTTTTAGCACCTACTGCCAAAAAGAAATACTCAAAAAAGGCTTTCAGATTGCTGAATAGATGTCTCTGGAAAGTTTGCAAATTTTTTACTGATTTCTATATGTGCTTTTTAATGCTAGTCAGATGACTTCATTGTATGCTTAGAAATTACCTTTTAAAATGTGCAATTGTTTTCATGATTTGGCATCACTTGAACAGAAGGCACTAAATTTAGACCTCTTTTCCTAATAAGATACGAAAGATTGGAAGACCAGTTAAATGACCTCACTGACCTTCATCAACATGAGACAGCAAACTTGAAGCAAGAGCTAGCCAGCATAGAGGAGAAGGTGGCATACCAGGCCTATGAGAGATCACGAGATGTTCAGGTACTTATTTTCCTTATCATAATCTTTTAAGGATTTGTAGGAATCCTGTACCATGAAGCACTTGCATTTTTCTCTGTCTTTTGAAATAAGGAATATGGGGAAAGATTTAAGCCCATATTTTCTCTGTTTTAAGGTGAAAACCCAGCACACTGAATCAGTGGTCTTCATTTGTTTCTCTGGATTCAGGATTTTTTCTGCTGGAACTGATGATAGGCACACTTGTGGTTGAAGAATGCCTGTTTTAATTTCTTTCACAGAGGAGGAAGGAACTGAGTCTCCTTGTATTGTGTGACATAACACTTGTGACAATGTCCTGACACAAACTTCTTGCTCAGACTTTCTCCAATACATAGTTTCATCATTGGCAAGGTTTATTATAAATTGAGCTTAGGTCAAAAAATAAGAGAGCTGATTTTATAAATATGCTTGTAGATTTGCCAGTTATAATTGAAGAGTTTTAAGCCATGGTCACAACAACCTCTATAATCAAAGCTGTGGGGTGTGTTCACCTTAGTGATCTATTGTAGTCAGTCTGACTTCAGTCAGAAGCCACTAATAATGTATACAAGTATGTCCTGAAAGCATGTAGTTACCTACATACTTGAATATTTATATACAATACAAGCACTTACATAATGCATAATATTTCCACTCAAAGTCTGAGGAAGTGATAAAAAATGGTGAAAACACAGTTATGCCTTACATGTTCACAAACAAGTGAGGAATGCTCAAAGACTGTCTTCATATTGGCTCAGAAGGTAAAAGAACCTAAAACCTGACCTGTACACACCTGTGCTCACATTTCTAAACAGAGAGAATGCAGGCAGCAGGATGATCACTGTTTCCTAAATGTGAGTTAGGAAGCTTCTGGGAACAGAGTGGGAAAGGGATGGAACTGAATTTAAGCATATCATTGGTTTCATTGTAGGTTTAAACAAGAGAGGTCTGTCACAGATTGAAGGAAAGGAGGACTCTTTTCTGTGAAGGCATCTTGAGGATGCAAAAACGTAATGAAACCTGAATTGTCTAACAGAAGGGCTGTGAAATATTTCCTAACTCATTAGGAGAATTCTGGAAGGGTGTCAGAGACTCCTAATTGAAGTGCTGTCTTGATACAACCTGGTTTCTTTTATCTCTGTACAGTTGGGCCTGTTTAAACCTATCTCTTTGGGGCTTTGGAAAACTTGCTAAAATAGAGTAAAAGGATTTAAGCTCTGGATATTTTGAGTAATAGCCTAACTCTGTCACTAAAGGATGTGCAGATAGTTTAAAGATGTGTTCAGCCTGTCAGTGCAGAGCTGCAGCTATCAGACTTTTGCAGCTGGACTTTCTCTAAAGCAGTACAAGATAATTTGAGGATAACTTACAGTCAGAGTGGGAGAAAGACCAGGGAAGTTCATTAGTGTGTAGTGGAGAACATGCCTGAACTGTAAGAGACTTTGTGCCCCCTTTAAGAATTGTCTTCTATATTGTTACTTATTCCTGGAGCAGTGGAAGGAAGCAGTCTTGTGTAAGGCACTGTGCCACACTCTCTGTGGTGACCTTGGTGCCTGGCCAGTCACTTGGTAAATCAGTTCATCTTGCTGAAAAAATGAAGAACTGACCCAGCAAGGGAAAGCTGATAACTTTCTGGGTGTTTATACAAAGAGGTTTGGTTTGAAACAGCTTACTGTGTGATCAGGTGAACAAGGTTGCTAGTGCAAGGAAAATATCTGGAGTTTGAGAGTGGGAAAGAAAGTAGGGATACTGGAGCATTGGTTTTCTTTGTCACACAGTGGTAAAAGATTATGTCAAGTTGATCAATCTCATGAAATTATAGCTTTGCACCATATTACACAGTGGTGCCCAAATCCCAACTCCAGCAAAAAGATGGCATTTTGGCAAATAAGTGAAGGAATTGGAAGTTTTTCTATGTTTTGCTTTGGGAGGGCTTAAGCATGGGGCTAGTTTCTTTAGGAAGCATTTTACTCAAAGACCACTTTTAATCCATCCTCAAACAGAAGAGAAAGGTCTGCTTTCTTTAGAACAAATTGTGAAGTGGAATAGATCATGTGAGAGAGAATCCCATGAAAGCATCTGCTCAGGTTGTTCCACTGCCTTCACACTGACAGAGGGAGAAGGCTAAATCTCACAGAGGACTCAAGCCCAACGTTGTAGGATGGGTAGCTTTGAGAGCAAAATTAATGTAGACCACAAAGGCAGTGTAAACCAAGTGCTACATGTTGCAAAGTAGATTTAATTAGTATCACAGCAAACCCGCCCTAATGTTTTCTATAGAATATACAAAGAAACTAATTTTCTTGCTGCTTTGATGCAGCAATAGTTGCCACAGCAACAGCTTTACTAGCACTTTATATCAAGAATCTATATATATAGGAAACAACTGTCATGAACATTAAAGTTATGATTCTTTTTCTTGAGCATGAAAAAAGAACAAACCTACATATTGGACAGTATTGTTGGACTTGATTATGCTTGAGCAAACAGTGACACACTCATTCAGATATATATGTGAATTAATTTTTTTAGAAGTTGGTGGTTCATTGAAATTTTAGCAATCTATAATAAATTGCACTTCTAATCTAGTTGGTGGATGGCTCTGCAGCTAAGATGTGAAGAAACATAAAAGGAAACATGTCTGCCCTAATTCTTATTTTCTGTCTCCAGGAAGCCTTGGAATCATGTCAGGCCCGGGTTTCCAAACTGGAGCTCCATCAGCAAGAACAGCAAGCACAGCAGTCTGAAACAGTTAATGCCAAAGTGCTCCTGGGGAAGTGTATAAACGTTATCCTGGCCTTCATGACTGTCATCTTGGTGTGCGTTTCTACTATTGCAAAGTTCATTGCCCCTATGATGAAGAGCCGTTTTCATATCATCTGCACTTTTTTTGCAGTGACGCTGCTGGCAATATTTTGTAAAAACTGGGATCATATCATTTGTGCTATAGAAAGGATGATTATACCAAGATGAAGCTGTTGGACTGGCTGATTTTTTTTTTATTATTATTATTTTTTCCCTCTCTTTTCTTCCCCTCCCTGTTTTTTAAGCACTGTGTCTATACAAATTCTGGTGTAAATATATAAAAGTATACTTGGTGGCAGTCAGTTGCCCGTTCAATCTGATTTTGTCTAACTGGCTGTATCTGTGATGAACTGCTCACTTAAGTCAGTCTTCTGCCTTAATCCAAAAGGTTTTCCACTTTCCAAACCCATACCCACAAAAGATGGTATGATGGAATGGGAGAGATCCCAGCAACTGCAAGTGTCAGGTGTGCTTTTTACTAGGCTGGAGTGCAAAAAGTGCGATCAAGAGAGAGTGTCATAATGTGTATCAGCTCTGTTAGACTGATAGTTAATTTTCTCTCTGAATCCAACTAGAGTGATAAGCCAAACTATTTAATCATGTGTATTGATAGTTCTAGATTCTAAATTAATGAGTATCATTACGTGGGATTTTGAGTTTTCAAGACTAACAAAACTTGATGCTTCTGCTAGTAACTTTTTGCACAGTTTATTGCTTGTAAATGAGACCAGTGATGACTATTGACCACAGTTCTGTCCTGGCACTTTTCCTTATCACTTTTGGAAAACACATACGTGTGGCATAAGACTTCCAAAGATGGACTGAATTGAATTATAAGATCCCCAGGCAACTTTGTAAAGGGGGCAAGAAGCAAGTAACTGGTAGGTAAGCTGTCACCCACACCAAAGCACTCACTTGTTCAAGCCCTGCGACCTTCAAGGGGAAAGAAGTACATGGAAAGGCAACGTTGAGGTTAGCCTTTGTTAGCACTGAATTGTTGGGGTGTTCTAGCTGAGTGCAAAGCATACAGGTGGTGGGACACTGGGGACAGTGGATTTCTTTCTTCTGTCAGATTAAAGAATGTGGCAGAAACATGAAGGAACAGCTTCTTAGGGGAAGCAGAGAGTTAAACTTCTGTAAATATAGGAACTGTAGACACTCTCAACAAACATTCCTGAAAATAATGTATTAACATGCAGTACCACTACTAGGAGACAGGGTTGGGTTTGTTTTCCCACTGGAATTTATTTTGCTTGATTTAACAACTGCAAAAAAATTTCCCTGAAATCAGCTTGGCTTTCGGCCATGATGTAAAACAAGATCTTTATTAAAAATAAACAAACAAAAATCATCACAAAACAAACCACCACAACCAGAATTCTTCTTCACTCTCCATTAAGTGAAAAAAACAGTGTCTCAAATTATTTGATGTTCAGTGTTAGTAACTGTGAAAATAATTGTCATGACATATTTTCTTCTCAGTTGCAGTATTTTTATGCTGGTATTATGGGAGGGAGGGCATATTTTGATGTGTATATTTCTTTTTAATCAAGTGCAGTAGTTGGCATAGAAGTTGTGAAGACCTTATTCTGAGGAAAGGGAATGGATTAGGAGAAGGCAGGGAAGAACTTTGACATTTTACCACAGTCAGATAAACAGTGAATAGTTACTATTTGTGGCTTCAGGAACTAAAGAAAGGACAGAATTAACTTAATCAATAATTATATAACTCAGCATTTAGAAAATTCAATTAAAATGCTTACAAATATTTAAAGAATTCTTTATACGTGCTAAGTCTTTGAACAGAGAATCAGGAATGACTGTGCTGGTTTGCAGTCACTGGAAATGGATCAGATCAGGCACACCCATGTTATCTTAACCCAGCCCTACCTCATCTCAAGAGAGGAGTGGAAACCAAAACCAAACAAACAAGAGCCCAAACAAGAGCAACAACTGGTTCTGTTGAATTCTAAGAATTCTGTGACTCTTTATGGTGTTTTCTTGCCATTTCTATTATAATCTCCATTCTTCAGCTTGCACAGCTAATTTCTGCATTGGCCTCTTGAGAAAACAGTTTAGCATTTTGTTAAATGGGTTCAGAAGGGTAGATGTGCAAGAAAGGAAACCATATGTTAGTAATGTTTACGTAAGAAAATTTCCTTTGCCTATTGCATGATTATACATTTATATAATCCTCCCAGTGCTATTTTATGCAGTTGAAATGCTACATCAGGTAGCCTCAAGGACAGGCAGGAGAAAGGTTAGTATTTTTCTTACAGCAAAGGATGTTGGTGTGGTACAACCTGGGAATGTGAAGGCTTCTGCTCCAAGGGTATCCTATTACAATTCTGGAAGATGACCTCCGTGCAAAATGAGGGTAGAATCTAAAATCAATGGATCAACAAAAGATTGCTCACTGTCTTGATAAAATCTGACTGGGCCTAAATTCTAAATTGCAAACAGGAAGGTCTTGCATTTCCATATTGGCTTTACATCTGGCAGAGGACACAGCAAAAGCTATAAAGACTGCATAATGTTAGCTATGTAAATTAAAACAACCTAATTGATGAATGGGTGCATCACTTCTCTAGGTTATTTTCTCTGCTGGGTTTAAATCACTGGAGGGTGTGACACACATCAAGAAAATAAAAAAAATTAAAGTGAGGGATAGAAACCTGGTTTTGGGTGAAACTCTTGAAGTTTTGCAGCGTGAGACAGCAGTGCCAGGAGCTCTGCCATGTGGAAGGCAACCCCAGGAGGGAGGTTTCCCATCCTTCCTTTGCCCTCCCATTTCCTAGAGTGTGCTAACACTGGTATGTGGTGAAGTCTTCTATGTGCCATGTTAGCTCACTAGACTGGAGGAAAAACCTAGTGAAAGAGGTTGATAGTTCTCCACATGTAGAGACTTAAATGTCTGGTAAAAAGGTCTCATGGGTATGAAGCTGGGATTTTAAGTGCGATGAGCCTTGTTCTTCTTGTTGCAGTGAATCATTAGCTGTCCCTAAAACTGGGCTCCAGGCAGACTCTCTGCAGATTGTTGGGACAGCTTCAGTGTAGAAAAGTTCTTCCTAGTCTTTTCTTACAGGGAACAGATACAAAAAGCCCCAGCATGTGGTGAGACAGGCTAACTAGCGGGGTCTTTGCTCGGAATCAAGAGAAGGCTGGAGCCTGAGCTAGCCAGGGCTGATGCTTCTGCCGTTAGCTTCAGTATGGGCATCACTTCCCTCTTTAGGCTAGAATTATGTATTTTACATATTAGTGTGTGTGTCTGGCCTGCAGTCTGAGCTCTTCTTCCTGTAAAAGTATGCCTAGGCCAACCTAAAGAATTGCAGTTCTCCTAATGAGAACCCAGTTTGGCTTGTGAATTAACCGTATTCTGTCAGGATACCCATTTGCTTTTATATTCTCACACAACACATCAGACATTCTTAGGATACTCCTTACACCTACTCAGCATGAGCCTCTAAAACACTCCTACTCAACAAAAAGTTGCCAGACAGAGTCTTTTCTGCTTGGTGCTGCCTGGGAAGCAAGTATTTCACTTCACTTTTTTGTAGTTCTCTGATGGAAGTAAGTTGTTAATATCTGTTCTATAGGCTTTTGGCAGCTTTTTGTTCAGAGATTCCTGGAGATCTAGTTTCTTATGAAAGTAAGCACAATTGTCTTGATTTTTCCTATTTAAGCATTCAGGATTAAATGGGGTTTCCTCTAAAAATTGTCTAATGTATCCCCCTATAACTCCATTATTTTTGACAGTCCAATTAGTGATTGGCAGGACTGATCAAGACCCAGTTTAAATTCCTTGTTCTTTCTGCTTTACATTATACACGTTCATGCAATAATTTTATTTAATAAATAAAATTATTTCCTTTATATAAAAGAAATCATTTTTATTTTATTGCACTCCTGTGATGTCTATTTGCTCTGAATTCTTAGAGAGGCATTAAAAAATTTCACTGCATTTTAGTTTAATAGCAGAATGTTATGCAGTGCCTCTGCTGCAGGACATCTATCAATATAGATCTGATGTCTGCACTCCAGGAAGGATATTTAAAAGCCAGTGATTTTCTTTGAACAAATCATGACCTCTTATCTGGGGAATAGCAATGTGAAAGGTGAAGACAATTTGCTGTAGGAAAGATAGATGATCCACTCACCAGAAGTTGAAGCTAGACAAATCCAGTGTATGCATAAGGTTCAGTTTTGCAATCGTAAGGGTTGCCAGCTAATTATTAGCTATTTGAAGGTTAATTAGTTCAGGCTTATGTTTGATACAAATTCAACTGCATAACAACAACTAGTGCTTTCTGAAATCAAAATCATTGAACAAGAAATTCAGGAAAGAAACAAGAAAACACAGAAGCTTGCCATTAATTTTGAAGGTACAAGAGCCAATTTGTTTTTGTTTTGGGAGATGAAGTTCCTTTCCATTGTGATAGAGACATTTTACTGCTGGGATCAATGATACAACAGAAGAAGATAAATAGAGATTAATGTAATTAAACACTTTCATTTTGATAGCAGAATTTAATGCCTTCTGAAAGTCTATCTAGGACTAGCAATCAGGCAAATTTATTCTCCACACTTTTTAATCAACCAAATATGTATTTGCTTTCTTCATTCACCATCATGACAGAACATGGCCTTTAAGTACAGGAGGTTATAAAGGGCTTGTTTTCAGACAAAGTTGGAATGGTGTTTCTGATGCTAATCCTGCACAAAGTATCAGACAATTTTACATTGCAACAGTGAAAGACTAAGAAAAGTTTTGTTTTAGTTGATGAAATTGCTTATTTTCCCTGAAAAAGCCAACTGAGATGATGCTGTATATAAGGACTGCATGAGGCCAAGTCAAACTGTCTTGTACGGTTGATATGCTGTACGTTTAGCATATTAAGTTGTATTGTTGTTGGAAAGTTTTGCACAAAGCCACCTTTCCTTTTTACCCAGGGAACCTGGGTCTGGTAGTATCAAGGTGTACCAAAAATTGTCTGCTTTTATTGATTAAAGTTGATTGTCTTGGTGTGTGACCTGCAATATTTCTCATACTATTTCCATTTCAAAGGACACTGTGGAAAGATTCAACTATGAAAATGTAATTTTTGTATATTTGGTTGTGTAGTCATGACTGCCTCTAAGGTGCCATTAACTTTTTTTAAAATAAAAATATTTACATTTATTTAATGATGAATATTATCTCTTGAACTCTCTGTCTGATCACTCAAACCTCTATCAGTTTTCCTTTCTCAGTTACAAATTATTCAGTTGACAGTGATAATGTTAACCCATTAAGCACAAGGCCCAGTTTTAATATACTGACAAATCTGAGCATTCTGCTCAGATGCAATTTTGACCAAACCTGTTGAGTTTCACTTACAATTGTGACATGGCAAAACTGCAAACATCAAACCAGGTATCATCACTGCTTTTATGCAAAGCTTGTGTGAAATTTGCAATGCAAATGTTGTGCTATTCTGCCAGGCAGCTGGACTCACTTTGGATTTTTTTTTGTTTTTTGGAAAACTTACAATTAGAAACTTAAGTATCTTTATGTTATTGTCAGAAACCTTGATCACATGTGCCAAAATAATAACGTTGCTGGCATAAAGCAAAATGTTTGCATTTTTTATTCATAAAGCAGAGGTCTTGTCAGCTGGCACTGGCAGCCATTGGGAGTGATGTTATTTTTGCCAAAAACAGAGCAGAAACAGAGCCATAACAGATTGCTTTGCAATCACACTGTACTTTCTATTTTCTGCTATTTGATGAAATGGTGCAGGGGCTGCTATGTCACCTGCAGCCTTTCCAAGGTCTTGTCATGCTGAGTTTCACATGGGTTCCTGAAATTTGTTCTATATTAATGCCAACTCCATTCACAAACAGCAGCTTCTCTCACAACCAATAATGATTTTGCCCATTTCTGGCATGGGCTGAATAATCCCTGCTAACCAGGCAAACCAGACATTAAAAAAATGCACCTCATTCTTCATCAGTTCTTTCAGTTGCTCAAAATTCTGGCTTTAGAAACCGTATAGCACACCCTGGTAACACCCAAATTAGGAAAGCAGAGAGTAAAATACAACAGTTCTGTTTAACAGCACAGAAAGAGAAGTGTCACTTGTTACCAAGAAGTGGCCACTATGCAGTGTTAGCAATCACCGGATTAAACAAATAACCCTTACCAGCAGTGTACTCAGAATATACTTTGTGTTGGTGCCTCATAACTCCAAGAACTAAAGTTGTGTGACTGTGCCAGAAACCAGCTGAAGGCACCCAAGACTTCATCTGCTCTTATGCTGCAACTTATTTTGCAACACCCAGAACTGCTCTGAACTAGCTGGTTGAGGCAGTGCTAGCAGAGCAGTCCATAAACTTAATGATAAATTCTTCCTGAATGTGTGTGCTTATTTCTCTGCTTGTGCTGCTGCAGAAGGTGCAGCAGTCTAATGGCAGATTCTGCCTCCCCTGGCAACTGGCACTTCATTGATGTAATTGAAAGGAGAAATTTCCACACTGTATCCTCCTCAATTCCTTTTTGTATTGTGACTTAGTTGCCAACTCATGTGTTTTGTGAAGTTGCCTAGTGGATCGATGCTATGTCACCTTTTATGTGTAGCCTACCAGATTCAGACAGAAGTAAAGGGGAGAGGCTGAGCTACTTGACAGGCTGGTCCTAGTCACTTGTGAGGTTCTGCAGGACTCCATCCCCTGCCCAGTTCTCTTCAACCCAATTAACAACTTGGATGCAGGACTCAAAGGAATGCTAAATAAATTGGCCAATGACACTAAATTGGGAGGAACTTTTGACTCCTTCGAGGGCAGAGACGCCCTGCAGAGAGATCGCAACAAATTAGAGATGGGCAAACACAAACCAAATGGAGCTTAACACAGAAAAATGCCAGACTGTGCACGTGGGACAGGACAATCCTGGTTGTGTGTATAGAATGGGGAACAAGAGGCAGCACTGTGGAAATGGACCTGGGACTCCTGGTCAATGGCAAGTGGAACATGAGCCAGCAGTGCCCTGACAGCCAGGAGGCACCAGACAGCCTGAAGTGTCCTGGAGGCATCAGGCACAGCATCACCAGCTGGGCAAGGGAGGGGATTGTCCCCTCTGCTCTGCTCTGCTCTGCTCTGCTCTGCTCTGCTCTGCTCTGCTCTGGAGTAAGCTCACCTCGAACAGTTTGTGCAGTTTTGAGTGCCACAATATAAAACAGACATTTGACTATTAGAGAGCATCCAAAGAAGGGCCACTAGGATGGTGCAGAGGGTGAAGGGCAACCTTATGAGGATTGGCTGAGGACATTTGGTCTGTTCAGCCTGAAGAAGACTGATGAGAGACATCATCACAGTCTGCAATTTCCTTGGGAGGGAAAGTGAAGGGGCAGACACTGACCTCCTCACTCTCCTCACCTCTTCACTCTCATGACCAGTGATGGGACTTGAGGAAATGGCATGAAACTGAGTCAGGACAGGTTTAAATTGGGCATCAGAAAAACATTTTTTTTACTCAGAGGGTTGCTGCGGACTGGAAGGGGCTCTTCAGGGAAGTGGTCAGAGCACCAAGCCTGCCAGAGCTCTCAGACACATAGTGTGACTCTTAGGGTGTCCTTTGCAGGGCCAGGAGTAGTACTCAACGACCTGATGAGTGTCTTCAAAGTTAGCATAATCTATGATTCTGTGATACCCTACACCTTAGGGCAAGCTTGAAGCAGGCCAGTGCTGAACTTCTGAAAGAAGCACAGACATGCTTTTGACAGAAACTTTAGAAATTGAGCTTGCATTTGATGTAGTGTTCTACCCAACCTGCGTAAATTTGGAAAAACTCTTTAGTTAGTTGTGGCTAGAATAGAATCAATCTAATAGAAATGAAAGCACAGTCAGAAATGAAGCCTGTAATATATGAAAATAATATACATGAGGAAAAAACTCTTGTAGCGTAAATAATTCCCTTTATATTTTTCTGTTGAATAGCATTTTAAAGAGTTGGTGCTGGTGTCCTTTTCCTCTATAGTCATAGATACTTGGTGATAAAGACAGAAGACCAGCACGAGACGAGACACTACATCCAGGCTGAACAGAAAAGGAGAGAACACAATGTCTGTGTGGTCAGCAGTCCCATACAACTCATCTGTCTGAGTAATAGCTTAATAAACTGCCTTAGGCTTTATATCCACTGATGTCCTCTATGCTAAAAAAATGTACTTGGGTCCTACTGAGCTTAATGGTAAAAACCCCTCTGAGTATAACTGGGAAAGACATACCATAGTACTATGGCACTTAAAAGCAATTCTGTCTCTTGACTTTGTAATGCCAAAAATATTCATTTTCTCAGGGAATCTACCCACCACAATGTATGGTTTTAAGTGTCTACTACAAATAGCAGGCTACTTAGTCACAGACATCTCTGCCACAATTGTATGGGATGATGAAACTATTTGGATGCTTTCAGGATCTGCTAACTTAGATGCTGAACAGATCTTGTACTCCAAACACTAATTCCCCACTTGGCCTCTATCCTGCCAGACTGGATTCAGGTCAAGGTGACATAGAATAAGCATGGATTAAACTACAGGTATGACCAGCAGCATGTGTACATAACCAAACCTTCTCTAAAGATATGCCACTGGGCTACAGGAGCTTGAGGATTTATCTAATCTAGCAACTATTTTCAGCTTGCTCAACTAAGGCAGCAAAGAAGTCTAAATGAGCTTTCAAACTCAAGGCTTTTTCTGACTATACTTGCTCAGTATACTCCTCCAAAGGCTGTATCTGCAAACTACATTTAAATATTTTCCTGGGATTTTCTACATATTTTACAGGTCTTTATATATTGCTTTCTTTGTGTGAGGATGAACTTTGCTGTCCTGTGAAATGTTGATCTACCTAGAACTAATGTAATATGACATTTAAAGAGTCACAAATAATCTCTAATACTGTTGATCAAAAACTGTAAGATCTCTAAATGAAATCTCTTTACTTTTACTTTAGCCACAGTGGACTTCAAGTGTCCCTTATAGAGACTTTTTTTTTAATAAACAACTGAGACCTGTAGCTGAATAAATTTCTATTTTTACAAGAAAACTGGCCTGTGTTGTGGGAGATGTTTCAAAAAGGGGAGTTTGCTACTGTTGGAATAATCCCTTTTTTATATAAGCGTTTTATACATGTTTTCTTTATGTACTGAGTTAGAAGAGAAAAGAAATCAAATAAACCATTTGCAGTATGTGGTTTCCCTCTCTCCCCAACAGGACAGCTTCATATGTACTTCTTCCTCATTTTTTCCCCCCATATTTGTCGAGTAATATTTAAAGTCTTAATTTTCTAGCTGTTTCTCCCTCTTGCTGTCAAGATGCATCTCTTGATTGACCCTCGCTTCTCTTCTTGCTGTGTGCATTAGCCTCACTTCTATAAGCTCTGCTTTCTATTCCTCCTTCCTTCAGGCATTTCCTCCTTGTGCCCTTGAAATTCCTCTTGGTTCTTCCTTTTTCTCTCTTTCCTGGTACTCTGAAAGATTCCCATCTGAGTCACTACAGCATCTCTCCTTTTAAAGCAAGCAGAGGTAGGATGGTCACTGTGACAAGTCCCATTACCACCCACATTTTAGAACCACTGGCCATCAGTACCTGGAGTCATCTGGAATTAACTGACTCAGGAGGTCTCAGAAGGAAACAAGTACCCTTCTCTGATCAATGTGAAAACATGGAGGCAAAAATAAAGTAACACAATTTACACCATCCTGAGTTATCCTCTTAGAAAAAGGTTATGCATTGGAAATACTTCCCTAGTAATTATTCCCTAAATTAGCTGGCAAGAGACGCCCAACACTGTCTGTTGATTTTAGTTACCTAAATAATTTTAGATTTTGTAGTTTTTATGCTATGGCCCCTGCAGAGCTCACACTGAGTGATCTAGATTCTTGGTGTCATAGTTCTCATGTAAATGAATTGTTTTCCAATAGATTATGGCTGTATAATCCTGCTATAAACAGACACTAATAGAACCAAAGAAAGAATTTGTGCCATTCTACCATTCCTGTTAATGCAGCTGCAAAAGGAAGAAAGACTTCTGTTTGGTCTTAGTTAATATTTGTAGAGCTGATAGTGGGAAAAAAAAAATGAACAAATTTGGTACAGAAAATGAGAGTGCAGCTTCAAAATACTTTCTAGAAAGATTTCTTTGCAGTGTAAAACTGTTGAGATCTATGGCTTTTATTGTTCATCATTTCCATCAACATTTGTTTTGAATAAAAATTAATTTTTGATTACTTGCAGAGTCTTGCGGTGTCATTTGTTTCCCTATAGGTGTACATTGTTACAGGTGGAACAGTGTTGATAGTTCACTTCCAGCAGGTGTAGCAGCCATGTAACCGCGCCCAGCGGCGCGGTGTGCAGTCAGGCTTGCAGAGAAGCGCCGCGCTCTCGCCATCGCGGCTGCGGCGTTCGATTCTGAATCAGCTCGCAGCCACCTCTGCGGACTGACTGCGCCTGAGATCTCCAGCTGCTGGCAAATGTGACATTTGCCTAGGGAGTTTTTTTGTCACTTTTTCTTTGGGTATGTGTGTGTGTCATCACCAGTACTCGTCTTCTAATATACTAATTGAAAACAATTTTAATCCTTATTAAAGCGCTGTTAGCTTTATTAGAGGAATGCCAATACCGATCAGGACGTTCAATCTCTTACTTCATTCAAAGAGATTTTAGAGAGACAATGAGTTTGTTTACGAGCAGACGGTGTTTACGGCATTTGAGCCGCTCGTAGCAGCCGATCTTTGGGCGAGGCCAACAGCCCCGGGGCGCATCTGCGCGCTCGGGCCGCCCTGAGGGCCCGCCCGCCATCACAGCCCCCGCCCGCCATCACAGCGCCCGCCCGTCTCCCCGGCAACGCTCCCAGCGTGCCCCGCGCGCCGCGGGCCCCGGCGGGCGGTGCCGCCGGCGGGAGGTGAGAGGCGCCATTTTTAAATCACTGGGCTCGGCAGCAGCCGCGCCTGGCCCGGCTGTGGGCGGGGGTCTCGCTGTGCCAGGGGGAGCCGAGGTGTGCGGGGGACCGGGCTGTGAGAGGGCCCGACTGCGATGGGGGCTGGGCTGGCCGCGGCCCTTCTGCGTGCGCGGGGCTGCAGCTCTTGGCGAGCGGGCGGGGAGGCCCTGCGCGCTCCCCGCGGCCCGGGCCTTGTTCACCGCGCAGCCGGGACGGGAGAGCCCCGCGCTTCTCGGTGCCCGCTGCTCCGCCGCCGGGAGAGCCCCGCGCTCTTCGGTGCCCGCTGTACTCGCTCGGGATCTCCTGGCACAGGTCAGGGGCAGGAGGAGCCCCGCTCGCCGCGGGCTTTCAAGTGTTTGCGCTTGTCTGCTTTGCTTTCCACCTGCCTCAGCCACGCTCGCTGTGTCATTCCTCTCAGTTGTGAGGGAAATCGTTATCTTTCCCGGCTTCGGGATATGTGTCAGCCATATTAGTGTTGTTCCTCTGACCGAACTCCTACGTCTATAAGTCAAAAAAATTAACAGTAAAAAGGTCATGGTGCCTTAAGCGGCTTGCTCGGCTTCTCACTCGATCTTCGTACACTTCCTGTAGGGTGTATATAAAATCATGTTTCTGCCTACAGGAGGTGTGAGATACGTATGCCAGTGTGAAACCTATGCCCGCCCTGAACATCTCGATTTTTGAGTCAATATGAAAGGGAAGTGATTTTTCAGAAGAGTTTTGGTTGTGGACTGTAGCTGTATTTGCAAAAAGCAGTCATTTGTATGCCCGAGTAGAACTTTGAATGAGATTTTAGTGAGCAAAAGTTTATGTGTATTTGAAGGTTTCTTGCTGTGAAAAACATACATGGTGTGTGTAGACTGGCTGCTCTTGAGTACAGCTCAATTTACCAGCTGTAGCTCCCATTCGAAATTCAGTGTGATCCATAACTGCTGTCAGTTTGACTTGGTAGTGTATTTGGCTAAAGCACAAATTTTAATCCTGAGTTAAGAGAGAAACTTTTTTGTTGTTTTTCACCTAATAAGTAACCAGATCTGTAGTATAAGACAGAAACTGAAAGGGTGGTACCGTGTGCTCTGTGTAGGGATGGACACAGCAATAATTCATGGTTAATTGTTGAAACTTTTATCTTGAACCATGTTGTGGTGGGAGTGATAGTAGCTTGCATGAGATGTCTTCTGTGATGCAGCTGTCACAGCGATATTCTCCTGTATTTCTGCACTTAGGTGCACGAAATTGTTAAGTGTTTATTTTCACTGGATTCTCTGCAGTAACATCTGGGCAGTGTCTAGGTTATGTAACTCTCCATAACAAAGGTTTTCCTGTTTCTCTGATTTTGCCTCCCTAGATTTTTTTTTTAAGCGATTGCTTTGGCTGTTGCAAGTTGCTGATGACAGAGATCAGTAGAATTTGGGCTGTTAAAGTAAAATGCAGTGTGCTCTCACGTTTCTCAAATTGTATAAAAAGGGGTTTGGGTTTTTTTTGTTACACACTCGATGTTCATGGGCAGTCTGATCTCTTATGAGTGTGCTGCATAGTTGTTTAAGATAGGGTTTGTTTCATTGAATTGTGACTGTCTAAAATCTGGGTATCTAGTCCAAGGCTGTGATTTCGTGAACATCTGAGCTCTGTGCTGTGCCAGCTCTCTGCTCCTGGAAGGAGAAAGGCTTGCTCCTCCTTCTGTCTGTTTACTTGGCTCTTTGTTCCGTCCCCCTAGTCCGTACCAGCTGCCCACTTTCACTGATGATGTCGCTTGCTGTATTTTTCCATGAGCTGCTGTGACTCACTGACCTCACAGAAAAACTATTGAGTGTCTTCTGGTTGTTTGAGTGTGTTGGCTTCTTGAGTTAAAACAGTTCATGGAGGGGTCTGATGAATGACAAACACAGGAATAGGGATAAAGAAATGACTGGGACCTTCCCGTTCCTGGTGACAGTGAGCTCTTGTGTTGGATTGCACTTTTGCATTAGTTCATTGTCTCGTTTTACTGTAGACTCTTGAGTGGGGATGAGAAGGGAGTGGTGTTTGAAGAGAGCCTGTGCTTTCCTTGAGTTTTTCACTCTTTCAGGCAAATAGTTCATTGTTTTAGAAGATCTTGGATAATTCAATTAGAAAAAAAGATAGAGTGAATAAAGAGGTCTGGAGTTGTGACAGAAGCAGGCAGAAGAGTTAGACCATGAATTGTGTGAAGACACTCTTTGACTTCCACAGATTTTACTGAGAACTTTACTGCTTGAGCAAAACCTGGCACAAGGCAAAATACTGTCAGTTTTTTAGTTGCAATATTATATTCATTGTATCACTTAGCTGTTTAAAACTGTGTTCAAACACAATAAATTTAAATTTTAAGTGTGGCTGTGGTATGGAAAAGAGATCCAAGAATGAGTTTTGTATGGCACTCGGGGGAATTACCAGCACGTGGTGCAGTCATGTCATTTGGTTATGCCAGGTGAACAAGAAGGAAGCCTTGCTGTTGTAAACAAAATGCCATAAAAATTTACATAAAGAAAAAAAATCATATTGATACATTATATTTTTCTATAAATGCAAATATTCTCACTTTTAAGACCTTGTAGCAAGGAAAAAGTTAATATAGCGGAAAAAATCTTGCAAAAAAAAAAAGCCTTTTCATGATGTGCAGCTATAAAGAGGAGAGATGTATAGTAGGTCATTCAGCAGTATTTCTCTCTTTAGGAGGAGAAATAATTGGATAAGAAAGGCAAAACAAAGGTGATTCTTGGAAGTAATTGATTTACTTCACTTAGCTATTCTGCAGTAAGTATTGCCATTTTACCTATAGAGTGTGCATTTCCTAAATTTCAGGACTCTGCACCAATGCCTTTATATTTACACCTGAGGAAAATGATGTTAAGGTTTCATAGGATGAATTTGTAGTGACTTGTTGGGTTTGCTGCTTTTGCAGAAATTTTCCCGAATGAATAAAGTCCTTTTTTTCATGCCCGAGATGAAAGAAGAAGCTGAAACTCTCCAGATCTTGCTTCCAAGGTTGTTTATTTTTTCTTATCTATAACATTCTTTCTCTGATCTGCTGAGGTCTTTCTGGCAGGACAGCAGAAGGCAAACTCCCCGCCTCAGAGGCAGTGTTTATCTTTTATACTAAAAACTATGTTTACATTATTTACAATTACTTTCCAATATCTATCACCTATGTTAGACAGTCAGTCTCTACTCTAAACCAATCAACAGTGTCACCATCACAGCAGAATGGAGAAGGTGAAGAAGGAAGAAACCTAAAAAGCCACGAGGTTCCTCCATCTTGGCTTCACTTACCCCCATGTACTAAAACCCAAAATCTACTTTTACACCCTGAGACAGACTTATTACTACTCTATTTAAACTCTTGTGACTTGTAATTCTTCTTTGAAGGTTGGCAATCGTTCCCATGGGCTGAAATCCAAACCACAGGTGTTTTGGGCTCTGTGCCAAGGCCTCTGAGCCTCCAGTCTGGGTCTCTGAGCCTCCAGGGTAGTCAGAGACAAACAAGCCCTGGTTCCCACAGTGGCTGATACAAGTTTGCAGTTTGGTAGCTTGATAAAATTTGGCAAATTAATAGGTGTAGAACTAAAGTAGATTTGGTTTCTTTAAAGAATATTTTATGCTTCTCCGCTTCTTGAACACAACTCCAAGAGAGAAAGAACCTAGTGTTCTTTTAAAATGTTTCTCAAAAACTATGGGTGTAATCTTTGTATAATTTTGAAGATTGTTTAATGCCTATACACTGACTGTGAGCAACTACTGTTAGCCATTAGCACAGAAGAGATTCTGGTTTTTTAAAGTATTTGTATCCCTAAATGTTGACTATTGACAGTTTACTGCCAGAAGTTATTTTGTGATGAGGGGAGAAGAACGCCAAAACAAAAAGCTTTTTTGCATATGAATAGGTTAAGTATTACAAATTGTTCTTTGTGTTTTCGAGGAAAGCGCTCTCATGAAGTAATGAAATCTTGTCTGTTTGTTGTCACCGGGAATGCAAATCGTGACATTTGCCGCTAGATGTCCCTGCAAGCCAAAAGGGTTTTGTTTCCTTAAATACAACAGGCTTTTACAGTCTGGAGCATTGTTTTGTCAGCTGCAATTATCTTTTCGCCTTTTATCTTTTGATGAATTCTTCATGAATATGAATACATGGCCAGGTGTGCCTCTTGCTTTGTAATTTGTGCACTTTTTGCTAGTAGCAAAAGCTGTGAGGAGAGAATGTACTTCTCACCTGCAGCAGCTTGGAATAGAGAGTACGAAAGGCTGTGTTTCAGCTTATCTTTTGGCTGACGTGCTCTCTGAAAACGTAGTGTTTTCTTGGTGTCTTTGACTTTATCTCCGTTATGCCACTTCAGAAATACTTCTTACTCAAGTAAGCAGCAGGATTCAGACCTGGCTTTAAATGCTGTGTTCCTAATTCTGAACTTTGGCTTACAGTGTAATAGTGACCTTTAGTGTCTCTAGTAGCTGAAAGCAAAGTTCTATTGCCGTTGGGATCTTTTTGTTGTTGTTTTGGTTTGTTCTTTTTGTTTGTGTGGGATTTTTTGTTATTTTTAATAGCGATCATGTTAACCCTGTTGATATGCTTAGAAATTCTTAGGGACATGCTGCCTTGAATTTTCTCTGTGTACTAGAGCCTTCTCTCCTCTCACATAATTTATTGTCTTTAGCATCACTGATCTGTTCTCCTCATCCAGCTGTTGGTTTAACAATTGAAAATGTCTTTATATTGAGTTTGGAAATTGCTGTTGTCCTTTGTTTTTCAACAGCCAACAAAATTCAGGGATGGAAAAGAGATTATACTGATTAGAAGGGTCTTCAGGACCTATGTCATTAATATTTGAAATTGGTTGGGCATTTAGGACTTTCACAGAGGAGAATGTTCTTTATTCTGATTTCTTCCTCTTCATTTTCTCAGCAAATTTAGGCAAAGCAGTATACAAACTTGCTATTGTTGCTTTTCCTAGACTAATGTTACAAGTGGTAGATTTTTCTCTGACCTTTTCTCATTTTAGCAATGGTGGAAGAAAAAATGGGAAAGAAAGTCTTCTATTTATGTTTTCTTGACATTATCATGTCTTAGTGGAATGAGTGTTTTTTTCCCATATGGAAGACAGATTTTCATCTTGCTTAGTGTTCAGGGGTTTATAAAATCAAATTTAAGTGTTTAAGATACATCCATGAAAGAGTGCAGTGGTTGAAAATGTAGGTGCGACTGTGCATGAAAAGGTGACGTATTTGTAGTGATGGTAGAGATTTATCATTGTTTTTGTTTAAGCTTTACTTTGTACAAAGGTACACTTTGTAGCCTGCAGACATGGACTTCCTAGGCATCAGTCCAGCTATGCAAAAAGCTAAAATGGCAGAGTAGTTATTTTCAAAGCTTTGTAATTTCCCTAAAATTCAGTTACAGTCCTCCCTCCCCCATATTCTGTGGAAGTATCAGCAGTGATCAGACGTTTGTGTTCCTAATTCTGAACTTTGGCTTACAGTGTGATAGTGACCTTTAGTGTCTATAGCATATGAAAGCAAAGTACTATTGCCATATTGCTTCAAATATCAAAAAGCACTAATGAGACATATTAGAATACTTCCTTATTTCTCAGGAACTCTTGATTTGCGGCTTTCCTCACACTAATCTGATATTATTGCGTTTCACAAAAGTCTTTCTGGAAAGGTCACAAGAAACCACAAGGTAAGTTTTGAACATAAGGAAGTGATATATTTCAAGACTGAACTGTGGGCAAGTGCTGTCCCTGACACCTTACCTCCTCTCCAGAGAGGGCTTATAAGAAATTCAATAGAGAATTACCTGCTTTTCTTCCAGCTGAAATACTGGTGTATTGATTAGTACAACCTGTTACGATAGTGTGATAGGCTTTGACTTTAATAAGTAGTAAGAAAAGCTGTGTGTCTGTCTGTGACCTCTGATTGACCTCTGATTAAAAAGGCATAATTAGGGCATCATAGTTGGAGTCTCAGTGTATACCATAAGTAAAAATAACATTTCATGTAATCTTTCTGATAGTAGTGTTTGTTCTTATTTTGCATTGACTGAAATGACCTTCATATCTAAGTGTATTCTATGCCCCTGGAAGGGCTATTAGTTCTTAGGGCAGGGCTGCATGAACAGAGAAGAGTTGCACTTTCAGCAAAGATTTCTAACCTGTGTTACAGCAGAACCAGAATTCTTCTATCTTGAAGCAAAATCAGTGTGTGAAAACTTTAAACTGTGAATGTACTTGAATGCTAATTGCATGTCCTTGTATTTGTTCAGGTATCTTGGTCTTCTGAGAAGTCAGTGAAAGGAGTGGATTAGTTATACATTAATCTTGTCTTCTCCATACTCATTGTGAACAGTCATCATAAAATGGATGGTTTGGGCAACTTCCTTCCTCCTGTGGGTGAAAATGGTGAAGCAGCTAATTCACAAGAAATACTAAAACTTTTGATGGATGAAAAAATGCGAAGTGAACACCATAAAGCAAATTATCAAACTCTAAGGGCAGAACATCTAAGGTACATCAATTTAAACAAGTTTCTTTCTTTGAGTTGTTAAAAGATGAAGCTAAATGTTGGAAGGGATTTATTTGTATGTGTGTTAGCTATTTCTGTGTGTAAGGGCAGATTTGAGTGTTGTTCATATTGGAAAATAAGCAATTCAAAGTATTTTAAGACATTGCAGTTGATATTTCTGCAGTACTTTTTATGCTTGTAGGTATGGGATAACTTTTCAGTATATTACAGAAAGAGGATATTAATAGCTTAGTTGTTATTTGGTGTTTGTGTGTTTGCTTCTGTGTGTGAGCCTTTTTGAGCTTTAAGGTCTAATTTTAAAAGGTGAATGTAAAGTAAATATGTATGTTCTCTTTCAGATTACAGGAGGATTATACCAAATCCCAAGATGAACTGAAACAGTTGTTAGTTGGAAAACAAACTGTACATGACAAATTTCAGCAGCTTCTTGCTGACTTTCAAGAGCAGTTGCTGGCTAAAACACAAGAGCTGGAACAAGTGAAGCTGCAGGTGAGAGAATTTTCTGGAAAGACTTAGTATGTATTTTTATTCTGTAGTAGGGCCATGCATATTTTTCTGCTGCATCATATTGATGCAGCATGTATATACCCAGCTTGGATATATTTCAGTTGTTTTGAAATTCTCCCAGTCCAAGTAATGGCTCTTCTCTAGAATGACTATGGGTTGAATTTACTGTTTCTTTGTTTAACTGAATCATCCAAATCCTGTTGTTGGATGCTGTGTAAGACTCTCAGTCTCTATCTGTGCTTGCTCTGTTGTTAAGGGGAGAATCATCTGCCTTGGAGGGTAACTTAGGTCCCTTAACCTGTTAGGATAAGTGACTAGAAAAGTAAATATTTGTTTCTCTTTATGATGACAGCCTTTCTTCTTTCTTTTTCTTAAAAATTCCCAAACCAAAATGAAACAAAAACCTCCTCATTTAAGGTAACTTGGGTGACACTCTGTGTAACTGCTTGTTACATCCTTAAAGTGATGCAGGACATGTTCTTAGGAAACAAATATAATCTCTTACCAAAGGTTCCTAGACTCCAAATGGAGGATGTGCACCTCAGTACCATAGTTAGCACTAGTTTCTAGAGCCTTCAGGGTACAGATAAGTGAAAGAAAAGTAGAATAAATAAAAATAATGGCACAGTTGTGGATGATTTTTTTTGTTTTAAACTCTCTTTCTTGATAGATAGTTTGCTGTGTGAACCATACCAAGAAATTTTAACAAAATACCATACAGAATGGAGCTTAAGGCAAGGAATGTTTCCTGATTTATTTTTTTTTTTCGTTCAAACCAGTACCCGTGTATCCACTGGAGAACACACACCTAATGTGGTTTGCAAATAATTGTTTGGTGTTGCTTATTTTGTTCTTTTTGAGTTGGTTCACTTACAATTTAAGTTAGATACCAATTCTTTATCTTTTATGTGAGTCTGCTTTTCCTTCCCCATTCCCCACAAAGGAGGTAAATCTCCTCACAATTCAGCCTGAAATTTGTGTTGCTTCTAACAACATTCCAAATGCTTCTGTTATCTTCCCAGAATATTTTTAGTTCACTTATAGTTTTTTTGCTTCTGTAACTACTATTGAAATTTCCTCGGAAAAACATAGAAAATTAAGTAGAATTCCTAAATTCATATTTTAAATACTTTATTCCTGGCTATATGATGTATCACAGTGTAACTAACTGAATATGGCTAATTATTTGTGATATTTTTCTGTTTTAAGGTGCTAACTCCTCAAAAATTAGAACTGTTAAAAGCAAAAATATATGAGGAATTGGAGTCTCCTATGAGAGAGCGTTATCAGAAGCTAGAAAATGTAAGTCATAAGTATTGAAATTTTATTTCATTTAGAATAATGATCGCTGCTTTATAGTTGTTCCTAAAATCTTAGGAAATAAAAGCTGAAAGGGGAGCAAAGTGTGACATTATTTGTCTGGTACCCTTGTCCCAGGCAAGGAAGGTTGAAGAGGGAGGCGATGGCATTCAGTTCATCAAAGATAACTTGTGAAACAATAGGAACATTGCATGGACATGTAAAGGAAATAAATTTGAAAACTTTTAATTGATGTTTCTTTTTTTTTTTTTTTTGTGTCTAATGTAGGAAGTAGAAAAATACAGAACACTATATAACAAACTTCGTTATGACCATACCTTTCTGAAATCAGAATTCGAGCATCAAAAGGAAGAACATGCACATATTTTAGAAGAGAAGAAAATAAAATATGAGGCTGAGGTATGTAGAATATTATAGCAGCTCAGAAAGTATCTCTGACAAGGCTGCTTGAACATTGGGGAACTGTTGGTACCTGAAGGGTTGTCATTTTGACTCCATTTCATGTTTGTTTCTATTCTCTTAATTCTCAAGGCACTTCCATGACTTAGCCTAAGGCTGCCTCAGTAGATTGGTTCAGTGATGAGTTGCAATTATTTGGGCTATTAAGAATATTAAGATTTTTTAAGAATTAAGTAAGAATAACTTGCTTTCTGGTAAATGACTGCCTGTACATTTTTTAATGATGTTTTTAATCACATTTGTGATGGAATTTGTGACATGATGCTAATTTGAAATTTATAAATTATCTGAGTAACCAATGTGAGTTTGATTACTTATAAGTCAAATTACTTATATGGTAACTTATCAAGTAAGATATTGTTAATAGCAGATAAGGGTACATTTTGCAATGTACATGTCATGATCTTAGTTTGGATCAAGATGGTGATAATCCAAAGGACACTAAAAGCTTTTTGGTAATTTCATTTCAATTGTATTAGCTCTTGAAGGATGAATGAAATTTATTCATTTCTTTGGACTTTCAAAAGTGTATGTAGCTAAGTAAATTGCTTGCTTATTTTTGTTTTAAGTATGTACAGCATTGTAAATAAGTTGCAGATGTCATTTGCATAGCCATTTAAGTATTTGTCTGGAAGCATATATTCTGAGATGGCTGATTTGAATATATTACTCCAAACATCAGACACAAATCAAAGCAATCATCACTTTCAAAATCAGTCCAAGTTTGCAAATGCAGCGCATTAAAAACAGAACAGTTTTCCTCCCTGGAGCTAAATCCACATGCTGCTTTACAGCCTGCCCCTCTCATGGACTTGTTGAGTTTTTGCTAGTCCTGCAGCTAATTAACACACTTAGACAGAATGAAACTACCTTAAGTCCAGGGCACAGTGTGATCTGGTTTCTCTGAAAGGCTTTTTAACATTTCATGTCATTTTGCACAAGGAGACTATAAAAACATCCTGATTCTTAAATGATGGCTTGGACATATCCTGCAATTGAATCTCCTCATAAAAGGCATTTCGAGAGCTTTTGCTGCAGAAATCAGATTTGTTCATAGAGAACACTGGTGAAAATTATAAAAGGGCTGCTGCAGATCAGTTTGGACTAGTCTCCAAATATGGAGGGAATTCTTACATACCTTTCTTTCTCACTTGTGTGCCCCCACTATTGTATTCAGTCCATGTAGCTTATTTTGAAATATAGAAATCTATGTATTTATATATATGTTAATTACCATCTCCAGATTGCTTTGTACATTTTGTACTACCTTGTAAGAAAGAGTTGGGGTTTTTTTTGTTTTTATTATTGAGTTTTGATTTGGTATTGTTTTGTTTGTTTTGTTGTTTGTTTGTGGGGTTTTTTGTTTGTTTGTTGTCTGTTGGGGCTCAGTCATGTTGCCTGTCTGGAGTTATTAGCAGATATTTGAGTTCTGTTGTGATTATAAAATAGCAGATTCATAAGGTATGTTGGAAGAGACTTTCTAGTCCAAAATCCTGCTTAAAATATTGAAGTGTAATGAGATCAGGTTGCTCAGGTCCATGTCCAGCCAGGTCTTGAATATTTTTCTGGCCAGACTCCTTCAGAATTTAACCATCTTCATGGTAAATTTTTTCCATAGTACATAATTGGAACTTCACATTTCCAAATGGTGCGTGTTGCCTCTCTTCCCATTGCTGTGCATCTTCTCTGAGCTGAGGCTTAGTTCTCTCAGCTTGTCCTTGTATGTCATGTTTCCCAACCCTCTGAAACACCTTAATGGCCATCTGGACTTGACACAAACTCCAATACAGCTTGACCAGTACTGCAAGGGGGACAAAGGATCACTTCCCTGGATCTGCTAGTTATCCTTCTGCCAATCTGCCAGGATTGAATTGGGTGCTCTGCTGACTAATGTTTAACTTGTTGTCCGCTAGGATCCCCAGATCCTTTTCCATGGAGATACTTCCTAGACCATTGCTATGGGCCTCTACTGTTGAACTGAATTTCTCCATTCCAGATGCATGACATGCTCTTCTTGTTGAGGAGGATCCAGTTGGGTCCATTCCTTCAGCTTGTCCAGATTCTTCTGGATAGCAGTTCTGCCTTCCAACAGATTGATCACTTCCCCCCAGTTTGTTGTCACACTCAAGTTTGCTGAAAGTGACTCCATGTCTCATCCAGATTGCTAAAGAGGACATCAATCAGTATTGCACTCTGTAGTGTTCTCAAAAAGGCCACACTAATTATAGGCATTCAGGTGGTCTTGCTTTTAATTTCCTACTCTAAGCAAAAGAAAGTTTAAATGTCCGCTGCTGCTCTCTTCTGAATTGTTAACTGCTGTAGTTGTTGCTGCCTGACACCTAACCAATGTAAGAACTTTTTTTTTTATTATTATTAACAACTATTAGATTGCAAGACTGGATAAAGATAAGGAAGAACTCCATAATCAGCTGCTCAGCATCGATCCCACAAGGGACAGTAAACGTGTGGAGGCACTTTCTAGAGAAAAGGCACAGCTGTGTCAGAAATTAAAAGCCTTAGAAGCAGAAGTAGAAGAACTAAGAGCAGAAAGACATAACTGTGTTGTGCAAGCAGAAAATGTTCAAAGAGCACAAGCACGACAGTTAGCTGAGATGCAGACCATGATGAGGTCTCTAGAGGTAAGACTTTTTTATTATTTTGCCTCCCTGTAGAGCGTAATAAGAATAACACTTGGCCTGACAGAACTGTCACTGAAATCACTGATAATTTTGCCATTGACTTCTCAATTTGAATTTGTGCATTTTGGATTTAAAATAAAATTGTAGGTGACTGGGAGTCATGCACTGCCAGTTTAACTGAGAGATTCTGCTGAATGATCTCCTTTCCAAATAACTGAGTCATATACATATTTGTAGTCAGTAAGGTTATGTCAACACTTGCCACTTAGCTGGAGTTAGAAACCAATATGTTAATAATCTGCTACAGTAAATTCTTTATTCTTTTTAAAAATGTCACATGATACTTCTCTCTTTGATCTTTTCCTCATTGGTGATCTTTTTTTCTTACCTAAGCCTCTTCTTTCTCCAACACATTGCTGCAGTTGTTTAGTACTTGGCTGTACTTGCTCTTCCTGTTGCTCTCCTTGTTGTTTCTGGCCTGTTGCTCTTTTCCCAGAATACCACTCTATTCCTCATCTGTGGTCCTCAGACCTTCTGTCAGTTCTTGCTACCTCTCTAGGTAGTGAGCCTTTTCATCTAGATTCTTTGCACAGTTGCAGCATGCAGATAGATGGTTCTTTTTTTTTTTACTATTATCAGTGCTGTATACCTCAGTTACAAAATGCTCTGATCTCAACTTAAAAAGTGCTGTAATCTTCCTAGACGGCTTTAAAGAGAGCTGTGCCAAAAATAGAAGCGTTCAGAAAAAGGAAGGTGAAATCATAGGTTACCTTTTTTGATACTCAGTAAAGATCAGGGCTTTGTCTTGTAAAGAACAGTCTATAATACAGTAATTGCATTTTATTTCCTCTCCAGGATGTTAATTCTTCCATCAGTGTGACTGCATAGGCCAGCATATTACACCTTTTTGATCACCATTTGTAGTTAAAATGTTTACAGCCCAGTAATTTACTGGTAAGCACACCTGCTGCCTCCTACCAAGTCAGATTACCTCTACCCCCTATCAAGGAGGATTGAAAATGGGAGTGATTCTGTGTAGGAGGTGTTAGTAAAAATAGTTGTGACTTTCGAGTAAAATTCAAGACCCTTGCTGTATTGGAATATATGGTTGAGCAAAGATGACTATTTATATATCATATTATATATTATAATGAGTCAGTAAGTAATATCTGAAAGCCCAGATCAGTCAAACATTTCAAATGAGTAACAAGAGGCAACTCAGCTACAAAAATATTAAAAATACTTCCTTCATTCAAGGCAGAAAAAAAGTCTGCTGAACTACAGGTTGATCGAATTGAGAAAGAACTGCAGATGAGCCATGAGCAAAACATTCTCTTAACTAGCAAACTTCACAAATCTGAACGAGAAGTCAATTCCTTAGCTGCTCAAGTAAGTACTTTCATGGTATCTGAAATATATTTTTCACATCCTGTTATGTTTTTCTGCTTATATTTTACACTAAGAATAACAATGTAACAATGTCTTCTATTGTGACTTAAAATAGGTGTGGAATTTTCCCCTCAGTTTCAGTTGAAAGACTAAGAATATGTGACTTTACAGGAGAAATGTCATACCTAAAAGTATCTTTTAAGTTTGAGGTTTTGTTCATATTATTTAATCTTCTAGATCTTTTTCCTGAACAGAACAAGACTTGAAGTGGTATCTATATATTCGTGTTTTTAATATTCATGAAACAGACAGCCTTTAGAACTTTACACTGCTCTAT
>VZTB01002306.1:211508-314241 GCA_013397245.1 Thryothorus ludovicianus
TTCAAAAGTCTTGGAAATATAACTGTTATACTAAGAAAGGTCTCTTCTGGTTTACTGGTGTTTCGTTTTTTTCCCCTTCCCCCATTCATTCTGTCATTTGAATTGAGATTTTTAGTTCCCTTTTGTGAATTTATAAAGTTATTTGAATATAGGATCCTAGCAGGTTCTTATCAATAATGACATGTTTAACTTTTTTTAATGTATAATATAGGACTGCTGTCCGACAAGGAAATTCTTACTGCAGCTGTTGAACGTCATAAAGCGCTTTTAGTAGAAAAGGATCGGGAGCTAATTCGTAAAGTGCAAGCTGCCAAAGAGGAAGTTTTTGACAATATTGCAGCCTTACAGAATGAAAAGTATGTCTATTGATTTCCTCCTCAGCTTCTAAAAGAGGACTGTTTTGTGTTACTTTTAAAAACATCACAAAGCTAAGCACTACTGGTATTTTGTAATGATTCTTGTGTGCATGTTGAATAATGTTTTAGGTTAGAACTCGAGAACAGATTAGCTGATCTAGAAAAGATGAAACTGGAACAAGATACTTGGAGACAATCTGAAAAGGATCAGTATGAAGAGAAACTACGTGCTGTGCAGATGGCAGAAGAATCCAGTAAAAAGGAACTTCAGCGTTTGCGGTAGTGTGGCTTTTCTAATCTTAGCACAGATTTCTCATTTCCCCCACTTAATGTCTTTACAGTAGACAGCAAAAAGCTTACTGCTCATAGATACAGAAATCTTCATTATGAAATGTTCATTATAGTAGAGAAAATAAAACTATCTTTTGTACGACGTAAAAAAGAACAGAGAATTAAAAATGAACTTTTTGAAAAGATAACACTTTTCATCCTAACCTTTGTGTTATTTTCAATGACCATTTTGAAGTAATAATTTGGCAATACGCATTTGTAAAAACTGGTTCAGTGCTGGCTGCTGGCATAGCCCCACTGTTAGAGTAAACCATTTCTCTTTCCATAATGGCACCATAGCAGCAATTGGCAAGCCGAGACCCTAATATGATGTCTCTGAGTTGTTTATTATGATTGGGAGCTTACTTGGCTTACTATATTTTTTGTATTTAGGTCAGCATGATAAAATGAATCATAATCCAAAAGTCTTATTCCTGTGTGAACTCTAAGAATGAATAGAAATATATTTTTAAAACTTTTTTAGTTAAATATTTATCAGCCTTTTAAATGATGCTATTTATTATTATTGGGCTAATTTGTCCTCATTTATGGCATCTGTATTTTGATTAGATAAAAATAAGGATGTCTTACATAATTTTAGATTAAAAATTCAACAACAAGCTATGCAGACAGAAGAGCTGGAAGAAATGAAATGTGAAAATGCTAATCTGAAACAGGTAAGGTTTTATTTTGAGAGAAATACATTCTTTCCTGTAGCTACCATGTCCTGTGTTTGAAGATTAGATTGAATTTTTAAGGCTTTTTTTGTTTGCTTCCCTGAGGGACAAAATGTGTACTTCAGATATTTAAAGGAGAAGTATTCAGAAATCAATTGTTCTTTCCCAGACCTCTTTAAATGGATTACAGCTTTTTTGCTTCATGTGTTTTGTGGGTACCAGGAATTTCAAAGCTGAATGTTTATAGACTGGTATATTGAATATGGTTATGCACTATTTAACTGGAGATTCAGTTGCCATGGAGACTTATAAATTGTTTCTAGGTAATGCTTTACATTTACACTGCATCTCTCATCTGAGGTTCTTCAAGTGTTTAACAGATGTTTCATAAATGAACAAACTAGTGTAAGAGATATTTCTATTGCAGTTAATTGACGGCAGTGTTGAAAATCAAACCTAATTTTTTAACTCCTGCTTGCCTGTGGTGTTATTTAGTAGGTAATAACAATAGCTGTGCATCAAAGTACTCTGCAAGCTGTGTGCACTTGAAGTTCGAGACAATTATTCTTTTCCTCCAGAAATCAGAAATGGAGGGATCTAATTGTCCTTGTAGAGGGAGGAAAAGGAAAGGAAAAGAGTAATTTCTATATGCTAGCTGCAGAGGTTGGACTTCTCAGTGCTTCCTTGTTTTGTGGACTGATTGGTACAGTCACTGTTGGCTGTAACACACGGTGTATTATGAGACTGAAGAGCCTGAATAGCTCCACAGCTCTGCTACTAAGTATTTAATGGTCCTTGAGTTCTGTTCAGCTCTGGGGCTGAAATGTTGGATTTCTGAAGTTCTGGGGGACACTTCAGTGACAGAAGTGACAGTCCTGCATACATTTCTCACTTTAACTACAATAGAAACCCTTTGTCTTGTAGTGGCTTACTCTAAAGCTTCTGGAGAAACTGTCGGGTAAAGAGAAGATAAACAAGTAAAAAAGGCTAGTGAAAAGCTAAAGCTAGTTGGTGTCTCCATTTTGCATTGTTTCAATACCTCAAAATCAATTGTTGGTTATTTGCATTCCTTCTGAAATGGAAATTTGTTTTTGTTTTTGTTTTGGTAGCAAATAAATGATATCCAACACCAGCTTGCCTCACTTTCTCAATCAGAAAATGATTTGCTGGAATCTAATCAGAAGTTGAAGGAAACAATAGAGAGATTGAAACAAGAATGTCAGCATGCAAGGGCTCAGGCAGAGAAAGCTCAACTGGAAACAGAGAAGTAATTTTTTTCTTTTGGCTTTACTTTTTATGCTGCTTGTGTTCTTCTCACATAGATTACTTAACTGTGGATTGTAGATTCTGAATAAAGTCAGAAAGTTAAAATGAACAGGAAATATTGGACAGTTGTAAAAAATGGCTGTACATTCTGTGACAGCGTGTATAAAAGCTTTCCTCATATCATCTCTAAAAACAGGAGTTTGTTTCTGTTCATATCTGTTAAAATTAATTATTGGTTAGTGAGATACACTGCTTGCATAAAATGAAATTCTACTTATACTGAAGTGAATGTCAAACTTCTATAGGTAGAAATGGATCTAGAGTTTCAGACAGTTCTTCTAAGAGTGTTTAAGCTGTTATGGGTGAAAAGAGCATTCAAGCATTGTATTATATATGATGAGGTTCCACGGTCCCAGTCAGTATATGTGTGAATACTTCTTTCCCTTTCCCACTAGCTACTTTTAGTTGATATGAGGTAAGTAAAAGCTTATAGAATATCTTCTAGTTCCTCTCATCAAATTAAAAACATCATTTTCCTTTTTTTGCACAAGCTTGACCACTTACCATCGAAGTATGATAATAAATGATGAAGGAAGCCAAATTTTATTCAGATTCCATATAGAAATGAATGCTTTCCTGAAATTTAAAGATTAATTTGTCAGTCTGAAGTGGTTTTTCAGAATTTTCTTGTTTGGTAACCAAATATTTGTCTAACTTGTACTGGATTATTGTGTGATGGGTGCTTTAAATGTCACTGTCACATATTAAATATAAAACTTCCAAAGGGTGTAATGTCACTTCTTTTTGTTTTAACTTCTCCTTGCTACTAATTGGTACTGCAATTGGTATGTTGTCATTACTGTAAGTTGTACTTTTCAATTTAACATTTGAAGATATTGTTGCATTTGGACTCTGCATTTGCAGAGTATGTCACTAGCACATTAAATACTTTGGATGTTTGCTTTAGGGAGATGTACTCATATGTTGAGTGAGATCATTGCTGTTACTTGAACATATTTATGGATCACAAAAACAGTCGGACTAGGTTTTTCTGGGAAGGCAGTAGAAGGAACTTGTCAATCCTCAGAGATCATTGTACAAGTGTGAAGGTACTGAGAGATGCACTAAGGCCGATATTGCAGAAATGAAGCAGCTTTGTAGCCTGCATGTGAGTCCTGCAGGCCTGTGCCATTGTTACCCTGGGAGCCTTGGGTCATGTGTCCATTGTTTTTATGAATCTGTGAGTGATGGGACACCCCTCTTCAGTTCAGTAAATTCTTATTAGCATGAACACCAAAGAGTTAAGTTGCACCAAAGCAAGGGGAAGTGAAATAGGGCCAAAAGACAAGAAAACAAGATAAAAAGTTTCAGATAAATAAAGTAGTGCTAGTTGAGCATTGAGCATAAGTAGGCAAAGCAGCTGCATGTTTGGCTGTGTCAATCTTAAGCTTGGAAATGAAAATGTGAAAGGAGAAAAAGAGCTGAAGGCAAACTAGGAGACTGATACAGATTAGAGATGAGCTCAAACAGTTACTTGTTTAGCATTTTGGGAACAATATTAGTGGCATTTAAACCAACAAAAAACCTAAACAAAACCAAAACACCTCAAGAAACCCTTACACCCAACTCAAGCATTTTTAACCATTGCCTCAGCTGAAATCCTATTGCTGCTAAGCAGTGCTTGTCCACAGTGCTTTGGTTCCTGGGTACTAGTAGTTCTTTTCAGTCAAGTGCGAGGCACAAACCATGCTGCACCAACTGAAAGAGGCATGACATGGGCCAGGACTCTGCCAAACGAGAATGGATCATGCCCAATACTTCTACTGTGGGGAAGGGAGAGGCGGTTTGGTGAGAAATTTATGGAGATGCATTCAGAGTCCCTGTAGGGAAACTGCATCTGCCCACGACTGGAGTACTGCAGTTGCACTAACACTAAGCCTTGGTCTTCTTAAAATCTGTTACATAGAATCTCACCATTTAATTTTAATTTTTAACAGTAATGTAATTAAATATGCCATTAGTTCCTGTCAGCTTTGACTCACAATGCAGGTAGCCCAAACAAACAAGGCAGCATGGAGAAACTGACTCCTTTCCTATACACTGCTAGAGAATGCAGACTAATTTTAGTGTGTTGTAATCATGTAAAAGTCTAAACAGGTAACACATGCCATTGGTGCTGTGTTCAGCTGGAATGTTGTCTAGAAACCATATTAGTAGGAGCTTCCTGTTGAGCTGGTGTTTGTTCTGGTTGGGAGCACATCCTAAGCAAGTCTTTTACAAAGACTCAGTAGGCCCCATAGGGCAGCACCCTGCTCTCCCAAATAGAGAAGGTAATTGTCAACCCTTCTGACAACTGAAGTTTGGAATAGGCATCTGTTCTTGTGTTCCACTGTGATGGTTTGACCTGAATTGAGGAATTTTCTCTGTGTGGTTTCGCAGCATGCCAATCCAACAAGGCACCAACAATTAGCTTCTTGGAATCAGTTTTCAAAATTTGGCTCATGGTTGAAGAAATCCTATGATAATGTACAGGTTAAAATGTCATAGTCACAATTAGATTGTTAACATAATCAAATTTACCTTTAATTATATAAAAGTTGGTGTTTTGAAAAGATGCATCTATTTTAAGAGCCTTAAGGCATTAACTGATCGTGCTGCTTTGTTTGTATAACCTCTTAATCTTTTAACCTGATTTTTCTAAAGGACTTCAGAATACCAACGCATGGAATGGCAGCAGGAGAAGCATATGCTCACTCAGCATATCACAGAGTACGAAGAAAAATACAAGCAAATGAAGAACAAGCTATGTCGAGCTGCTGTTGCTCAGAAAAAGGTATGTTGTCTTTTCCTTTTTGAAAGATCCAGCTTATGTAAATTCAACTTTGTTGGCCAGTTAGAATTGTTCCAATGTTAAGAGTTTATTTGCAGTTTGCAGTCTACTATATATAAATATGAAATATATTGAATTCTTCAAGATTAGCATAGAAATAGGTTGAAGTGACATGCAAAAGAATATTGCAGCTGACAATTTTGTTATAATGCCATCAAAGATTTTGTGAGGTTTTCTTTTGTGCACATGTGTGCATTGATGGTTATTTAAGAGGTGGACACCTTGATGAGGGGGGATGATGTTTCAGATACTAGACAAATGATGTTCTACTTTTCCTTGATGGAATACTTAAATTTTATTTCTTCTCCTAAGCTTACTTTTTATTAAATAATTTGAAAGGAAAGGCAAGTTGTTTGTAAAACCTCAAGATGAATTAGCAGTGTTATGCATTAAACATAGGTTTTGAAACCTACCAGTATCTTTTATCTTTCAAGGTCATGAGAAGCTAAGATCAACATGAGGGGAAAAAAAAGCATACTTTTCTAGTTATGCTTCTACTCACTTATACATGATCATTTAAAGGATGACTATCGTGATTCTCTGATACCATTAATGTTTGTCAGTACAGCTGGTCACTGACCAACAAGTGACTGGCAGCTGTGCCTCTCTCATTCATAACTATGGATCATTTCCCATCTCTCCTGCTTCCCAGCATGGTAATCTGAGCACCTTCAAACAACACAAAGTCTCTTCTTAATAAAGTGTCACAGCTTGAAAACACATAAAGTTTAAATTTAATTTTTACAAGATCTAATCTATTAAGGTATTATTTAGCTGACTGAAACATCTGTTTGACAGAGAAAGACTCTCAATGACAATAAACAAAGGAGGATGCATGAGAAAATAGAACTTTTAGAAGCCAAGATGGAAGAACTAGAAAAAGAAAATCAAGTGTTAAATAGGTAATAAATTTTGCTCTTTTCTTAGCTTGAAAAACTACATATGCTAAAGGTATGACTTACAAATATGAAGTATTTTTGAAGATACGTGTTACCTAGATTAGTAACCAGAGTCCAGTCTAATGGCCTTTACAGCACTAGAATTCTTTGAATAGATCCTGTTTAGGCTGGGCAGCTGAGAGCTTATGAGACAACTGTAGGACTGTCTCTTCAAGAAGAAAAAGAGAAAAAATACCTGATAAGCACAGTTGCCAGGAATTCCTTTAGAAGAAGGAAGTGAACAAGACTTCAAAACTGCAAGAGAAACAGACATGGCATCATCTTTGAAAGATGAAGTCCTGTTTTTTCTCTCTTCATTAAGCCCCTATGAGGGCTTGATTTGAATAATTAATTTAATATGGCTTTTCTGACTCGCTAGTGTGAATGGTACTAAAAGCTTAATTTATGTAAACTCCAATCTATAATAGAGCAGATAGCTAAATATGTAGAGGAATATTTAGACAGACATGTAGACAAGAGTATACACAGATCTCCTACCTTCCAGTTTTTCTGTGAAAGGATAGGTAGAAACTGGGGATGTTAAACAGCAGAGCACTCATGGAGAGCTCTGCTGCTGTGTTAGGATAACAAAAATCTTGAGCAATAAGAAATCTGTTATTTCCCAGACAGAATGTTTCCTCTGAAGAATATGCTCGCCTCCAGAAGAAGCTGAAGGACCTGCAACATCGGCACAATGAATTCCGGAGTATAATTCTGAGTCCTGACATACCGTCCCTCAATCCAGTCGGTGTCACACCATCATCTGCCTTGCCTCCTGGGCCTGCAGCATCCTTCTCCTTTCTTCAGGTGGTGGTTTGTTGCACGTTGTGAAAATAATACAGCAAAACAGGGAACTGAAACAGTTCTTTTTTGTTGATCTTCGTCTTAAGGAAGGCTTATTTCATCTTTGAACAGAAGTAAGAAATTTTGAGTTATCTAGAGAGTTACCCCTTCCTCACAATAGGAAGGAATACTTGAAAGACAAAGGATATGTTACAGAATGTAACAACTGGGTAGTTTTAAGCCAATTCTCCATACTTTGTCCTTCCCCTCAGAGGCTTTAAATGGCTCCCTCTGAGCAAGAAATGCCAGTGTTGTTCTCGCACCATGATTTCATTATTACAAAGCAGTATTGCTGCTCTTGATTTCTTGTGTGGTTAAATGTGCCTTAGGCTGAGCTGCTGAGGGTGAAAATCTCTCTGGCTGAGGTTGAGTGGGTTGACTTTACAGATTCATAGTTACTGAGACCTCAGGTTTGTGTGCTCCTTCATCTGAGAGGAAGAACAACTGCAAATATATTTCTTCCTGATGCTGTTTATCAAGAATGTCAGAACAATACCCACAAAACACTGATGAGTAAAATGTAACAAATAAGGATGTTTTGGACTTGACAGTTTTTATTTTCCTTAAAGAAAATGAACGCATTGCTTATTTTGGTCCCTTGTAAGCATGCAAAATGTAATAGAGCCACATTTTTTTTTCTTTTCGTTTCAAGGAGGAGCAGCACCAAAGAGAGCTTGCCCTGCTTGGCAAGCGGTTGGAAGAACTAGAAACCAGACAAAGAAAACAGCTGGAAGATCTTGGACCATCTAGAGAGTGGGTAATGGTGGGGTACAGGGACTTGGCAAGAAATAAGATCACTGGAGAAGATGAAGTACAAAGCGAAGACTCCCAAATAAAATCTGCACACTCTTGATGCTATTAGCTTTCAATAACTTATCCTTTGTATGTGCTTTTCATATTTTGCTAAAAACATGATTGTATGTGCCTGAATAGCATAAAATATATTCTGCCTAGTTACCCCTTTGTGGCTCAACTTGTTTAACTGCTGGGTCTAAGGACAAAAGTACCTTTTCTCACTGGGAATCATAAAAACAATATGCAGGGTTGTCATTCATGAGGGAGCTGCACCTTGAATTTTTGTTATCAGTGTGGTGATATTTAGCATAGCAGCATTACAGGCTCCATATTTGGATTCAATTATAGACTGTTTCTGCTCCACTAGACTTTCTAATTCTCTCAAGTGCCCACTCCTCTGGCATGTGTGGGGGAAGTGAAGTCCCTTCCACTATAAGCCAAGACCAGGTTTGGGATGATTTGATGAAACTGAATAGCCACAAGTCTGTGGGACCTGAGGATGTGCATTCCTGAGGGAACTGACTGATGTTGTTGCTATGTTTGGAAGTGAAGGCAAGCACACCGTGTCCTCAGTGACTGAAAAGAGGGCAACGTTACATCCAATTTTAAAAAGGGGAGAAAGGATGAATCATGAAACCACAGACTAGTGTGCCTCACCTCTGTGTCTGGGATGATCATGGAGCAGATCCCCTTAGAAGAAGAGCTGAGGCAAGTAAAAGACAAGGAGAGCAGCCAAGGCAGTGATCATGACTTTACTATGGGCAAATTGTGCCTGAGCAATATGGCCTTCTATGATGGAGTGACAGCAACGGTCGACAGGGGAACATCATCACTTAGATTATCATCACTTAGACTCCTGTAGGGCCATTGAGACAGCCCCACATGACATGCTGATCTCCAGATTGAAGAGACATGGATTTGATGGATGAATAGCCATTCAGTGGAGAAGGAATTGGCTGGATGGACACAGCCAGAGTGTTGTAGTCCATGGCTCTATGTCCAGGTAGTGGATGGTGATGAGTGGGGTCCCTCAGAGCTCACTCTTGGGACTGATGCTCTTCAGTACCTACATTGATGACAGTGAGACCGAGTGCAGCCTCAGCAGGTTTGATGGCAGCAAGCTGAGCTCTGCAGTTGACACAACAGAAGGAAAGCATGTCATCCAGAAGTGATTCCAAGTGCAAGGTGCTGCATCTGGGTAGGGAAAATCCCAGATGTGAGTATAGACTGGGAATTCACTGAGAGCAGCCCGATGGGGAAGGATAGGGCAGTACTCATGGATGAAGGGCTGCTCATGAGCCAGCACTGTGCATTTGCAGCCCAGAAGGCCAACCACATCCTGGACTGCAGCAAAAGCAGGGCAAGGGAGGCTTCAGGGAGACATTATTCTTCCACTACCTAAAGGGGGCTATAAAAAGGAAATGGACTTTTTCTATGTTCAGAGAGTGCCAGAACAAGGGCAATGGTTTTAAACTGAAAAAGGGCAGGTTTAGATATTAGGAAGAAATCCTTCATTGTGGGGGTGGTGAGGTACTGGAACAGGTTGTCCAGAGAAGTTGTGGGTACCTCATTCCTGGAAGTGTTCAATGCCAGGTTGGATGGGTCTTTGAGCAACCTGTAACTAGTGGAAAGTGTGCCTGCCCATGGCAGGGAGATTGGAACCAGATGATCTTTGGTCCCTTCCAATACAAACCACCCTGTGATTCAGTGAACCATTGCCAAGACACCTTCTTGATAAGGTTTGTTTTTCAGTATTTTTCCATAAAGTCAAAACATTAAATAATCTCAGCACAAGAAACTTTGAAAATTGTTTGTCAAGGTTTGGGTTTTTTTTAAATAAAACTGACATTTAATATAAAAACTTAAAACATTTTTTTATAAATCCTTTAACATTTACTTGACAATATCCTCTTACTCCTTTCATTTATAAAAAATATTTATTCTAGGTTGAATAGATTTATTTATTTTTCAGTTCATTATCAGTCCAGTAAAAGAAATTTGTGAAGGATCAGTTATTTATCTAAATTTTTTTTGCTTGATAATCCAGTAATGATGACTTTCCTGGAATTGTAGTTTTTTTATCTGGGTTTTGTTTGTTTGTATTTGTTGTTGTTTTCAAAATACTGCAACAGAAGTATGGGACAGTGAGAATACACTGTGCAATCCCTTGTAATGGGTTATTGAGTATTGCTGTTAGACTGTAGGAATAGCAAAAGAAAAATGCTGGTGTTGACTCAACTCTTCTCTCCAAAGGCTGCATTTTTTATTTTCCATAGTGTGTAAGTATAAAGATTTGTCTTGTTTCTGGCCAGGACAGGGTTAAATTTTCAATAGCTGGGGGACCATGGCTGGGAGCTGAGGTTATTCTATAGCACCTCATTTTCCAGTCAGGGGAAGAGGATCCTTCTGGGTCATGTAGCATGCCAGGCTCCATGTAGTGAGCAGCCACATGTGAATCTGCCTCCCTTCCACCCTCTGCCATTGCTACTGTTGCTGTTACTGATAATTTTCTTACTTCATTGCTGTTTCCAGTAAGTTGTTCTTATCTCAACCCATGAACTTTTTCTGCCTCTGATTCCCCTCTCCATCCTGCCCCAGGGGAGGGGAGTCGAGGCAGTGGGAGAGCAGAGCATGGTTTCCAGTGTGTCAGTGGAAGAACTAAATTGGGGAATACCATTCCTAAACCAGGGATTCCCACGGAATTTGTTAAACTTCTCTGAGGAAAACAGTGTAGCTGATTAGTGGTAACAAGCTATTTCTGCTGGCTCCTGCAGTATGAACTTGTACAAAGTAACTCTGTGCCTGAGCCAGCTTTGCCAAATGGGATGGTCACCAGCATCTACCAGCATGGAATGGCTGCAAAGAGCAGCTATTGGTAGTTTAGTTCCTGTCCCCAGCTGTGGCTGTCAGCAAGGTGCTCTCTGATGTCAGGAGGCAGGGCAAGTTTATACAAATCAGCTAAGACTTCGGGGGCAGAAAAAGGGTAATAGCAGGAGGAAGAATGATGGTCAGCACCTGGTCTGTGGGCTGCCTTTCCCAGTTGATCTCAGGCTTTTTTGTGTGAAAGCTTATTTCCTGTCCCTTAAGCACCCTCTCCTGAAAGGATTATTGGGTTATCATCCTCTTTAACATTTTTAGCTCTTTAAAAGTATCATCACCCTCAGAGCCTTTAAGCGGTGCAGTTGGAGTGCAAATCCTGAAGACTGTGGAGGTGTGATTGCGCAGGGAGGGCACAATCAGCCTGTCCCTGGCCTGTTGCTGCTTCCTACAGGTGACAAGGGAGCTGAGAATCCTCTAGCCCAGGGCATCCCCCCATTCAGACTGCAGGAGGTCACTGCTCAGAAGCTGCTGGACTTTAGGCCAGTGCCTCCCCTCCCCAGCATCATCAAATGTTGTATTGCACCTTCCTGTTCCTCTTCTTTCCGGTTTCGGGGTGATGGAAGTGTGCTGTGCTGACCTGCATGGCTCTGTCCTGGAGCCTTGCAGGGCTGAAGCTGCAGCACTGTTTCTCACCTGATGCCACTCAGTGTCTTGCACTCCATTCCTTCCATGATGCTGCATTGTTACCAGTTGTGTTTGCTTTCTTGTAACCATTTTAAAGTACACAATCAGACTAACCTCCAAATGCTTTTATTCTAGATAAACCCATACAAACACCAACGTGTATTTGTCATTTGCACTTTTTAAAACCATTTTAAACAACAGATTAACTTCTGTACAACAGGAATTACTTTACACATTAGTAAGATTTGACTTCAAACTAGATGACTGCAAAATAATGCTCTGTAAGCTAGTGTTAGAAACACAGTTTGCCATAGCAGTTTGCCTGTAAACATGGGAAAGTAAGTTGAAAAGAAGTTTGCTTTTCATTTCTGAGGATGCGATTAGAACTGTTGTGTTGCCATAATACCCATAATAGTCAGAGGTTGTTCTTTTTCTCTGTGTAACAGTAATGGCAAATTGCAGATATGGAAGGTGTGCCAATGTTTTGTGTGCTGACCCAAACCTACCAAAAGAGCCACAGTCACTTAATTATACTTCACATCACTTCGTGAGATCCACTTGATGGGTTACAAAGTCCCAGTATGACTTAAAAATGGTTTACTAACAGAGTGATGCTGTTTAGGAGGCTTGAATAAAAGGCAATAATCCTATTCCAGGCTGTAGGTAAAGCTACAGGGCCTGCTTCAACACATACTTAATCTCTAGAAATCATTAAAGCTATTGTAGCAAACAAGCAGTAGTACAAATACAGAATAGGACTGATTTTCATTTCCTCATCAATATAAACACATATAGTGAAGTTCACAGGATCAGACTCACGCAAACAGATTCTATTTTACAGCTTTTCAAGCAGAAATGTTGTTTTTTTTCTGCCTGTACAGAAGGTTACTGTTGAACAAAACTATCACAGTTCATTTGACTGCACTGCTAGCAAATACCTGAAGTAGAAGAGAACTAACTGGAAAGTGTAATTTGCTCCTGCCTCTCCTTCAATATCAATTACTGTGCTTTTTCTATTTATTTGATGCTGCTTTAAAAGGTTAGATTAAGAACGATAAAAATCAAGCCCTTACATGCAGGTATTCCAAGCTTAAGTACTAGTCAAGCCACAGTCCACTCCTTTAGGACAGAGGGCAAGATAGGTTAGAGGTGGGTAGGTTTTTTCCCAATTAAAATTGAACTTATCAAAATACATTGTGCCAGGCAGAGAACTGCTGAAAGTACTGCAACATTGTAGTGCAGCATCCTGAACAAAGCCATACATTCCATCAAGTATAAAGTGTAAACTTAATAGCAAGTGTAAGACTTGAATTAAAAAAAAACCAAAAAAACAACAAAGCCATCACAGTATGGGTTGGTTGGTGGCTGTCCTCTCCGGAATGCAAGAGGAACAATTTGTGCAATCACATGATAGGGAGGGGGCAGACCAGCAGGACCATGTTTTTGTGTTTGCTTTTCTCCACATTAACAGCCTGCCCTGCTTCTGCCACAGGTGGCTGGTGTGTGCCAGCACTGGCTGGCCACGGGACTGTGCCAGGGGCCAGCTGCCTCTGTGACCAGAGCAGGCAGCATCAGCAGCGACGCCTGGGCTCTGGGGCTGCTCCAAAGCAGCACCGTGTGACCCTCTGCTGCCTTCACTGCCTTTCTGTACCAAACCTGGGCCATTGGTGCCACTCACAGCCCATGGCACCTTCCCACTGCCAAGGCAGGTGACAGCTCTTCCCTCTCCTGTGGGTCACTGTGCTACACCACTCACCTCCAGTGGTGGGTCCCTCCAGAGACGTGTGGAAATGTATCTCCTTGTCATGGATGCCTTACCTCAAATCTAAGGGCACGTGACAGCCTCAGAACGTGCTTTCTGTGACTGAAGCAGTGTCCATGGTGACAAAGCATTTCAGCTCTGTAGCAGAGGGTAGGCTTGTGCTGGTGCTGTAGCAGAGCAGGAGCCACAGCTGCTCCTCTGTGGCTTTGCTCAGCAGCCACTGCACCAGCCTCACTCCAGCAGCACAGCCATGCCCTTGCTTTCCAGGTGGGCCAACTTAAGCCACCAATGCAAATGTAATGGACACCTTCCTTCCAAAATGGCCAAGCCTCAAAAAATCCCAGCCGGACTAAGGCAGACAGTTACTCCTCCCCACCCCAACCCCAGCATATTTGTATCAGTGTCTCAAACACCAGTCTTCCTGTTCTTAAATATTATTAAATGCAATCTTTGACATGATCCAGGTCAGTGAGACCCTTGTACACAGATGGCAAGGCTGGCCAGGACTGTCAGCACTGATGCACGGGCTGATCATGCACCTGGGTACAGGTTTGTGCACCAAAGTGCAGCCATGTCAGCTGCTTCATCAAATCACAGCCGTGTCCTGATGCAGTGCAGTTTCAGCTGTGAAGCTACTCACAAGTGTTTCACAGCTTATTTAAGGATGGAAAGGTCAAAAATGTAAACACAGACTGATGGTGGCTGAATGCCCTTCTCCAGAAGCCTCCACTCCCCTCGTCCCATCAGTGGTACATTCCACACTGGACATGGAATTTCAAACCTAACAAAGCTAAGTCCTGCCGTGTGGCATTTGGCCTTCCAACCTCAGACCTCAGTGTGTCTGCTAAACACACTTTTCCTAAGTGCCACTTTGGTGCCAGATTGTTGTTGGAGTTTTTTTTTGTGTGTGTTTGGTGGTTGGGGTTTTTTTTTGTTTTGTTTTTTCTGAACAGGAACTAACGAACATTTGACTGGAAGGAAGGAAACTGCAGCTGACCCGTATTCTGAAGCCAGAGCTCACCCTCACAGTTTGCCAAGCTGCTGAAAGGATGTGACAAAACATCAGCTTTTTCTCTTAAAAAAAAGAGGTAAGCAACTTGCAAGTTCACATGGGCAACTCTGAACTCAGTGTATTTTGCACATCTCCTATGACCTTATTTTAAAGTAAGCAAAAAGCCTACTAGACAGTATTTTTGAACCTAAGGGTTATGTCTGTTCAAGCACCTAAAAATGCTGACCCTGCCAACATTAGGCTCATTTTCACATGCCCCTGTGTAAATATGTAACCATGCCCATACTTCATTCCCAATCATAGATTACGTGGAATGGTAAGAGTGGAGAAGGGTGTCCAAACGTTTCAAACCCTGTATGTATAGTCAGTCAAAACAGTTTTGGGAGCAGTAGCACTAATATAAAATCCCCCACAGTGATGCTGTGAGTCAGTGCTCTGCTCAGTGCCATTTGCATTTTTTCTTTTCATCAAATAAGGCTTTTACTTGCTGGAGCTGTTTCTGGACTTCTTCAAACCCCCGTTCTCGCTCAAGTTTGCTGACAATCTGTTAACAATTAGGAAAAGAGAGAATAATTTTTTTAATGTTTATTTTACTTAAAAATGCTATTTTTTAAAGCCTACTTTTCTGTACTCTAACAACTACTGACAAAAGATACCATTGAGTGCCTGCCTATCTGTAAACATTCTTTTTTGACTTTAACACTTTATTTTGGTAGTTGTCCTTTCAAGTCATTCTGATCACAGGATTTGCAACACTTCCACAAAAGAATGACTGAGCCAAGCAAAAAAAAATCCAAAATAAACCCAACACATGCTCATCTCTCAAAGTGTGAGGCAAGGCCAGTGCTCCAGTTTTTACCCTAGAGAAGATTTGCAAGTGATATTTTATTTCTTTTCCTCTGCCCTATAAGCTGAGGGCAATAAACTGCCTCTTTTCTTCTAACTCATCCACTTGGCTCCGGCCCAGGTGATAGAATGGAGCACTGCTGCTGTCTGAAATCTCTGCTGGCAATGCTACCAGGGAGAGGTCTCAGTAAACAATGAAAGAGATTTAGCTGCTCCCAGTCAAAAGCCAGGGGGGAATTACAGTGGGAAGATTTCCTTCTAAGGATGGGCTAAGTTTAGCCACTACTAGCTTCAAAAAAGCAAAAATGGGCACTAAGACTAGAAAGTACACTGAATACTCCTGTATCAGTCATTTTAATGAGCTTAATAAAGGGTGATGCCAGTCAGAGTATCATCCCAAACTTGTTTCAAGAGGCGGAGATTTGATGCTGAATCCAGGTAATTTGAGATGTCAGAGATCAGAAGTGGCAAACCAGCTAACAGGTGACTGAGAGCTAGATGTCTACAGCAAGTGCTCGTGCTGTGCTGCTGAGGATGAAAGGGAGAAAGGCCTGGTTGCTGGGAAACCCAGACAACCTGCTGGAAGCATAAGGAGGCCTTCAGGCAACACACCCCAGCTGGCTCTTATCTGAGTCCCTGCACAGGCATACGCAGTCTCTGTTAAGGATGCTGAGCAAAATGGAGTGCAATTCCAATCCTATCATGCAAGTGGAGAGTAGGGATTTTCTTCGAAAGCAGCTTAGAGGTAGCCTGTGACTAAGTACTTTCAGCTGAGAAACAATTTCTTTTGTTAGTAATAGCAGGGACTGGAAACTGTAGCTGCTTCTTTTTAAGAGAAAGACTATTAGAGCAGAGCATTAAGAGGGCTATGATGGGAAAGGAGCAGACAACTCTTGCTTTAAGGCTGTGTGCTCAACTGAGGTGTTTGCACTGACTGTTGAATTGAGAACCCTGGTGCTACAGTCTAATCTGATTTCTGAACCTCCAGGGAAATGGAACTCGTGCACAGGAGTTGTGACAGGCATTTGCAAAGACTCTGCAAACACAGTAAAACAAGAAGCTTTGGCTATACAGGAACTTCCTCACAACTGCAGGGACAACATTATCGCTGTGCAATGTTATCTCTGTGCAACACAGCAGGGACAGTAAAGGTGCACTGACAAACCTCTGGCCTGTGCCCCTCAGAGGGGTGGGGGCTCCAGCCACCCTGGGGGCTGCACTGCTCTGCCCCTCACAGACAAGCAGCAGGAGCAGCCTCGGCTGCACTAAGGAGGGGCTGCCTTTGCAATGGCACCCAGCAGGTTGCACAGCAGCCCAGCCCTTGGTTACTGTGTCAAGCCCCACATTAAGGAATAAGCTGAAATTGCAGATGTGCTTACCTCATCATAGTATTTCACTATGTATTTGTAGATTTCAAACAAGGCCACTTTCTCATTAAATTCATTTTCATGTTTCTAAAACAGACAACAGTTATGGTCAGATACTTCTCCTTAAAAAAAAGCCAAGTTAACGTGAAAGCAAATGAAGTTCCTGTTTCTCAAACATACCTTAGATTCCTGAGCTAGAAATTCTTCAACCTCTGCAGTGGTCAATGGAGGCAGATCCCTGATGGCTTTGTAGTATGCTTTCACCTCCTTCTTGTAGAGTGGAATGTCCTTAGCATAGAGAAGTTTATTTGTTGGTGCTTCCTTAAAAGACAAATTTGAAGCCTTGTAACTTTTCACAGCACAGATTTCCTAAGGTTCCACCTCCACACAGTTAATTGCATCTAATTGTGTCTGTGTGACTCATTTTTCTTTGCTGTGGTTATATGCAAGGAACCAAGGTTATGAAACAAAGATGCAAACTAGAGACAGGATCTCAAAAATATGTATTGTGTTTCATGACAGTTGCCATGTAATTATTTCCGTTGGCATCGGGATTGATGACCTTTTGTCCTTCAGATATATTTTTCTTTCACATTTTCTCCTTTGAAGTCCCTGAAAGATTGTGAAAGCTGAAGCAAAGGCCCCGAGGCTGATACCCAATTTGCATACAGGATTCAGCAGTACTACCGAAAGGGAAGTTCCCCAGCAGTGACACACCAGAGAATCCTGTTAGATGTTGCCCTGGCAGAGGTTCCCCTAAATTGCCTTGGTCCCTACTACTCCTTTCCCTCAGGGGGTTGAGAGAATGGAGAGCTGACTGCCAGACATGAACAGACAATGAGATTTCTTTTTTTACCCCAGGACTTCAAAACTCCAGGTCAGCACTGACCTACCTGGGAGCTTTAGGCTCATTCGAGGAAGTAAATGCTGATGCTTGTGATAGGAGTCAAAGCCCTGCCTGGAAAACTTACATTTTCTGAATGTAAAAGTGGGGGCTGGTAGCTTCCCGTTAAGTTCTGGGCAATAAATGACACAATCATATGTTATCTTGTCACCACTGTTTCCAACGTGTGAAGTAATTTAAATGTTTGTTTTCTAAATGGCTAAAAGATGTCTCAAGATAAAAGCCTAAAAATCATAAAAGTTAATACATTTTAGTACTAAAAGGTCACAAGATGTTTACTGTATTGCAAATCTGTATCAGGTTTCAGTACCCCTTTTCAAATAGCTAGCAGTAGCTGTTGTTTCAACAATACTTCACAGTGGATTTTAAGCACAGAAACCCAACAACTGCTCATTTGCATTTTTTCCATCAAGGAAGTGATGTGATTAGCTTTATTTTATGATACTTCACTCCTAAAGTAAGATAAATAAGCATGTTATTTGCTATTTGCCTTTAACAGAAGAGCAGTTGGATTAGATCACATAGAATATTAGTCCATTTTTATATAAATTCTTTTAGGCTAAAAAGTCTCTTGACTGTTTTTCTTGGTAGTATGAGCCTGAACAAAAGCGTCCTGCTTTGGTCCAAAGAAAAGGAAAATACCCTGGGGAAAAATGAAGTATTTCTGATCCCCAGAGTTCTACACTACACAGAGTTCTACTACACTAAAGAGTTTTTGAATGTAAGATTCCTGAACTTGTTGCTCCAGCAAATAATTTTGCATATAAAAAGGGAGCAGCTAATATATGTGAAAGTAACTGTTTCAAACTTGAGGTCTTTCAGCATTCTTAAAGCTTTCACTAGCTTATTGTGTGAGTTTTCTGCACTCTGGTGTGTGGCAGACAAAATTTGGACTACTTATCAAATAATGTTAGTACTTTTAAGACCTTTGTTTAAAACTACAGTAAAACTTCATTAAAGCCTTCATTCTGCCACCTATTGTGTAAACACAGTGTGCAGAACTGAACTGCAGAGAAAACAAGCAACAGTTAGCTAAAAATAAGGCATTCTTATAGCTGTATCTGTCTACTGGTGAATTCTTCAAAGTCTCAGGAGACAGAGCAACGAGGAATGGAAACCCAGCTTAATTAAGCCCCTGACAGTTCTGCCCCCAATATCAGCAGATCCAGGATTTCATCATCTTAATCATTACACAGTTGAAAAAGACATTGGTTGAGAAAGTAGTAGAAGACTGGAAGGGCAGCATTACCTTCCCCAGTGTCTGTTCTGCGAGAGAAAAGGCATCCATGAAAGCTTGTGCGATTACAGACAAACAGCCATCTATGTGTGAAGTCTTCTTAATATCAAAGACAAACTGAGGATTCTTCAGTATGTTCACCCAGAAGCGAAGAGGAAGACTAGACAGGAGAAAGAACAAACATCTTTAAAATCGACCACTCAAGTAGCACAACTGCTTTAAAATGGTCCTTAATTGCAACTGCACTCCTGGAACAAAGCACATTCCTGGATGCTTCTTCACGATAAAAAAGAGGTCAGAGAACAAAGGCTGCAGAGCAAACACATCTGTCAGGCACCCAACTTCAAATAATGCTCTCAATCTGCAGCTTCTTCTTTCAGAGTGTGAAGTTGGTGTGCAGACTGCACAGACCTGGAAGCTCTGGAGGTTCGTGTTGTATTAAATCAATACACCAAAGTTACTGTTCCCAAAAAGCCAAACCACATCTTATTCCCAGACATGCCAAAATCTTATTCTTCTGATCATGTGTGACAAATTCCAATTTTGGAACTATGTTTTCAGAAACCACATGTATGCATATATCCTGTGGGCATACCTGTTGGTTTTCCATATGTGGACCACATCAGGATCAGTAATTTTTTTGCTCTCAGCCTGGGCATCCAGAAAGTCAAAAAAGTACTTGATAGCAACAGGTGCTTTATTGTTGGGTAAACTCCAGATGCTCCTGAAGAGCTTTTCAACAACAGAATGAATTGCAACCTGAAAAGTAACAAAGTTAATATTTTGTAACCATTACGCATGGAAAAGAGTAGGATATTTTACCTCAGAGGGCTATGTGTGCCCAGAGACAGCCACACACAGAAATTACAATATGCTTGTGGTGAACATCAAGGCCATAGGTTATTGGCAAACAAGACAGGAACAAAAATGAAACTATGATTCACCACAATGAGTTTGTTGCATATGTTACATGTTCTGTTGCTCTGCTTACAGGAGAATCATGGTGAACTTTGTGATAAATCACAGGTGGGAAGAACCACTTGGACTAATAGAGACAACATCAACTCTTGGGATACTGTTGCCACTGTTGCGAAAAGCATTTGTGACTGGAATTAAGAGGGAGGTGAGAAAAAGCAGTTTAGCCAGTTTCCTAGGGCACTGGTCTTCCAGGTGCCATCTGTGACACATGCTCAACACGTGCTCATCAACACCTCAGAACCAAGTAGCTCTGGCACTTGATCTAATTCTAGGATAACAGCTTTGGGTGCTATAAGACACTAATATTAGAGAGAAGAACTGAAAACTGGGTATTTCTGATATAAAAATGAAGATATTTGGCTCACTAAAGGAAGGGTTTGGTTGCTGCTGGACTCACTGACATAATCACAGAGTATTCATAAGTAGAGGCAAAACAAAGTGAAACACTGTTTTGTGCATTTTTAATTCACATCTGTTCTGAAGCTCAGTTCAGCCCAATCTTCTCTTGACAAGAAGGATTTAAGCATATCCCAGGGCCTTGATGAATACTGGCAAATTCATTTCACTTGGTAAACTCTGCAATTGTGTCTGCATGCATGTATGGGAAAGAGGGGAGCAGAGAGAGAGAGAGAGATGGTGAAATGTAATTTCCTTTAGTGCACAGCCTATCATGAGAAGAATTTCACAGCAAAGGGTATCACAGCTCTGTTGTTCAGGGCAGTGTCCTACTTTGGAGAAGGAGATTAATTTAAAGCCCTTTAAAAAGACTGTTTCTAAAAAGCCTGATCTTTTCTTCTGTACCTCAGTCTTCCACTGTAAGATATTACTGGTTTACTCCAGCATTTCCTGAGGGTTCATGTTAGTTTTCACAGGTAATGAGAAATGATCAGTCTTCACTCTCACTTTGAGGACTGTCCCAAATTACTTCAGATGCTATCAACAACCTAATTAAATAATGATTCATAGATTTTTAAATGCAAGAAGGCTATAATCATCATCCCTTCAGGTCTCCTGCACAGCTCTCAGTGCTGTGCACCCATCAGTATTTTATGCAATATGCTGTTGCAAAGAGTTTTCCAACCATTTTGAGTAAGTCAGAAACAAGATGACATTACTGAAGGGAGTGAGCAGGACTTATTCCTAAACAATGCACATATAATTAGGTATAAATTAGGTATAAATTAGGTAGTTGTATTATAAATCCTAAGCACCTTGCTTTTAAAATTAATCTAGTTATTTTGAATGCCTAATCTGAAATCCTAACAGATTATTTCATTTCATGGGGCAGTATCTTGTAAAATTCAGGCTTCAAAAGTTGTCTTTAAACTGGGCAAACTCTAGAGCAGAGTGTGGAGATTGTTAACTGAAAGCTGTCACTCCAGAGGGCTTCATTCTCACTGTATGGAACTCTGTAGTAAAACTCATTTTCTGTGAGCTAAGTAACAACCTTTTTTCTTTAACCTGAGGAAAGGGTGGTGTTTACTAAAGAAATACTATGTGTAATCAGACAATTTTATAACTCTAGTATTAGAAAATCTGAAACGTGTCTGTCTGCAAATGGTCATACCCCATAGTTAGCACTATGTAATGGAGTAATTTTAAATGCTATCTTTTCGTTTAGTGTTTGATTTACACACAGGAAGTCTGCACAATCTCTGTTTTTTTGTTTTTCTGTTATGCCAAACCATCCAAGCCAACATTAGCCCTCCCCCAAAATAAAGCCTTTACAGTTTACCTTGGTTGACAGAAGTTTTGTGAGATACATTTCTTTCACTTTGAATTTTTGCTTTCCTTTGTGACCTCCTCCCTTCACATCTTTGTTTGCTTCTGAGTCTGGTAAAATCTGTCATGAAGAGATTAGAGAGATTACACAGATCCAAATTACAGCTCAGTATTAAACCTACCACTTAGCAGTGTAATGGTTCAACTCACCAAATGACAGTGTTCATCTGAGTAGTCCACATCTACACAACAGAAGCAAAGAGGAAACAGCCATTAATGAAACACACAGCTATAAGCTTCTGAGATCTGCTGGGCTCTGGGCTATGCAGCAGGGTGCATCCAGGACACCAAGCAGAGTCAGTGTGATCCTTTCCTGCCTGCAGTGTAGGGGAAACCTCTGGGAAATGCACAGGCCCTGTGCACCTCCCCAGTGCCAACCCGTAGCTTGGACCACTAAGCTACAGCATCCTATGGGCACTAGGGTAAGCTGGCAGCAATCACAGCCCTGAAAGGAGGGCAAGATGAGAAGATTGCAGTGGTTTAAGTCTCTCAGAATGCTGAATGCAGGTGGGCTGAGGTCAGACTTGAACACAACAGCTGGGAACAGACAACCTCAGTTTTGCTGAGGGAGAGGCCACCCCAGTGAGATGCACAAGTCTGTCCTAACATTGATGATAAGGAAACACATGTTAGGATTGTGTTTCTTCATAGGGACTACAGAAAGTTCTCCCCTCATCCACCAGCTGGATGGGAGCAACCTGCATCACAGGGCTAGGTGAGATGAACTGGCCCTCTGTAAGCACCCTTTATCTCCTGACATGCTGTTAAGACAGCCAAGTCAAAGCTTTCAGAAATACAGTCAAGAGAATAAGGAAAATTACCAAACAGTGGGTTTTTTATTATTCGTGTCTCTGGACAGTGCAGCACTATGTCTGTGATGCACAGTTCTGGGCACCAGGGAGAGAGGCATGTTCCCTTTTTGTGTCACCCGGGCTTTCCTGTCCTGCTTTCCTGCCTATGAGCCTGTAAGCAATCATTTGCTGAGGACTGTAAGCCCTTCTGCCCTTCGTTTCCTCCTTTTAGGCCCACTCTGCTTGCCAGAGGCCCAGAGCCATGGCTCTTCATTTGGCTCAACTATAACAAAGTACCAATTTCTCTGACCTCCTATTGACCAAGATACAATTTGTCACAGCTCATTTCTCTGCATTCCCAACCATTCTGCACAAAAGTTTAAATAGGTCGCAGTCCGCTCGTTACCTGATCGAATATTTGCCTTCTTTTTGAAGACCTTTATGGTTGCTCCATTTGAAATCTGAAAGAAAAAACAAACATACCATGCTGAAACAAAAGTGCTTAGAATTCACAAAGGCCTCAGTTTCATTTCCTCTGTCCCTCAGCCCGTGGCAGTGCAGGACAGCCCAGGCTGTTTTGTTCTCACCACAGTGTGCACGGCCTGCAGCAGGCAGCCAGGGCTGGGCTTTCAGGCACGGGCAGTAGCTGAACTTTGTCAGCATTACCCAGCTGGGTAGGAAGGCACCTCTTCCATTGCACCACCCTTCCTTTGATTTTTCTGGGTCAGCCCATATGTGGACATTTTCATTTTCATGTACTGCTCTGTGCTGTTTCTTGCATCCATTTTTCTATAGATTGCTCAGGTTAAATTCTCTGCATTCAGTGGAATAGGATCTGATGGGAAGGTGAGGCAGAGAGGTGCACACAAAGGTGAATTCTCTTCTGGTCCCTTCTTTCAGCTCAGTCTGTTCTACCCATGTCCTGTGGAGGGGCCATTTTGAGGGTTTAGCCTGGTGCTCCCAAGAACTATTTTCAAATTGAGCAAAATATTTATACACCATAAAATCTGTATCTTACCATCTTTGTGATTTCTAGGAAAAATCTACCTCCTCCTTCCCTGAATTTATAGTGTTGCCAGGATGTTACGCATTATCTTTAAAACAAACTGGCAAGCCATGCTTTTATTGTCAAAGAGTAAAAATGGCTCCCACTGAGAACTACACCACTGCTCTGCTATCAAATGTTGAGTCTTGCCAAGTGCTAGTGTACTTGCCTCTATAATTACAAAAACAACGGGCCAGTTCTAGGAAGGGATCTCTGCCAAAATAATTTAAGTGTTTTTTAAACCTTGGCAGCCAGCCTGGTGTGAGAAACCAGTTTAAACATTAAGATACTCTATCAAAAGCTGTGTCTTGTGCCAAAAAAATCTGCACTTACATTTTGCTCCTGGAAAGTAAATGCAATCTATTTTATGATTTTTTTGCAGAGATTCCATCATACAGACTTTCAGAACTATTTTAGATAGTACAGAACACTTGAAAACCACATTATAAATGGGAATATACTCTAAGGCTAGCTTGTGCAGGGATACAAACACCCAGACAGTCCTCCTGCTTGGCCCTGAAGACAGATAAGCAGGAACCGTGTTACCCAGCAGCTTACCCACTCCCAGAGCAATATGGGCAACATGCTGCTTCATTTCCCCTGCCCACAAGACGTAGGAGGGCAGCTCAGTGCTGAAATGTGTTGACTTCTGTCATGAGGGAGATGGGCAGAGCTCAGAGGAGAACCGTGCTTCCCTCCAGGAATCAGAAGCATTGCTGCAGAGCAGCCATCAACAAAGCACAAACTCTAGGTTTTATTTTTGGGACAAATTATGCTTTCAGCAGCAAGGAGACTATGCTTTCCCCTCTTTATCATTACTGGGGAAGCCATACCTGCTGTTTCTTTCAGAGTAATACAATTAAAAAAAAATTTTGCATCTTGATGTCTAAATCACTTTCTGTGGTGGGCTGCTCCCACAGACACCTCAAAATATCTTTGCTTTGTCTGGTGCATTATTGAGGGGGACAAACAGAGAGAAGAGAGATCTCTTCCAATCCACACAACATGGAATACAGTACTTTGAGCTACTTTGTCAAACAGAAGACATGGTATGTGGCACTACGCCTCTTGCTCCCCAGGCCTCCTCTCCTCACTGTAATCCAGTCCTCGCCAGTGAACTCCCAGGATCTCATTCAGTTTCACTCAATGGGGCTCTGCCTGCTCCTGGAATGTGTGATACTCGTATCAGCTGAGAAACTGGAGATCTCTGACTGGACTGCCTAACTCACTTCTTGTGTGGGGAATAGGATGTCAAGATAATTAACAACTTTCTTGTCATGGCTTGTGGTTATTCTCATGGAAGGGATAGTACAGAGCTCATAAACAAACATATCGATAAACCTCCGAGGAGCCAAAAGATTAGAGCAAAAGTAGCGCACAGGCTGGAGGCATAAGACAGTCTAACAGCACAGGGGATTTTTTTCTCTTCACAAACACTGCACAAAAATGCAAATGTACTGCTCTTGCATATTTTAAAAATCAGTGTAGAAACTAAATCTACTTTTTCAAGATCGATTGGTGACTGGGACCTTCACAACACAACCATCATGCTCCAGTGTCTTAAAAATATTTGATGGTACTTCCCAGTTTCAAACATCTGGTTACTTTCTAGCATTTAGAGCTGCCAAACAAAAAAAACAAAAAAAAAAAAAATTCGAGCTTGCCACAAAATTCGAGGCACAGTTGAAATGTAAGATGGAATTTGTCAGGCAATCTTACTATCCTCATGGAGTGTATGCAATGTTCCTTTTTCTTGCTAGCTACATACTTTTACATTCCTTTTTGCATCAATATGCATACAAAAAAATAAACTAGATATGGTAATGGCTAATATTTGCCACTAAGCCACTGCTTAAAATGCCATTGAGCTTTTGCCTAAAATGTACATTATTTTGCCAGTGCCAGAAAATGTGAACTAAAATATCGAAGAGACATGCAGTGCAATTTCCATAAGGCAGTTGCTAAGCTATAATTAGTGTAGTTACAGCTTTGCAAAAACAGCTGAGCCTCCTACCTAACTTCTATCTGCAAGAAACCCTTGCCTGCAGAAACCTCAGACAAAACAAGGGCTGGGACAAAGACACCCAGGGATGACAGAGACCAATGGAGCAGACTTACTTGCCATGAGGTCTGACACCCATGAGCCATAGCATGCCACGAGCTCCAAAAGGCTGCTGGGAAAAGGAAGGAGCACCAGCAATAGCTGCCTGTGCTACACAGGGCAGGTAGTGCCACATTAGACAGTTCAAACACCTAACCTAATTCAAACCTACGCTGACCTTTGCTGCACAGCCTCAAACTGCAACGCTTCAATGTCCTAATTTGTACAAAATCTCTACAGGTGTAGTGGAGGAGGTCACACATTCATCTAAAGACAAGATTCAAGACAGGCATAGGAAAAGCCACTGGATGGTGACTCAGGACATCTGGGTTCACTGCTAACTCCTGTGAGGTAAGGAGAGCAACAAATGCCTACAGAAATCTGTAAAGTGATTCCAAATGAGCTTGCTTCATACCTAAGCAGCCTTGTCCTCTGCCCAGGATACAAAGTCCTGCTAGGAATTCTTGTTTCTCTATGGATGGCACAGTATTTGCTCATGCAGACAGCAATATGTTGTGTACTGGCTCAGATTCCTCAGTGCACCATACTGCACAGCACAGTACAGATCTACAACAGCAAAACTTCTCAATAAATAAAACTTTATGAACATGTTAAGTGCCAGACTTTCAAATTCAATGAGGCATGAGGAAAGATCTGTAAAAGCACTCAGCATGATAACCTCCATTGCCAAAATCTATCTGTAAGCATCACTTGTGAACGTCCATATCACCTGAGGCCAATCACCTGCTGCACGTTTTCCACCAACATCTCACTCTCTATTTTTACTGGTGTCACTGAAAACTCCTTAGAGAAGTAATGCTGCTTGCTACACTTTCAGTGTGCTACGCCCAGGAAGGCTCTGCCACCAGTTGCAGTTTTGTGTGTTGTTACAACGATGGACAGATTATTGCAGCATTGCAAACAACTGCTTTACAGGTGCAACTGGAAGAAGAGGGGAAAACTTATGGTACAATTGCCAACAGCAGATGGAAGCAGAAACAGAGAGAGAAAAAGGCAAGGAGACTGACACAGGAGGTATCAAGGGAGAAAAGACATCAATCCTTTTTATTCAGACTCGCAATGGGAAGTATCAATACTGCCTGTTCAGGTAATCAAAACATGAGGTGGGATGAGCTAAGCAGTTGCTCAAGGTGCAACAAAAACTCAACAGCAGACTCAAAAAGACCTAAGGCAATGTTCATAGCTGGAAATCAGATTTTGTTTCAAATTAAATGCTTCACAGAAGTAACAGTTTACCTGGTATGTTTGAACCAAGTAGCCCTTCAACAAGGAAACCTCTGAAAAGTAACAGAAAACATGACTCATTGTCAAGAACATTGTGTTCCACACAATTCTTTCCTTTAGCTGATGATTCTGGGCTATGGCTTCAAGCTGTGCTGATCATATTTGAGAGCTGTGGAAAAACATCTTCTCAACTCATTGGTCTGGCTTCTGTGCTTACCTCATAATGACCGATGGTGTTTAGCTTCCTTATCCCATCCTCCATAACCTCTGAGGAACCATCAATATCTAACAATTCTCTTTGTTGCTCCTCAGACACAAGCTCTGCAGTATGACAACAGACAACAATTACACCCCAATGGCATTCTCACTGTACAGATCTTTGTAAAGAAAAACAACACCTAACTATTTTTGGACCAGTGACTCCCAACTGAGCTGCTTCTCTCTATCCTTGTTCTAGGTCACATGAAAGTGGTTTTGTGCTCCCACACTTCTGATTCCATTCCTGGGGTGACACCCTCCGTGGCTTCCCTTTCTGCAAGTTTTGGTGCTTCACTTTGCATTGGTCAAGGCTTTTCACCTAATCACTATTCTGTGACGAAGTGTGCTCTGCTATTAATGTTACACTGGGACTAGAATAAAGGTTACCCAAGGCACTTCTAAGAGATCACTAAGATGAGCTGTACAACACTGACATGGTACTTGAGAAGGGTGGTCAGGCACTTGTAAAGGATATAGACATTAAGACATCAGATATGAAAGCAAGTTATGAGCACTTGGCAATACAGAGTCTGAGAAGGTGAGGAAGTATCGACATCTTAGGGAGCAAGTCCAGGAGGTGACAAATGCCAACAACATTGAGTTTGTTAGGTTTCCCACTAGAGTACGTGGGAAGTGGTATGGTGGTGGTAGCTACAGAGCCTGGCTCTTGAAAACCAAGCAAGGAAAGGTGGTTTGACTCATCTGCTGGAACAGCCTTATTTACATCTGTAGATATTGTAGGTGACTTTGTGAGTCATGGGGGAGCTATTATATAAACCTAATCTGACTATAAATAAGATTTATTTGAAGGCTCTTCTGATCAAGGGCAATGTAGGCCTGTAGGAAGGAAGGAAGGAAGGAAGGTAGGAGGAATAGTAGATAGGAACGAAAATACTTGATAATCATGCTATGTCATTGTCATGTGTTGCAGTGCAAAATGTAACCAGAGCTGTGTAATTCTATCACCATTTCTTGGAAACTGGGGTGGGGGGTGGTGTAATCTTCTGTCAATAGGCCAGCTGATAAGAAACCAGCAAGAGCAGTTTCTTTATCTCTTCCACAAACCATCCTCCCTCCAGGAATAGGTCTTCTGCTAATGGGCCACTGAGTCCACTGATAAAATTCCATCATCCCATTGGGAAATGCTCCAGCCAGGGAGGGAACCAAGCCTCTCTACCTAGACAAAAACATAAGATTTGGAACACCAAAGCAGCCTTCTCCACTGGACTCCCAGAGGAAGAACAGGCCCATCCATCACCACTGGACCTTCAGCAGAGGGCTGCACCTTTCTGCAGGATCACTGCTTCAACAGAGCCACATCTGCCACTCCAGGAGGGCTGCAGCTACCATTGCAACTGGACGGCTACCAGCACCCAACAGGGTGTCAGGTTGTATTCTGACTCTGCCAGTGGGTTTGTTTGTTTTGTAATACTGCATGCTTGTTTTATTTTAGTTCTCCTAAATAAAGAACTATTATTCCTATTCCCATATCTTTGCCTGAGAACCCCCTTAAATCCAAAATTATAATAATTTGGAGGGAGGGAGTTTATATATTTCATTCAAAGGGAGGCTCCTGCCTTCCTTAGCAGGCACCTGTCATTAAACCACGACAGACATCCACCGAGAAAATGTAACATCGGCTGTACATAGGTGGACAGGCCAGCCGCCTAACTTACCCCAGAAAAAGAACAGAGAAATCATATATGTATAATAAATAATATGTTTGTTAATTGCAATGCTGAAGTCCTTGCAGAAGTGAAGCAGATATAGCCCCAGTGTTCTAAGTGGTAACATAAATTACCTAGTTTTTTCCTCAAAGTTCTTCACAAAAGCTATGTTCTGTATAAACTCTGAAAAGAATCAAAGCCAAAGGTAGGCATTCCTAATAAGAAAAGTCCACAACAGACCAGTAAACTCCATTAAAATACAAAATAGTGATATTCTCTTACCAAGACCAATTTCATCCAGCTGAAGACCATAGAGAAAGCCATTTTTATTAAAGAAAGCCTGAAGGCTCTTCTCCTTGGCTTGGCCTATGGTGTCGCAGTCCAGAACATTAACTTGAATAGTTTGACAGGCATCTCCGCTCTCATTCTCTGGGATTTTTTCAAAGATAATGTTCACTGTCTGGGGAAAGAAACATATGTTATTCTGACTTACAGGGAACACCTGGCATAGGAAACCTACAAACTCCTGACAGATTTTCAGCACTCAAGAGATTTTCAGTATATTTATTATTAAAGTTGTTTCAAATAAAGGCTATTTGAAGGAATTGCACAAAGAAGCAGTCTTTGTGTAATTCTTCCTGTTCAAAAAATGAAAATAGATATATATAGCTATATATTTCCAAGAGTGTGTTTTGTCTTCTGCTTTTCTGCAAATGTATTTCAGTAAATTACCATAAAACAGCAAGAGATGAGGAAGAATTACAATGCATGTTCTAAAAAACCCAGATCTTTTATGTAAAATGAATGCCTTAACAATAAAAACATAAGTGACAAGAGATCTGATAAGGTTGCTGAGTAGTCACGGTAAGCATGATTGATTCTGAGTGGATAGAAAGCAGTGTTAAAGTGCATATTTACAGCAGCAGATTATGCTGAGTGCCTTATATCACACAGAAAGTACACCTCTCCTGGAGGTGTCAGCGTCTGTCTGCGAACGGCCCCTCTCTGCAGGCAGCACAGACAGGGCTGTCACAGAAGCAGTGGGAAGAGAGAACATGTTGCAGCAGGTACAGATCTGCACAGAAAAGTGCACTGTGTTCTATTAGTTGTTATTTCAGGTCAAACACCCACGTCTGGTTACAGCACCCCTGCCCTTTAGTTCACAGCTGGGACACAACTCCTCAGCTAGGCTGCACAGGAGCCCACTAGGGGCTGGAGGGAGGTGCCAGTGACACTGGACGACCGTCTCCAGAGAATGGTTTTATTTGTCAGGTCGTATTTCTGATCAGGTCAGGCAGATTAACTGCTAGGGAATAAGGGATGAATACAGAATTGCTAGTGCCAAGCAATAACATAAAAAATTCCCAGTGCCACAGCCTGCTCTGTGCAGTGAAATCACTGTTCAGTTACACGGATACAGATGTTCTCTGGAGATGTCTTGGGACAGAATTAAAACAAGTGTTTTAGGTGCCAGCACTTGACTGCAAGTGGCATAAGAAAATAAATGTACTCAAACCATTCTGGCTGCTAAGTGGTTCATTTATTTCTGACTGAAATGAGAGGACTGCATGTGTGACTAGCTGAAGGACTGAGCATTAAACGAGGAAGCAAGTAAATAATTTTTTTTCCTCTGCTGTTATGTGAAGGACAGAACTTCTGTCCAGATTGTTGCAGGGACAACTTTTCTATCTTCTTAGAAAAATAGGTAGTTAATAATAGTTGTAGAATAGTATTTTTTGCTTATTACTCAGCAAGAACTGAAATTACAACATGCTACTGGTGAAAAGAAGTAGTCAAATGCAACAAAAATTAACTTTACTGTGTCTACAGAAGCAAAGGGTGTGTTAAAAAAGGGTTGAAAAACTATGAAGATTGTGATTTAAGAAAGACTAGGATGTAACTGAAGTAACAGGGAACAATAATCAGGACACTGAGAGGTTTAATTGTGAGGAAAATGAGTCCATGGAAAGGACAGATGGAATGAGAGACAAAGATATGTGGGAATTGCAGAAGGCGAAGCAGACTGAACACCATGCCTCAGGTTGGGATTTCATGCAGAAAATTAGTAAAAAATATATTGGCACAGCAACGGGGGAGTCATGCTTGGTTAGGCCCACTGACCAACTGAACAGACAGCAGTCCTGTCCTTGATTCTGACTGCCCTGAGGTCATGGTCTTGTAGGATTAAAATGTGAACAGGGACTAACTGTATTTTGTCCTTGGAAAACTCATTTCAATCAATCTTTACCCCTTCTAGTCTCTGAACTGATCTTTCTGAAGTAACTCTGTGCACTTTAACTGATGTTGTTTTGGCTCTACATCCTTGGAATTACTCCTTCCTTCAGATGATCCTTTCCTTCCAACATTATTCCTACACCGCAATATTCATGTTCCTGCTCCTGCTTCATTCTGCACTCATTTCAGACCATCAAGAGGAACTTTCTATTTCTCTTCCTCCTTTCATTTTCAGCACATACTCTCACACAGGCTGCACATTCCTGTGCAGTCATTGGCACATGAGAGCCCTCCCATTCCTGCACCACTCACTGTAGGATGGCAGGACTGTAAAAAAAGGAGCAGTCATGCCTCATGAAGGTGGAATACAAGTCATGTATGGACTCCTTAAGTGAAAGTACCCACAGTGTGAGGAAAATAGGAATGCTTTGTAACTCAAAGAAGTTGTCAGATGGGAAGGAATATTTAAACACATAAAAGTGTCTAAGCCATGAGAGCCAGATGGTTTTGCTGATATGACTTCCTGCAGAAGTTAACCTTAAGTGATAAAGCAATTGATGGGGAGCTAGGAAAGCAAATTATTACTAAGTTGCTAAGTTGTCCCTCTGCAGCTGAAGTCTTCATAAATCAGATTCAACCTGTCTGACAGCACAATCCCTGGCTTCAGAAATCATTAATCAGAAACTGACAGTCACAATCACTGTATTTAGACACATAGTGTAGAACCAGAAAAAGAAACAGAAGTTATTGTAAAATTATGGAAGCCCTTTTATGATCAGCTCTGGAGGTCAGAAAATATATGAGAAATCACAGAGGAACATGTGAAAGTCACAAGAAAATATCATCAAACCTTTTTCTAAACTCTCTCACTTTGCAGAGGAAACAAAAATACTATTAACTTAGGGAAAGGTTCAGGAGAAAAATATAATACCTGCTTCAAGCTAATAATATCTAGAGATGAGACTTCATGTGCAACAAATTAAGACAGCAAGACAAAGTCACAGCACTCTTCAGAAAAACTTTAACTGTTAAACACAACTTAAGGAGAAGGTGGCACCTGTAACTACTTGTATAGGAACTAGCTTGGAACCTAGCTACAAGACAGGATCAAACTTAATAAAATGCATTTTCACTCACACAGTCACAAAAATAATGACATTTGAAGACAGTGTTTGCAGATGGCTTTTCAGATTTGTTTCCCTGAAAATTAATTTTACTCAAATATTTAACAGAGCTATTAATAACCATAGCAGATAATAAATGAGATGTGGTTTAATAAAGCAGTGTTATAATATCATATTTTCTTAGAAATAAAGAACAATAATCTGGGCTATTCAAGGACTCTTATTCAGTACCCTGTAAACAGCTATGCATCTGAACACCTATGCATCTGAACAAATCATATTTCCACTTATCAGATGGAAAAAACCCAAAAAAATCCCCTGTTGATTGGCGAAAGGCAATTTACATAAAGAGTCAGTACCAGGATCTAACACATAACAAAACTGCCTTAAAATTACTCCCATCTCCCACACTATGAAATACAATCAACAGGAAAAGTCAGATTGATTGTAGTGATCCTTTTGCAGCAGCCAGAACAGTCACCTGTGAAGAGATTATAGAACAGTTGTAGAAGAGTTAGCACAGAAAATGGTGCAGGACTTAAATTTAGGCTAGAGGGGCACTATATAAAGGAAAGGTTGTGCTGTTGATGCTGCAGTATATGACACTCAATCTGTCTCCAATCCAGAGGACTCTCCTGTAGCCAACATCTGCACTGCTCACTTTGTAGTGAGGGCTGCTGTGCTCTTTTCTGCTGACAAAAATCCCCATATGTCACATGCTTCCTTATAATAGCTTCCTTATCTCTCACAAAGTGTGACTAATAACACCACAACCATGATGTCTTATTAGGAAATTGATTTCCTTGTCTCTGCTTTACTCCTTTACAGCCCACCCACTTTTTTAACACCCCTCTTTTAACTCATAAAGCAGTTGAGCACTTTAAACAACCTTCCACCATGTGGCTTTCCTTCACTTTTGATAAAAGGTAGCTGGCTGAACAGGTGAACTAGATATTTATTCCCACCTGAAAATGCAAACAGATTTCAACAAAGCATTCAACAGCCCAAATGCTTTTTTTAAAATAAGCTGTGACTACTCAAAGGAATGCTGGAGCACCAAGTGCACTACAAGAAGTCTCCCCTGGTTTCCCACAGGAGATACACCACAGAAAACATCTCCCATTCCAGGCTGGCATTTTGTATTCAAAATTAAACTCTTCAGTGAAACGCTAACGCTCAGCTGTGGAGTGCACTTCTTCATCAGTCATTGAGCAAATTATCTGCCAAGGGGTGTAGCTGGGGTAGCTGCTTGTCTGCCTGTGAAAAGGCAGGCTTGCTTCCTCAGCCTGAGAAAAGGATCCATGACACATCCAAGTCTCTTTCAAGGCAGCTTTATTTCTCAGTACTCAAATATAAGCACAGCAGGAGAGAGCACAGATTCTCAGCCCATACTTGAGCAATGCATCTTTCCTTCAATTCCTACGTTTGAGTATGTACTTCAGCAGAGTATCTCTCTTCAGTGCCTCACCCTTTGTAGCACAGAGGGTTAACAGTAAGGTGTTGGGTGATCCAAGGTCTGTGGCCTTTTTAAAAAAGGCATGGGGCCCTGCCAGGGAACAGCTCCAATGCAATTCAGACACTACATGTTTCTAGGTTCTCTTTTTTTTCTGCTTACAAATGGCCTGAATTTTAAAAATCCTCCCCTGATCTATAGAGCTTACCCTGATTTTTAGGAGCCTGTCAGTATCCTGCTTTTACTGGTTTGGAACTGAACTCCCAATCCTGAAAGGAGACATTCTCATGCAGAGCACCTACACCCTTGTTTGTACCCTGCTACTGATTTGAGAATTGAACTCCCTACCAGATGTGTCCCTGTATCTTGAAGTGCCTACACAGCTTTAAAAAGTCTGGACACCAAATGTCTGCAGATTTGTTTCACCATCTCTATATCACACTCTTTTTGGATGTTTTTTATGCTTTGCTCTAGAGAGCTAGATTTTAATGTACTGCTATTGTAGGGGTAGGGAAAGGGACAAACCAAAATACCAATAAAATACTGCATGACTCAGAATGTAACTACACTGAGCAACTGTATAAATACACTTGAAAACTCAGATCAGAATTTATTCCATTTAGAAAGCAAAACCTACAATCCTTTAGGCAGAAATGTTTTTCCACAGTAAGGAGAAAACATTTGGTTCCTAGTCTGTAAGCTCACAGGTCCTGCAAGTCAATGCAGTGCATCTGAAGTAGTTAGTGAGAGAAGAAAACTGACTACCTTCTCTTTAGCCTCCTGTTAAATTTTTGAAGGGAAAATGTGCACAGCTGGCTTGCTTCCCTAGCCCAGAAAGCCTTACCACTCCACCTAAGTTTCTCTCACAGCAGTTTTAGCTTCCAGAATAAATCTCAGATAAACCACCAAACAAAACTGTTTCCCAGTCCAGCCAGAAGTACAGTCCTTGAACGCCATCTCTGCAATTTTATTGCAGGATTCCTCTCTCCTTTTGTGATGGTATTAAAGGGAACATTCAGCACTGCTCAGCTAAGCCCAAGGAATGCTGCACCTAAACGGAGAAAGCTGATCTATATTAACCCTATAGGTGTATCATTATCTCCTATTCAAAAGCTGAAATACAAAGTACAAAGGCAGGAAACAAGGTTCAAGAAAGGCTGTGGGCTCTGACTTCCTCATCCATCTGCTGACAGCAGTCCCCAGTGATAGCAAGTCCTTCAGATCTCTTACCTTTCCTCCTCTTCACTGCAGTCTGACCACAAGACCCTATCAGTGACTACGTGCATAGAAGTAGCTCTAGAAAAACTATATAAGGCTCTTCAGCAGTTTCACAGTCAGCTATCCCCCCCAAGGGGCTCTCAATTTGAATGTGTGCTATAAATAAGGAAAGTCAATTAATTCCACAGGACCAGATGTTTCTGCGCAGTCTACTAGTAACAGGCATATTGAGCTTGCTTGAAAATTGTTGCTCTGCATCACTACTGCATTTTGCATCCTATGGATACATATTCAATATATTTAAATCTACTCTGGATCTCAAATACATGCCAGAATGCAGCACACAAACAAGGAAACCAAAGATCTTGGATTATGTATTTGATTTTTAGTTACAAACTTCCTTTCCAAATACACACTCTGGTAACTTAGCTTGAAGTACCTTCAAATGCAGCCTCTAACAACAGCTTTGTAAGAAGAAGATCTGACTTTATCAGTTTGAAGCTTTCAATAGAAAATGACAATTCAGAAATAATTCACAGAAATGTTGCCATTTCAGTGAGTTTCCTATGCGGCCCAGTGAGGTAAGTCCAATGGACTGCTGACCAGCCAAATTTCTGAGTCATGTTGTCTACTCCAGTATATGGCATCTTAGCACCTCCAACTCCTTGCTTCAAAACAGAAGACAGGCAGACCTGGAAACCTCAGCCTTACCAGAGACTTAGCACATGAGCTCTGAAAAGGACTGAATTCTCCTCCACCAGCACTGTCCTTGCCATGGCCATTGCTGCCCGCCAATTTCTGCTCCGAAGTTGTGAAGCCAAATATTCAGGAGCACTTCTCACACTCCTCATTATATCAGGTAACTGATTGGAAGCCAGGAGTTAAGAAGCAAGGAAGCTACAAAAATGACTGGAAATACACATTTTAAAATTCTCAGACCTAAAACCACTTGGAAATTCTAGAGCAGAAGAGTGCTCTGGTTATTCTGAAAACCCTTTTCAGACCTCCTACTCTAAAAGTCACAATTTTCACATGCTCCAAAGTGCAATAATCCTGCTATCCCTTCTCATCTCAGTGTCACAATGACAAGTAAGGGAACTCCAGCTTTCAAAGATGTTTGGCTGCAACTGGGAAACAGGAAGTGCTTCTTAGGTGCTTTGAGAAAGGCAAAATATCTATGGTAAAGTTCAGAAGCTTAGCTAAACTTCCCAGATATTGTTTTTAAACTAAGTAAAATCCACCATGCTGCAACCTTGCTAATTTGAAGCTGATTTGGTGCTAATAATATGGAAACTCACAGCAAACCATTGCCTGAAACTTAGCCACAAATAAACACAATAGAAAAATAGAACCTCTGCATTCCATTCTTTCATTCATTCATAAAGTGTAGTTTAGTTTAAATTCTAAGCATGTTTATATTTTTGTAGTATACTTTATAATATGAAAGATTTTTGATACCCTGAGACTTCATTAAATCTACTCTTTGGTGATTAATGTATGCTGTGAAGTGAGGAGTAAGTGCTATTTGTGAAATGTGTATCAGTGAAACACCAGCTAGTTAAACTCTTAGCATGTTTGCAACAACAGTTCTACTATCTGGGTACTTAACCACTACCTTGGTGTCTTAAGAGCCTTATTTTAGCTTCTTAGAAACAGAGAAAACATAACAGCTGTCTGTGCCTGGAGGGAACACAAGCTGGCAAACATACCACTGTTTTGAATTCAGACACTTGCCACAGCAGCCAGTCTTCATTAAGGGTGTACAGGGCTTTGCAAGTTATTGCGTCAACAGGTCCTTTGTTTATCCTCTGATTGAGGGTTGTCACCAGCAAATAGAAAGGTTCACCAATTGTCTCCTAGGACAGGAAAAAATGCAAGAAACATTTATTTTTGTAATCATTAAATGAGCACGAATAACTAGAAAAAAATCAAGTGTAACAAATGGTGTTATTTCCTTTTGAGTAAGTCATTATCTTGCAATTAGAAAAGAAAATCCCTCCAAGCAGATTTATCTAGTTATTTGTTTAACCTCCATCTTTTGCTTTTCAATGTGAAAGTCTCATGCAAATATCAAGGGACATCTGGAGTGAGTGGCAAGATAGCTCACAGCCCCTTGCTGTGCATAAGCACACTACAGACAAGCTGCTCCTACTCCACCTGGCAGACACTTCCTAGTTCCACCAAAGAGTGGGTGGGGGGTGAGACATGCACATGTTCACAAGCACTTCAGCTACTCCTTCCATTTTCAGTCCTCTGAGAAAATAAGCTAACAACTAGTTCCCTTTTGAATCGTGTCTCCCCTTTTTGGTTTTTTTTTTGTTCCTTTTTTTCTTCTGAAAAATGTCTAGGGAGCAATCTGGTGGGAGTTACCCTGGTGTATCAACAAAAGAGGAAATGAAACAGGGGATTTCCTCTCCTGCCTAAACCCCAGGGCTCAGGGAAGCACCTGAGAAAGAAAGGATGTATCTCTATTTCCAGGAGACACCATTCCTACAGCCCAGCTAAGGCATCGCACAAAGCACAGCTCTGTGAAAATGTCTGGTGTATTGAGAACATATCTCTGACAGCTCTTTGGCACTCTCCTCAGTTCCAGGAAACCGCTGTGAACTGCTGAGCCTCAAACAATTCTGCTGCTGTATTAATGCAAGCACTGATGAGAGTGATACCAACAGTATGATAGCATCACATTGATAAGAGAGACAGGAAGAGTAACTAAGCACTGAAACCAAGAACCAAGTGCTATCAAGTCACTAAAGTAAACAAACATTAAAATGAAACAAAATGTTAATTTTGTTTTCATTTGAAGTAATTTAGGTCTTGAAATCTGCAATACTGCTTGAAGGTTGAAAAATCTGGAAAGAAGTTTAGTTTTCCAAAAGATGCTATTCCTTAAAATCTCCATTTCTTGGTAGCTTTCCAACAACTTGCATAGATCGGTACAGCTGCATTTTAACAAGTATATCAGTCTTAATATGATCACAATACATCTCACTGGGCTGAAATGTCTGGTATGATAGAAGGATATGCTGGAATTACAGAATTACCCAAATCTTGGCCAAATACATGACACAATCATCACCTGGAGATGTGCTCCTTTCCTGCATTCCACTGATGACAGTCAGCAGAATCACCTACACTAGAAGAGCACACACACATCATGTTAAATGCTAGACTAAATGCTTTAAACTGATCCCTCTAACAGCTCCTATGGCAAAAAGAAATTAAAGAAATTCTCTGCATATTTTATATAGTGAAAAGATGTACAAGTACCCGTAGAAATCCAGAAAGGCAGACAGACATCCAGTTTGTCAGCAATTTTTCTACCACAGATTCAGTTCTTCTGAGCAGGAGCTTAGGCTGTACATTGCTTGATTGCTCCATCAAGTCCCTTGTCAATACTTCCAAAATATGGGTCAGATAAACTAGCTTAGTTTGTAATGCAATAGTCAAGAAGGATGCAAACAAGCACCTGGGGGGAGAAAAAAATAATGCTATAATTCTGGAATTTCTCTTTCCAGTCATCTTTAATAAATGAAACATACTTTAGTGCAGTTCTATCCTAGTTTCCTAAGTTCTCCCTCCTCAAGCACACAAAATGTCCACTGTTCTCTACAAAAATATAAAAATGCAAGTCCATCTGCTCTTGTGATTAGTTTTTAAACACAGAATGTGTGTCTCTAAATTTAATTTTGCAGAACAACACCTGCTTCAGTGACAGAACATTTCTAAACTGTAGAACAGTTGATCTAACTGCAGGAAGTATTTACAGTTTTGAACTGAGCTTTCCTGCTCCTTTGCCTCTTTGTTTATGTGTACAAACATTCCAACTTCTCTTTAATTGCTTGTTTTAACGGCAATGTTTTTTCTTCCTCAATGTGTGCAGATGGAGAAGGAAAAATGCTCCAGAGTACTGCAAGCTTGTTTTGCAAAAAGTAGAAAATACATTCGTGTGCTACAATCTATGCTGTTTTTTCCTGATAATTCTTTTTCTTGAAGACGATAAGCATAATCATACTATACCTGTCTTTCACAGAGAAATTTTTCTGCTTTTCAAGGGTGTGAATGAGAGTAACAAGAAAGTTCTTGTTACAAATTAAAGCATGCAACATGTTGAAGCTTTCATCCTTGCTCGTTTGGTCTCTGCTCTGGAATAGTTAAACAAAAATAAGCAAACTGTAGTTTGGCTATGATGGATTCTTAATGCTCAGAAAAAATGGAAAGAAACATATGGGATAAGATCCTGGCCTCATTCAAATCAGTGGGAATTTTTCATTTATTTAAGGGGTCTCAGGATTTTACCAAAAATGCATTTGTGTTTGTGTACAACACAGAATATACACATGCAGAGCATACATTTTCTGCCCTATACACAAAGCCATACCAATAGTTAAGTTTGCCCATAATTTCCCATGATTCTGTTTTATTTAAGTAAGTTCTGTTTTATTTATTCTGAGATTCTGTTTTATTTAAGTCAAATACACATTGGAAAACAGCATCTTACACTTCAAACACCTTTTACATATAAATCCATGTAACCCTCCTCAAGGAGGAAAGGGTATGTACTGAAAATGCAAGCTGATGTGTTCTAGGACAACACTGAGAGGAAGAATACAATCACTCTTGAAAAAAAAAAATTAATTAAGGCATATCACACTACATCAGCTTACCTGTGGCATTTCTTCACTGAAGATGGATGCAAAGCCTCCTGACTAAAATATAAGGGGATATTTTTGTCATTTGTAAGTACACCAAAAGTTTTTAACACATGTACGTTTAACACGCCAAGCATGTTCCTGATATACTTGAAATAAAACAATGGAAATGCCGACTTCCAGCAGATACAAAAAAAAAAACTCCACTCAGTACCTTCTGCAAAGGTGCTGCCAAAGCTCACCGGAAAGTGGACCTGCTCTTCAGTGTGCTGTGTGTGTTACTCGATACTGAGCTAGTACAGCTCAGCAGTCAACCAAAGCTCCCCAGGAAGAGCTGTGTGTCACTGTCATCTGCAAATGTACTCATGTGCAAGGGGTGCTGCAGGCTGCACCCTTCCTGGGTGGCAGTGACAGCCTTTGGTATGCAGGGCTGCTGTTAACCAAGTGACACTTGAGCTCATCTGCTTCCATTCACTTCAAGGCACTCAGTGAATATTCACTAATGAACTCCCCAGGAGATCCATGCTGGCAGTCTCCACTAAGGCACAGGTGTCCAGTCCTAGCAAAAGCTCTCACACAAAAGGAAGTTCTCAAACTTGTCAATGCCTCTTGAGCAACAAATCTACACAATTTATTGCCATCTTCTTTATCTGTCATGCTGGCAGCCCCTAGTTTCCTTACAGAATCACAGAAAGGTCTGGGTTATAAGGGACCTTAATGATCATCTAGTTCCACCTCCACTGCCATGGATAGGGTTATCTTCTACTGGAACAGGCTACTTAAATCCCCGTCCAATCTAGCATTAAACATTTTCAGGGATGGGGCACCTACAAATGTTCCAGGGTGTCATCACCCTCATTGTAAGAAATTTCTTCCTTAGGTCCAATTTAAATTTATCCTCTTTCAGTTTAAAACCATTAACCCTTGTCCTGTCACTACAGTCCCTGGTAAAAAGTCTGTCTCCATCTTTCTTATAAATCCCATTTCAACTGAAAGGCTGCCTTCCTTTCTGAAGGCTGAAAAATCACAGCTGCCTCAGAAGCTCTTCATAGAAGAGGTGTCCCAATCTTCTGAGCATTTTCATCACCCTCCTCTGAACCTGCTCTAACAACTCCACGTCCCTCTCGTGCTGGGAAACCTCAGGGCTGGATGCAGTGCTCCAGGTGGGGTCTCACAGGAACAGAGAGGGAGAATCACCTCCCTCAGCCACGCTTCTTTTTGTTGCAGCCCAGGGCATGACTGACTTTGGGCTGTGAGCACACACTGGCATCTCACATCTGATATTTCATCTCCATACCTGATTTCATCCCTCCCTTTCCTCATTCCTCCTGTTCCATTCTACCCCACCAAACTCCTCTTCCTCTTCTTCCACTGGCTATTCCCATTTCTCCAGAACTTCTTTAGCAACCAACTACCAGTAAAAGACATACATGTGTGCACAGAGTAAAAGAACCAGAACTGTGTCAAAGATTAAAAATGTCTGTGAACAGGGAATAAGTGTTGGAGAATTAAACCAAACAATGTGTGAAACTGAGGGAAAACAGAAATAATAAGACAAATTTAACAAGCAAAGCATCAAGAATATTTTAAGAATAGATATAATATCCATTTAACACCTACAAGCATTAAAAGCTATCAAGCCAGATTAAATATAGAAAATTGAAGCAGTAGGAAGCAAGACTCAAAATAAAGATGGGTCCACCACTCTTAATTTTAGGTGGGAATCCCTCTTTATGCAACTTATCCCATCCAAAGGGAGATGCCTCAGACAAATGGGATGAATCGTTTTCATGAGCTGCCCATTTCTGCACTGACTACAGAAGATGATCAGTGAACAGCTTCAATTTCCATGCTTAAACAGCTTAGATTAGATGAGACAAAGCCCATCAATCACACTGGAGGGCACAAAGAGTGCAATGTGGACATCATTCAAACACATGCGGTTAGTGAAGGAAGTGATGGTTTGTCACTTTGACCCTTCTGTCAACCCTTCTGACACTCAGTTGCAATATAGACCCCACTGGCTTTTCTGTTCATCTAGAATATTTGTTCAGTGGAGCACTGCTTTTCTACCACATTCATACAGCACAAGGCATGTTTGGACACTCCTGTAATGTAAACAGTAAGTACTTAGCAGAAAAAATTGGTATACAACATAAGTAACTTGCCCGATGTATGTTTATAGAGAACTAACAGCAGCGAGTGTACCATCATGGGATAAGTATTTCAAACTGAGACAAAATCCAACTGAAATAATTTCCAGGATGTGCCGTGGCATGAGACTCACCAAGGCAAAACAGGAGCCCTTCCCATTTTTACTTCACAGAATGCAGCAGAGTGGAAAGCTTTATGCCTTTTTCCTTAACTTTTTATTTGCATAGAGCACAGCATTTTCACTGAGACAGCTCCTACAGACTATTACTATTTTGACAAGGGAAAGTATAGAAAAAGGTATTCTTTATTCTTAAGAATAAAACTGCTATTTTTATGCTAATATGCCTGGCAACAAAACAAACAGAAAGGAAAGAGATGCAGGAAGTAAAGTTTCCTTTCCACTTTCTTCAAACCACCTGGCAACCCTCTAAAAATTAGGCTGGGGGCATAACAGTAGTACCAGCACAGATATTGCCAGTGTCCTTTGGTGTGAGAACTGGACTCAAAGTATACAAGGATTTTGCATATGTAATTGCTAAATATTATTCTGCCTTAGCATCTGGTATTTGGTGTTGAACAAAAACCAAAGGCCCGGATACTGCACTATCACATGTGTTTAACTTTATCACAATGAGCTTTCACTAGGATCACAAACAGTGATAAAGTGAAGCAGGGTGCAGACAAGAGTGCAAGACACAGTCCAGCAGTGAGGAGTAATACATGAAGCCTGGTAGATAATGCACATCTAATATCAGTTATGACCCAAAATAACCAAGTTTCTACTTACTGGTGTTAGTCATAGAGGAAAATATCACCAGCTGAGATCACACCTTTTGCCAGTTGGGTAAATGCTCACAAGCACTGGTTAATACCATGATATAATATTGAAAGCTGTGGCAAAAGCACTTACCAGCATCATAATGTGCCACACACAAAAAGAAAATTAATAAGAGAAGTAAAACATTCAAGAGAACACCTCTTCGGTCATCTGATGCAGTGGCACAAACTGCTTCAACAAACACTGAAAATATCTGCCTCTAAACTGGAAAACACTTAAGTACTTATGTAATTTCTGAGCATTTGAGCTGCACCCCTTTGAAACAGCATCTCACCATTTCTGTCAGCACCTTGGTGTCGAAAGTCAGCACCATCTTAGAGCCATTTCTTCATCCCACAAGTCTAATTAGAAAGTGTCATGATGTTAGCTAGCATGTTAGCTAGCCTGACTTGTTACTTCAATTAGCTATAGCGTTGGAAGTGAAAGCATGGGAACAAAAAAAAGCAATGGATAAATTATAGCTTAGTTAAGATGGACTGAAAGGCAAACAGCACAGTGAGGCTGAACAAAAAGAAATGGATACACATACGGCCCTTGGAAATTCAAGAATGTTGTTTTATCTACAGCATAATGGCTTGGCTAAATATAGAGATATACAGCTGTAAGTGTTCTTTGGTAATTCTTGATTTAAGAAAAGTTTATTGTGAGAACAAAGTGCAACTACTGTGTACTACTTTCTTTAGTTATTGGATCCTGACCTTCCTCAATTTTTTTACTATTAGTCAGGGCTGACAACTGAAAGACTTGTAAATATTTACCTCTGGAAAGAAAGTTCTAAGAGCGAAGTGTTTGTAGTCAAGGAAGGGAACCGTTCCAAAACTATCCACCACATCTAATTCATCCATCTGCAGTTCAGCAAATCCTGAAAAAGTAGCCCCCATCCCCACCCAGAGAGTTAGTTCAGTTGACACAAAATCAGATTCACAACTATAACTTGGCCCCAGTACATACTCCTTAAAAAACAGTTTTCAGGGAAGAGAAGCTGTTTTTATAGCTGAAGCTCTTCCCAGCTGGAAAGCAGCAATCCACTTTTTTGTAGAAGGAAATACTACATGTAATCCTATTAGCTCAGTGCTATCTGCTATTGCAGTGCATACAATATTAAACAGGCACTCTAATACAATACAAGAATATTCTAACAGCTCCAAAATGAAAATGTTTACATAATATGAGCTTCTTGACAGTTACAGTTCAGAAAATATGCTGTAGACCTACCCTCACGTATTTCCTTACGAATCTCATATTCCAGCAGTTCAAGTTGCTGACTCTGTTTACGAGTTAACTCTTTGGATTTGTATCTAGTAACTATGAATGCCGCTAAAAAGGAAGAAAAAGAGACTCTGAGTACAGAAACCACAAAACAGAAAACTCCTATACAAGATATATTTTATCATCAAGAAATAAAAAGATTAAGGTACATTTGCACAATTAGTGTTTTACTGTTGTCCCTGGGCTAGTACCCATGAGCCCTAGTTAATTGGATCTATACCTCAATGTTTAGTAAAAATTATTCCTTTTAACAAGGTCTTGAATTGTCAATCCAATTTTATTTGAAAGTGCAGCACACCCTGCTATATACAGCCTACACAGTGAGACACAGACTGTAACAACCACTTCTACTAATAGCAACCTACTTAAGGTAGCACTGATTAAACAGAAAAAATAGTTGTTTTGAACAGAAAACCCACTTACAATTTGTTAGCTTTACTAAAGCTTATTTAGAAAGAATAAACGCATGACATTGGATCCTTTTTAAAATGAACTTTAAAAAAAAGGAACCAACCAAATGAACAAACCTCTATACTTATTAAAATAAACAGAAATTTATCAAATATATAAACAGGTAAAAACACTCAGAAAAAAAAAAAAAGTGAGCATCAAGAAGAGAAGGGAATAACTATATACCTCCCTCTGTTTATTAATGACCCAAAAATTCATGAATGATCCAAATGAGACTAAGCAGAAACACCATAAACACTGCCTGAGGACAAGCAGTTTGTTAGGGAACATCTGCCCTAGGGATAGGAGGGCAGCTGAGCTCTGACAGCTGGAAGGGACCACACTGTGACACAAGGATGTCAGTTCTATGGCTTGCTTCATGGAGTGAAAGTGAGTAATCCCAGCAGAACAGACAGAAATACTGTCTTGCAACATGCTTGTGATGTGCTGCAGTTTGACAATTCAGGCTTCACCACCAGAACAGAGTTAACTTTGTCCACTCTTATTTGGAACAGGGTAAAACCACCAGACTGTTTGTGACAGTTCCAGACATGTTGAGTATGTACAGTGCTTGTGTCATGATCATACCCTTCAGCAAATGAAAAGCTGATAATACATTATTGTACTTACCTATAATGACACCCACCACAATAGGTAGCAAAATAAGAACATACAAATATATGTGTGATGATGTTGGTTTGACTTCATGCTCAAAATTTCCTAATTTGACCTGAAGAAAAGCAATGGCTGTGTTAACAGATGACAGGCATTATATCAGTGCTTAAAATGACAATTAACATATTCAAAAAAAAAAGTATTTAAGGCACATAAGGACACTGATAGATTATTGTGAAGAAGTAGAGGTTCAGCAAAATGCATATGAACCAACATTAACTCACCTTTTACTGTATTTGATATTTAACAGAGGGTAACAAAACAATGATGAAAAGATTTGGAGGTCCTTATGTACCACCAAATTTTGTCATGTTCTTGCTGCAAACTAGAGCCCTCAAATGAAAGGCAAGGTCTGGCCTCCAGCTGCCCAAGTGGCTCATGCACTCAGATTTGCTGCTAAACATTCTGACATTTTGAAACAAGCAAGGCATGTGTTTGCACTCAGTCTTACTCTGCTGAGCAGAAAAGTAAGATAAGACTCATAATAAGAACTAGGGAAGTAGAATTTTTCATAGACATCTGGCATACAGCCTTCTTCCCTATTTCTTTGCAGAAGTTTCAACCTCTTCACGTAGGATGTTGTCCCTGAAGGTCGTTAGGAAAAAACACAACACACAATATATGTACAACATGTACCCAAACATGTTATAATACATGTACAACATCTGCCAGCAGTGGGCTTGTCAAAGGCAGGACAGGCATTAATTCTTAGGGATACATGAAAGTGCTGAAGTCTGCCAAATGCCAGACTGAGGCATTCACCACTGATAATTATGGCAGAAGAAATTTCACAAAGGAGGATCTGAAAGAGGACTGCAAAAGCACATAAATAAAGGGTAGCTAAAACTATAAACAGGCTGGACATAAAAATATGTTTTGACACATAAAAAGAATACAACCAAGTGCCAGGGACAGAAATGAGCTTGGGATAATTGAAAAGGAGGGTTGAGTTGAAATTATTTTGGGTTACAGCAGGGAAGGCAGAGATCTGGTGATTGCAATCAGTGGCTTGTCACAGGAGGTGAGCAGCCAGGGCAGCTGCAGACTGCCAACTGGAAACTCACATCACAGCTACACTGACACAAGCAAGCGAAAAACCCCACAGGGCTGGAAGGACCCAGCCTTTGTATTTCCAGGGCTACAAAGAACAGAAGACAAAGCAGATCTATTTCCTTCATCAAATGCTGTTTTTCCCTCTGACGTTTCTATGTTTTTACAGTTCCTATGCAAAGTTCTTTTGGTCTGTGCCTTCCTACAATCCTTGTAGCTTATCCAAGGCTCAAATGCATTACATAATTTAGCAGTGGCTAAATACATTACCCATCCTGTGACTAATACATCTACTTTTCTACACTTGTCGTGTCCAGCTGAAGACTTCCTAAAGCAGAAATTTCCATTACTCATCCTTGTTTACTGAAAACTGAGACAAAGCATTCACTTAATTTTCTGTTCGTATTTTGATTATCTTTATTCTTCACCATAATATTCCTATCTAATGGCCTCATTTCTTTCCTTATCTTTTATCTTGCTTATGAATCACAGACTATATAAGGTAAACCTGAATTAATCCAATTCCTATTCCTAAATTAATTTCATTTTTCCGCATGACATTATAAAACCTTCTCCAGACTGGTAATGCCTCTGATCTTTATGTCATCAGCAAGTGTTATTAGTGCATGCCTTATTTTGGTGTTCAAGTCAGTGGTGATATTAAAGAATATCTGTATGAACATCAGCATCACCCAGAGTCAGCTCCCCACACACAGCATCCGGTTTTTCTAACCCCTGGCACCCTCATAATCACCACATTAAATAGTTTACTGAATGACTTCCAGGTACATGTGATCTATTGCCTTTTTGTTGTTGAGGAAATCACTCATCTTAGGAAATAAAGATATCTAGCATGATCTGCTTTCATTAAAAATAATGTGACAATTATCCCATTTTCCACTTACCTCCAGGTCTTTCATGAGTAATTCAGAATACATTATGAAGTTTTACATAGAGCTAGGATTAAATCAGCAAGCCTCTATTTGCCTAGGGTTTGGTTTCTTTTCCAGCTTAAAATACTGTTTTTTTATTTGCTGCTCTCCAGTCATACAGTATGTCTCTTGACTGCAGTTTTATTTAAAATCTTTCCTACTAAGCCTACAGTGTCATGTGTCAGCTCTCCCTCAGTGTTATGATGGAAATGATCCTGTTCCTGCTGTCTTCAGCCCTTTGATCCATCTGAATCTTGCTTCTGTCACAAGAATGGCATTTCCTACTCTGATACCTTCATGAAGACTGATCATTCTGTCTTTGAACCCACATTCAATATCTTCCTTCTTCTGGAAAACTAAGGCAAGAGATACATTTATTCTTGAGCCAAACTTAGCTTTTATACCCATCTTATCCTTTTTTCAGTGGCCCTACTTCTTCTGTAATGATCTATTCATAAGGTTTAAAAAAAAAAGTGAGGATTTTCTACTTCTATATTTTTCCTATGCTGGAAAAAAAATTTTAAGGTATTGGAAGTGCAATGTTACATGATAACTATTGTGTTTGATTTGCTTTAGTAAAGTGGTGACCTTTCTGTGACAGTCATTTCTATGAAGTTTGCAGTATAAGCATGTGATACAGCAGGGCAACACTGATTTTTAAATGCAACACCAAACTTAGAAAAGCTTTTCCACACCATAACTGGCTCAGACGGCAGGATCCACAGACGGGGGATGAGTTAAAAGTGATAAAAAAATCAAGAATAGCTTTGTTAATCTTTACTATGAGCCATATGCCTTGAAGTCAATAGAGTTATTTCAGTTTTATACCACCACACACTGCAATAAGAGTCTGGCATAATTTTCCCCCTTCAAAAATGGTAACCATAGCATTTAAAAAAATTTGTATCTATATCTTATTTATGGAGCAAATATCTTAACTTGCAATTCAGCTTTGACATCCATGCTAACATTCTCATATTTGGGCCTGGCTTTGTGCCACATGCTCAAAGCATTTTAGCTTTCCCAGTGTACATTGAATTTCACTCCTTTTTTCATCCAGAAATGCCCTGTGTCCCAGCAGTGATCCCTGAGACAGAACCTTACCTACTAAAATAGGAAAAAGTGACTGGGAGAACACAATCCTTTTCCTCACAGCTTCCCTGGAGAATTAGATTGCTTACAGATTTAAGATGAGGGGCTTTCCTGGAGGCAGTGATGCTGTTCCAATGATGTCTGTTCTGTAGATAAGAGGTGTGACAAGCTACTGGTCTCCTAGAGCTCAGTAGCAGCGAGTGCAGCTCAGACTGCCAAGCTCCCCTCTGACACCACCCCAGTAACCAGACAGAAAATGAACTCAGTTCTGTCAGTGGCACCTAAGCCAGGCAGGCATGCTTAGGTATGAGGAAGAAAACTGTAATACCAAGTACCATGACAGCATTGTTACATTTTACTACATTTGTATAGACATTCAAACACTGCTGAATTGCAACAAAAAGGATTTCTACTTACAAAAACTTTCACTGTGGAAAAGTCAATCTTGTCAGTTCCTTCTCTTTTGAATTTGCACAGTATGGTGCTACGGTCAGGCTTTTTGGTAATATTTTGTACACTGAACCATATCTTTTTGGTCTGTGCACCAGTCATATATGACAGATAAACTTCTACCTCTGTCTTAGAAATATTCAAGTTATCATTTTCTTTCTAGAGGGAAAAAATTGAAGACAATGATCAGTCACTAAATATAGTAAGAAAAAAAAATTATCTCCAAGCACTATTTTAAATTAGATACTGTAGTTGATTATTTTAAAACTTACATATATTTTTAATTCCAGATCAGGATCCAGTTCAGTGTGCAGCTGGTAGTTAATGAACACTGGGTCTGGGTGATAGTGTAATTTGACACATGGTATAAAGGTAGTATCCACTTTTAACATCACATCAACAACTTTACCCTCTGTTGCATGGCTCAGGCTTGGCGTTAAATAATGATACTCAGATGCACTTCCAGGACACCTAGAGACCTAGAAACGCAATAGCAAAGCTCTTAAATAGTCATTAAATCCTCAATAGTGGGAACTATTACAAACAGAGGCACTCAAACTCTTTTTAATGTCTTCCTAACTTCACACAGATACCTGCTAAACCTCTTCTCTGAGATCAGGGCTGCATGCAATGCACCTGGAAAAATTTGTGCCAAGCCCATGTCTATCTTTAAGTGCATTTGTCACACAGTCTACATGCTGCTTTAAGGCTGATTGCTCACTGCTAAGGCAACTATTTCCTGCAATGAGACAGAGTTTGTGACAATGAATATTCCTGCTTCCCCCTCAATGCAGGTGACAAGAGAAGAGTAAGACAAGCTCTCCAGCACTCCTAGGCATATGCTCTTTCTAACTTAACTCCTGAGGACAGAGGGCTTTGCTAGAGTCATCAAAGCATTGGGTCATTGCTTATTCCGCTGGGTGATGCTGCTGTGTTCTGGTCTCTGAGCTGCAAGGGTCATCTAAGTGCTTACCTCCTCACAACTGTGGAGAAAGGGTGTCATCCTAACACCAGCTCCAGCCTGCTGCCCCTCACTGAGGCAGTGGTACCATTTGGGCTTTCAGCACAAAGCCAGGGGTAAGTATAGCACCCCTTCCTCCAACACACTCATACGCAGAGACTAGGGAGACTCAAAAAGGACAGATTTGGAGACCAAAAAGAAAAGCTCAGGGAATTATGCAGGAGAGCAGCTTATGTGCATTTGTGATTCTGTACTAAGAGTGTGTATAACTGTAATCCTGTAAGTGGTCATATTAATTTCAGCAGGGTGACTGGCACGTCCCTGCAAGTGGTTGGAAATTATTGAGGTCTCAAACCGTAGCAACAAAACCTATGAACATCAAGAGACCTCTATTTGGTACTATAAAAGAGATTCAGACTTACTGTGAGGTTTGATCTCTGGTCATCTGAAATAATCACACTGTCCACCACATTAAAATTTCTACCAGTTGTAGTAATTTTGCGACCACCACTGCAAAAACCAAAGTAAACAAAACAAAAATAAACGTGGGGAGAAAGGGAGGTTAATATTATCTGTTTTCCTACGTCCTGCAGACATGTACTGCACTAAGATTTCAGCTGTGAATGAACTACTCAAGTGCATTTTGCTTTGATAGCAGACAATAAAGTCAAACTGCAAAACAAGATAATTTGAGCTATACAGTGTATTTCCACTTTTTCCTCAAAATACAATGGTAAATACTTTTGCTACCCCAAAACCACATGACTTGATTGCATGTACATGTATAGTCCTTTCCAGGGACTCTTCACTTTTTTTCTTATTTATGTAGCCAAAGAACTAGACCACGATCTAACATTCTGTCTTGAAGAAAGAGCACCATGGTGTTTCACTGCCCCAGTGCAGCCCTGCCCGTGCTTAATTCTTGCCTTCTTCAGGACAAACCCATCATGCCAGGCACCTCACAGGAAACATTCTCGGCACTGTTCCGACCATCTGTCTCAGCACACAATGGTGCTTGTGTCTGAGGGCTCTGGCTCACAATCTCTTCTGTACAGAGTTGGAGTGGCTTAAGGTATTATTAATTTCCAGCTGCCTGAGCTGCCTCTCACCTGGAGATGAGGGCATGCATCCTGACTGCTCAGCTGCTGCAGCTGCCAGCCCAACCCATTACCTCAAATCGACAAGATATCAGATTCAGAACGTGAGAACAGGTAAAAACTGTGAAAGCAGAGGGACAGGTGGAAAGCTGTGACAGAGAATATCTTTAAAACCACCCTGTAAGTCTTTCAATAGATCTGTTAGTCTCCCACAGAGCACAGTAAAGGCTTGAGAAGAGCTCTTTTGGCTTTAGGGAAACATATTGTAAAGCAAGTCTGTGTACATCAGTACAATGATGATTATTTCCACTTCATTTACAATCCACTGATACTTTATATTGTTTCACAGATGAAGGCTATACTAGAAAATCAAACTTAATTGGAGTTAGAATTTATGCATGCTATTTATATTCTGAGTTTAGGTTTAGTAGAAATAGACTATATTTGACTTCTATAAAAGAGACCTGAGGTAGGCAGAAGTCTACAGAATCCATCTTGCAGCTACTATGACCTTATCTGTTAAATCACTTCACAGGCTTACATTCATAACACAACAGGTTACAGCAGTCTTCCAAGCTTGCCTCAGCTGCAGTCTGGCCAAGAAAGAAAGCTCATAATGGCTCTGTGCAGTTACATTTTAATAAATACATAAAAAATACAGAAAGACAAACTTACCTGATCCAGGAGATATTTGGTGTAATTCTAGAACATGATGGCAGCGAAACATAATGCAGGGTCATTGGTGGTGAACATTTTTTCCCATTAGCCTGGATACATATACTTTTGGCCTCTTTACGTGTTGGTGGGAGAGCAAATGTCATTTGTGTATCATTTAGCACATTTCTGACTTTAATGCTGGAGAAGAAAAAAAACAAACACTGAAACACAGATGCCACTCATTGGTGTTACTACAAGAAGCCTATAGCCTACAGCAAGAGATAAGGAGTAAAGAGAACTGAATCTCTGTCTGAGCTGCCAGATGGAGGTGGAAAGAGAGAGCAGGGAGTTGAAGAGACAAAGTAGGGCATCTTTTGAATGAAGTTGCTATGTGACACAATAATCACAGAAAACAGTATAGATAATCAGCCCTGGGATGAAGCTATGTAATGCAATGTGTGATTTTGCTGTTTACTGTGTACTTCTCCACGCTACCAGCATGGTCCATGAGCTAGTCAAGAATGAGAACCTTAATTTTCCTTTTCTTTCTTCTTTTTTTTTACTCTATTTCCTTCCGTTTTTTCACTCCTTCCTCTTTCTCTCTACTTCCCTTCTTACCCTCTTTCAGTCCTTCTTTTTCTGAGGTCCTCTGAAAATTCAGGGTTGAAGCAAAAACTGAACACTACTTTTTCAAGTGCTAGCTATGTAAAATGGGCTTCCTAATCACAAGCCATTGCAGCTGCACCTGAAAATAACTCATTCAGAATAAGACTGTCTAATTATCTAGGGGCTTACACTCCATGATCATCAACAGAAAAATAGGAGCTGTTGTATGAGAGAATTCCTTCCCTGGCATGGTGTCTGTGCTTTACAAGTAGAATCCTAGAATATATGAGGAATATTTTGAAGCAAAGAAGATTCAAACAAAAGCTGAGGCTTTTCTGTGACCCAACTTCTGCTAGAAGGCACAGAGCCACAGATACAAAACTGTCCTACTGCTACTGAGAGAACTGACAACCCATCCATCCCTTGAGTTGTACTCAAACACCAGATTCATTTCTATCTTTTGTGGATAGTAATGAATTTAAAGTGGAAGTATAGCTAAAGGAGTGCAGAGCATCCCCAGCTCTGCTGAGGAGAGGTACATGACAACTGTTCACACAACCATATTGCTAGAGCAAAACAGATATAATTTTCACCATGTAAAGTAAATAGTGTTATTTTTCAGTTTAACTCACACATCTGGTTTACAGCCTGTGATTCCAGTCAGTATCAGTTTTATGCCTGATGCATGTGTAAAGTTTTCTCCTTTGACTGTTATTTCACTTTTGCCTAATGTAGAAATCCACAAAGGTTCAATGGATTGAACGCTGATATGCTATTAGGAAAGAAAGCAAAACATGATCTGGTTATGAAAAGGCTAGGCAGATAAGCAACAGCTGTAAAAACAACCACCACTCAGGAATGTGGATTTTATAGCACTGGGATACATTTTTATTAATAATTTCAAATCTTGTTAAACTTAATCCTGGGAAGTACTGCAATCACAACTTCATTACAAGCCAACTATTTTTACCTATGCATTTTATATTTCAATTAATTTCATAACAAAGTTGCCCAAAGGAACCACAGTCTGACACACTGGAAGGTAGGTAACATAAAAACCAGCTCAAAATGATACATTTCATGTGACCCCTGAAGAACTAAAAAACAAGGCAAGACAAAACCCATGGTGCAGTCACTATGGGAGATCAGATGAACAAATGAAGGCATCTTTCGTGATCTGAAAAGGGGAAGCAGGGTCAAATCCTCGAATGAAAATTTGAGCAAGCACCCCAGAATTAGCTTTACTAGAAAGTCTTTTCAAAGTCATACATAGAACTAAAGGTACAGAACAACTGCAGGGGAGCCTTTTGGCATGTCATTTTTAAACTAAGTTCTCCATCATTTAAAAATAACCCAAGTTTGCTCTGATGTTGTCACAGCCTTGCAGAAAAACTGTGTTTTTCTTTGTCTATGTTTACTTATCCTAACTTACTAACACTACTGAGCAAAAAGAGATATTTTTTTCCCTGCTGTATTCACTTGATACTTTTGACAGCATCTCATGTTTAATCAGTTTTGCTGCTTCCTCAGTTTTACAATCACACAGTTTCCTCTCTGTCTATCTTTCATTCAACAAAATGAAACATTCAAAAAAGCAGGAAAATACGCATGCAAAACCACAAACTGTTTGGGACCTTCTCAGGAAAGTATTTTTTTGCTTAACTTTAGACTGCCTGAACTACTAGTTTAAATTGAGTCTTCAGAGCACGGTGATTATCCTGATTTTTGCTGTGCACCTGTGGACACATTCACTGGGCAGTTCAGTCTTCCTGATCCAGTTACGGGTGCTGGTGCACAGCCTTTAGGAAAGTCCATTTCACAGGGTTTTCCCACCATTAATCATTTCATGTACCCAAAACATCACTAAGACTTTGGGCCGGTAGCCTGCGGGGACCATCAGGGTCACAACACTTTGACCATTTCAAAAAGGTCCCATCACATTGTCCCCACATGCCACCACGGTTCACTGAATACTGGAGAACTCCAGAGCAAATGATCTGTCACCACTCATTGAAAGCTACAACTTTGTGCCTTAGGAAAAGGCCAGAGTGCAAAGGCTGGGGCCAGAGGGCCTGCAAAAGGGCTCCCAAGATGACCTCTCGTATGGATATTAGAGGAAGGTAAAGGAAATCACTCACAAACGGCCCGAGGGGGAAAATTCACTCCCATGACGATCTGGAAATCTGTTTAATCCTTGGGAAAGGACAACTGAAGCAGAAATCTATGAGATTAAAGTCAGCAAGCCACTATTGCTTTTCTTCACCTGCATCCTGTCCTGCTTGTATCCAGCCTCCAGTGCACCAAGGACAGTTAATATCCTCACACAAATCCAGAAGACAAATACCACAGAAAGGAAGAAAACACTGCTTTGGGTTCTCAATGGTAGCCACCAGTGAGCCCTGAAGCACCAGAATATCACAGCAGCACACAAACACATGGAGATCCCCCAGACTGCATTAGAGCTGTGAACCCTGGTGAGGGAAATGCCAGGCACTCATTGCTCAGGGGTGCAGTGGATGCTGTGATGCTTCAGGGCTCTCACTGGTCTCTTTGCCAGGCACCACACATCACAGAGTGTTTCAGATTACCTGCTTTGCTTCTTCTCTTACACTATGAAGAAAACATGGAAAGAATTGTTCACTTGGAAAGTTTCAGTCCCTGCTGAAATCATGCCCTCCCTGAGGTTACACAGCACAGACTCCCTCATGGTATCCTGCCTCAGCCTCGTGGAGCCAGTGCAGTCACAGCATTGAAGAAAGATGACCTCAGCTACTCAAGAGTCCTATTCCCACCCAGCTGGACTGCCATAATCTGCAATACTTGCTTCAATAGCAAAAGAAACCAATCATTTCCTCACTGAAATCAGGAAGGACCTAATGCCCTCACTGGGGTCTGCAGTGCTCATTTCCCCAGTGCCAGAGAGCCACTGACCTTCCAGTTACTACATGGCAGGGGGAGCAATGCCCAGTGGCAAGAGGGGGCACAGCAGAGAGGCAAAAGGATATTTATAAAAATCACCAGTTGTGAGGCATGAAAGTGTAAACATGCCAAGAGACATACAGAAAGTGTGTACCAGGTCCTCAGGTAATGTAAAACAGCACAGCCCTGTCAGCTTCAATAGAGCTCCATATTTATGAGCTGCAGCCTCCTCCTCCCTCGCCTGGACAGCCTAATGCTTCCCTGGAGCTGTGAGAACCATGGCAGCCACATCCTCAGAGGTGTGGTCAGCATGGCTGCAGGTCTCAGAGAGGCATCTGGCAGCAGCCCAGGTCAAGCAGTGTCTGCCACCCTGGGGAGCCCCTCTCCAGCATAGCCGTTCCTGCATTGCTAACACAGGGCCCCAAAGAACTGGATCAGGGAACTGGACTAGACAAAAAATAGCCTGCTGAAAGATAATGGTTATTTCCAGCCAAATCAGCTCCCCAGCCAAGCGTACTCAATCCAAGCACTCCAACTGCTGCTCTGACAGGGGAGGGGGAAGGTGCGTGCACAGAAACCAGCAGCTGGAGTCAGGAGGAGGGCTGGGGCTGGCACTGAAAAGGAGTATACTAATCTAAATGCTCAGCTGGGGTTGTGGGAAAACACAAATCCTCTTTATCCACTCTCCAGTATGTTCTCCTTAAAGCACAAGCAGTCAAAGGAGAGCAGGATTTCAAATGCAATTTCAAGCTCTCTGAATGGATCAATCACTTCTAAATAAACATCTGCCTTTGCACTGCCTCTGGTGCTCTCACTGCCTTGTCCATCACTGTCTTTCCAAGATAAGGCATGTGGAAGAAAGCCATCTCCCAGGCAATTCCAACTATTTACCAATGTCAAATTAATGCACTTGGAAGCAGAGCAAAGAAGAATTTCCTCTTTTCTTTCACCAGACATAACGCTTTAAATGCAGATCAAATCCAGAATATTAATGCTCAGAAGCACAAGTACTACAATCCTACACGTCTCTGTGAAAAACAAGATGTATTTTGTGATTCTGTTTAAGAAACATCAGCTGAGCAGCTGAATTTAAGAGGTAATCCTTGTCTTGAGAGGTAAAAGTTTGGGTAGCTCTAATGAAACACTTAGAGATAAGAATACAGTCACTATTTATAACAATGATGCATCACTCACAGAAAAGCAGAAACCAAAAAGTGTAGGCAGTAAATCTCTATGTACTTACTCATCAGTCAATTTTCTCTCCACTACTCATTTCTTTCCTAACACCTGCATGTCATAAGCAGCCACTGATAAAAAGATCACTCAGTTTTATCAGAAAATAAATACATTTTGGTTCCATAAAGAATGAAGGGATAACCTTGTGGTTAAAGGGCTGACCTACAATCAGAAGGCTGAAGGGCTGGCCTATGAGACAAATCATTTAGATGGCATGCACACATACAGTCTCTATGAATTCTGTAGAGAATTCAGTAATCAGATTCAGGAGGTACTTTGGCAGCGCTAGTGACAATTCTTCCTTCCCTGTGATCCAGCTTGTGTGGATCCATCTCCAGTTTTGTCTACAGCCTGGAAACAAGGAAAATTTTTCTGAATGTGTGAACTAGAGATTTACTAACACCCATGGATTTCAGTTCCTGGACTCATCCTCTAGCCACTTCTCTGTTATGCAGAAACTGGGTGGCACATCCTCCCCTTCCTTCTGCTCCTCTGGCAGCTATGTTTAGGAGAAGCTGTGATCTGGCTGAGGAAATGAGGAAGAGGTTTGAGACTCTGAAGCCTAGTTTCCCAGAGTTGTCTGTGACAGCAGAACTCAAACATGCTTTTAAGTCTAGGTAAGATATCAAACCTGAAATATTCTCCTTTGTTTTTGTTGTTGTTGGTCAGTTCACGTGTTCCAGCCCTCAGTGTGCTGGCTCCTGTGGGGTGACTAAATACAGCATACAGGGACTCTGACATTTAAAATAGTGTTGTAAACACTGCATCTAGAGGTAGGCACATGACAATTGCAGTGTTCACTGTCTCAACGCCTGCATCTGAAACACAAGTTTTTGCTGGTACCTTATCACACCAACAGAGCACTAAGAAAAAATCCAAATTACTTTCCTTTGTAAACAACTGCCTCCTCATCCATATTTCTATTTTTCTGCAAAGTCCTCTCATTTTACATAAATTTCTCCCCCAACCCAGAGAGCCTTAATAATGCTGATCTTAAAATGCTAACTGACCTCTGTTTTCCGCACAGTGCTGATCCCCTTGGAAGCAGTTGCTCTGCAATCATCCTGGAAAAAAAACAAAGCATTTCACTGTGTCAGGACAAAAAAGGGACAGATTGCTGCTCAGATGTAAAAAATACAAGGAAAAGGCATCACAGGGGATTCCAGTTTTGCCCAACAAACTTCACCTGGCAGGTGGTGACAGGAGAGACATGTATCCATTCACAGCTGGCACACTCACTCTTGTGTATACACCGTGAGCAGCTGGTAAAACAGAAAAAGAGTTTTTGTAAGACAAAGGAACTCAATCTAGATTCAGTCATGAATGCCAAATTTCAAGTGACAGAAAAAAGCATAAACCCAGGGGAACAACCAAGCAAACATGTAATGAAATGGGTAAAAGTCTGTTTACCCTCCAAGCCTATTGTTCTGCTGTACTTATTCTGAGAAGAAATTTAGTATGAGATACAGTCTGTATTGAGATGTTGAGAGTCATTAATTTCAAAAAAGTGGGAAGCAGAGGAAATACTTTGGGTTACATTTTACTGTGATTTACTCCAGTATGAGTGGCCAGGTAGTACTTTTTAACCATAAAAGAGCAGGAAATCATCACTTTTTTCCAGCTTGTCTGAACCTCTGTTCCATGCATGTTGTGCTAGAAAGTATTGCCAGTTTGCTATTGTCTTCATCTACCAAAAAAAATGCCTGTTGGGAGACTAGTTTGTCCCTATCTTGCTTTGCAATGCTTCTATCAACATGGAAGAGAGCCAAGAGCAGCACAGTTCCTCTCCAAACATGCTGAGAAATGCTCTGATTTAGAGAAAGACAGCTCCTTCCCCATGTTCCTCCAGGGACAGGGAAGTGATGTGCCACTTCCCAAAAAGCAAGAGTTTTATTTCATCCCAGGTGCTTATAAATTGGTCTTTTTGCATAGGGGAGGAGCATTCTGAATGGGAACACTGTAGCTACCTACAGCATATATTAGCCAGATCTTTCTAAATATTAACAACCACTTATCATAAAGTATTAGGCCACATAATGGGCATGAATGCTTTCTCTGCCAATTCTCAACAAAGAGTCTGAAAAATAATGTGTAAAGAAGAATAGGTATTCATTATTCCTATTAGCAGATTAGATGTTACTTTCTGGTTTAATTATATTCATGTTACCTATGGACCATATTTAAATTTCATCTAGGTCTAATTTAAAACAGCTTCACAAAATGATTTTAAAGAATCTCTTGACTCCTCTAATATAGGCCTTATACTCAGTACCAGGGGCCCACCCTTTACCTAAGGACAAAAAGAATTTTAATGTCATTGTGACATCCTTTATTATCTCTTCAGGCACTTGTCATAAATTCAGTCATTGTAATGACTCTGCTACAGTTAGTTTCCACAGTCCCATTAAATAAGAGAGTCATCAGAAGAAGTAGCTTTTTAAGGGAAAAAAAAAAAAGGAAGAGGAAATGGACCAAGAAAACAGATCTGACTATCTTTAGCGATATGTAGTTCCTTGATAAATAGAAAAAAAAAAGAATGATGAATGACTTTAGTCACTTTCCCCCTACATACACACATCAACCCCACAACAAACTTTAACAACAATCAGGCTCTTACTTTTTCAATTGAAATGTTTGTGTGATATTCCAAGAGCTTGAGGACAGTGATGCTTCGAGAACTAGGCAATCTGGAAAAGTGCACATGTTAGGTATATGCTGGATATTACAAGAAATAACTGTTTAAAAATAATCTGAGTTGAAAACTCAAAGCAGCTGTTCTGTACTTGGTATGCACCTTCTCTCATACATTCACTCACACTTTTGACTGATAAAAATAACCAAATTTTGTCCTTCCACGGCACTCTTCAGTAGAGTTATGCAAACACTTTATACATGCATATTAATTAAGCTTGATGTCGTCACTGCAGGACAAATAAAAGTAATGTTATTGTCAGGCTATAGATAAGGAAATGTGAAGCTGGGATATAATATCATCTCCCAAAAAGCACACAGTGATATCTACTCTGGTATAACCAGACCCTGAACTCAAGTCCTCTAACACAACAGACTGTTCCAATGCAAAGACCTCACCATAACATACTTGTCTCTCTTTCTGTCTCACAGACTTGGTTTCAGAGTTTCCTTTTGTAATCCATGCAGTAGCAATTTTCATCCTATTTAAATCTTTTATGATTGCATGAGTCAATTTGCCATTATTTCAGCTAGCAATTACTATACCAACAATTCACTGGCAGCTGTGGTATGAAAGAGTATCTTCTCTTATGAGCAGAATACCACATTGAACAGTAGAATTAGATATATACCACTTAAGCCACGGTCTCTTTCATCTGTGTGCCTGCAGATGTGGAGTCTGTGAAATAAATGGCTGCCTGAGATCAAATGAAACCCACGTTTGCAGACTTTTCTGACTTCTCTATGCTAAAAAGTAGCCAGCTTTTCAATCCAGAAAAGTTACATATATTTTAAGTATATCTATCTTGCAAAGGTGGAAAAACCTTTGTCTTTATCACAGGCTGTCTTGTTCAGATGAAAGCCATCTTTGGCTACATCTACATTGTTAATATAGGTACCTCCTACCTCCACATGGCACTTGGGTGCCCACTGCAAAGGTCATCTGAACTCCTTGTTAGAAACAGCCCTTGGGACCATTCATATGTTCAAACCTTAATAAATGGATAGCAGTATCTGACTTTAACAGCATTGTTATGCTTAAAGATGTGGATGAGTACAGATAGACATTCTGAAATCCTTCATCAAACACCTATTTGTATCTCCAGAAATCTAGTTATCAGCAGAAATGTGATGTGTTGACACACAGTTGCTTAAATCACTTGCCTAAATCAATATATGAGAAAGGTCTCAAGCCATGAGCTACAGAAAAAACACTACAGGAAAAGGTATTTTACTAGGAGTAGTAAGTAAAAGTAAGGAATTTCTCTCCTTTCGGCTGAGCCTGTCTTTTCTTTTAAGCTTGCACAAATACTTTAAAAACAGCACTGTCAAATATGCTTTCCTGATTCTGTCTGTGCTGAAATTAATGGAACCTATTATTTTCTGTATGGTCTGGGCTGACCTTTTAAAATGCATTAGATGGCACTGAGTAGCAGGTATTTTCTAAATGTTTTTTCCAGGAAATGATACCTAAAGGAGTTTTGCAAGTGCATCCTCTTGTGAAACTGAGGTCACTTTACAGGAGATACCAGAAATAGCCAATGTTACTTCACATTTGAATTATCCACTAAGACATCTCAGCTTATAGGAGCATGTGAGTGGCAGTAATACTGGCAGGCACAAGCTAACCTCACAGCCTTCTGGTAAACACTGCCAAAGGGCTCATTTTTGGCACAAAGCACAGGCAAGGTGAGTTGGCATCCATAACAACTGTTCTCTGAAAACCTGCTAACAGAATTAAGACAGGGAACCAAATTGTATAGTCCATAATTACAAGAAAACATGGCTTTTGGGACCAGGTCAATAAAGGACATTTCCCTCTTAAAAATCCACTAATAGTGTTTACCAAAGACAGCTTAATAGATCAAAATACACATGGATATGATTCCAGCTGTCTGTCACCTTCTAGTGACAGTCTTTCTTTCTCAATTCCCAGTGCTGGACAGGAATTTGACACAACACTTCTGTAATGCTGGAGGACTTTTTCCAATACAGCCTCCTGAGATCCAAAAATTCCAAAGAATCTTTTTCAGGGGCAAGGGTCTCTGAGAGCCTCTCTCTCTTTGTAGTACAGAGCTCTTTGGAACAACAGGTCCTTGAAAATACTTGAAAATACTACACCAAGGTTTTATAAGAGAGTCAGAGTCATGCACATGTCCTTTGGGCTATATTATTGGGGAAAAGATAGACACAAGGCACTTGTCTGAATTTTCTGTTTCCTCTTCAAGTCACTTAAGAGCATGTGGGAATCCTTGTGTTTGCTATCTGCTCCTTAATTTAGCTTAAAACTCTTTCGCATTCTAACATAAGCAACTTCAAGAAGTTATAAGGCAAATCTGTGTTAAAAAGCTTTGTGCTTCTGTACAGACTGTTGAAGAAATGCAAGGGGGACATTGCCCTACTATTAGTGAAATAAGACTCCACTGTGAAGGATTACAACCTGATCCTTAAGAACAAAGCCTAAAGAATAGCTCAAAAGTCTAGACTTTCAGCAATTTACTACCTCATTCTAAAATTTGCAGCTGTCCATTAAATACAAAACGGATCACAAGCATCTTGCATCCAATACAAACTGCTCAGGTATCTAACTCTGAGAACCACTGGTGAACAAAGCATAAGAATTATTGCAAAAAAATTCAACCAATAATTCAGAAGGATGAATGAAACAAAGTCAGAAGAATGTACCCACCAAATTGCACCTGAACCATCTATTTTTCTGCTAATCCTCCACACTGCACAATCACTTTCTCACACAGTCTAAGTTGGGTTGAAACAGTTAATTAAATGTTAAGATTATTTATTGTACAGACATTCATAATTAGATTCTCCTCTTATTTATGCTAGTGCAATTTCTAGCAAAACAAATTCTGTTTGCAGATTAGAGAAGAGTTAAGATGGGTTAATCTGTCAAGGCAAAGCACTAGACACTGCTTCCACTGCTCCAGCCAGTTTGATTGTCATTGCATTTATCTTAAGTTTCCTTAGACAGTTATTAATGGTACCACATAAATAAATATTCTAATGCTAAAGCACTGCACTGCCACAGGGTCAACTGAAGAAGCTGCTTCCAGCTGCAGGGTAATGTGTGTTATTACTTCTACAAAGGATTCCATATTAACAAAACTTTAATCACCAAGAACACTGTGAGTATACACAAATCACTCAACAAAATACGCACTATTTTTCTTCAATGACATTTAATAAAAAGCATTATATACTTTCACACTTACCAGGCCATTTATGCAGTACTCCCCAATATTAAAGGACAGTTAATAAGCATTAAATACATGAAATAGTAGAACATACCATTATCAGTTATCATCGGAGTAGTTAGATTGCAGAAACAGGATGAATTTTTCAGCACTACGTTTTCATAAAATATTTCAACAGCTGTTACAATTTTTATCATACAGAAAGTAAGGATTTTGCTTACATTTGCAGTCACAGCAACCTATAAAACAATAAAAACAAGAATACAACAGGGGGGTTTTGTTATACTTGCTAAGTCATTGCCTTGTCTTTACAGAAAATGACAAACTATGAAATGCACGAAACAAAAATGTTTGTGGTGAAAGCAGACGATTCACTAGGTAAACTCTCAAAGGAGAGTGACTCTCCCAACTGAAGAAGCAACACAGAAAGAGTTCTGAAAGTAACAGAATTGCTTACTTCCAGAAATTAAACGGATCTGTACAGTATGTTAGCAAGCAATCTTAAATAAATCTGGATTTTAAAACTAGAATTTTGCTATGTTACATGCTGTTATATTCCTTTAAAAATATCTAAGTGAGAATCTTCACATAGAGAGATCGTTTGCATCCATAACCAAAGAGCATTTAATTATGAAACAGAACTTATATTGTAATGAATTATCCTTTGTTTCTGGCTGAGAGTGCTTTACAAATATGATTACATTAGTGTATTCAATCAGGAAATCAGAAACAATAGTGTGCAGATTAAGTGGCCAGTCACAATAGTTGATAAGGCTGTGTGTGCTGTGGACAGATACAGAGTAAAGACTAATATCAAGCACTTAAGAATTTGTGTTAGCATATGTGTCCCAGTGAATGTTTTCTAACTTGTTACAAAGCTCAGAACTTCCATGCTGCACTTGATATACAGTTATTGGAAATATAAAAATAGCTGATACAGTGATTCAATGAAAACATTGCCTGAGTTAGCACAGTGAATATTTGAATTTTTGACCTAACATCATGAAGCATAGCTTCAGGATACATTTCATAGGAGAGGAGGAGAACATCTATCAAATTCACACATTCAGCTTACTGAGATTTCCAAGATACTTGCCAATTGTTGGGGTAAGAGGACCTAATATATGAAACATGGTGACAAAAGAAGACAAGCTGCAATAAGCAACAAAATTACGTATTTTAAGTCACAACAAACAAACACACATAAAACTGGGTGTACATACCTGATATTTAGCAGGGAAACTTAGCAGGATTTTCAGATCTTTATCAGGTGCATGTGAAATGTTATACCAACCATTTATGCTGTTTGAATGTGTACAATTTTCTTTTAATGTGCACCTAAAAGTATACATAAAATTATACTAGCCTCCTTATTGTGCCTTTCACTTCAGACACTGCACTTCAACTTATTTAATCTTATTGATTTTTTACAGGAACACTATTGTTTGGGTTTTTTTTAAAGGAATATGGTTATAACTGCAAAAAGCTTCAGGAAAATAATCAGTAAAATCTTCTGCTTACCAAAATTAATTACAATGCATTGATATATGCTTGGGGGTTTTGACTAAGTAAATGGGACTCAAGCAAATATAAGATGCTTGGCGAGTAACAGTGGAATTGGTAGCCTGGGACAGAATTCATCATCCCCAACTTGACTGCTCCATTGTACAGCTCTTGATCTGATCCCCTCACTGCCCCCCAGTCCCTCTCTACACTCCTTGGGGAGAAATAGGTTTTTTAGGGTACAATTCACCTACCCTGTTTTAGACATTAATACAAAAATGAAATGAACCACACTACAGAAACTGCTTGTTCTCTCCAGGGGGTATAAGAAGGGATGGGAGTGAAGCTGAAATGTAAAGCTATACTAGGAATGTACATAGTTGATGAGATGCATTCTCTTCTCTAATCTCCTCTGTCACCCACTGGTATGCATGGTAATCCCTTTTTTGTCAGTGCACTTGGTTAAAAACAACAGATTTGAAAAGGTTCAAAATAGATTTCTCTGTCTTCAAGCACAAAATTCATTTCAGAATTAGGACAGCTCAAAGTAAATACAAATGTTAGAGATGCCAAATTGTAGGAAATAAGCTGTGCAACAAAAAATAAGAAAGAATGAGAAAACTCTGGGATACCTAAGTACTACAAAGATCACACATATTAAAACTGTGTTGTAAGAAAAAGACAACATAGGCATACAAATACGATGGACAATCAATGAGTTTGAAAGGTGAATCCTAAAAGTGGTATCTGCCATCAACACTTAATGAACAATTCATAGATTAACTCCAAGTAATTTCGTACAGTTAGCAATTAAAGACAATTAAGTGCTAATGGAATATATCTTAATATTTTAATACTAAGATTGTATATTCATAAATAAATGTAACATTTAATAGTTTTAATTCTACTTTTCTATCAAATGCAGAAGCATCTATAGGTTCAATCCTATGAACAGTGACATCCACCTTAATGAACCATTCCATCTCTAAAAGCTGGAAATGAGTTCATAGTTGCAAAGTATGGGCCTTTTTCATTAAGAGCTCACTGTAAAAATATATTTCACAAATAATATGTTTTCTCTCCAAATTGAACAACATATTCAACAAAAATATCCACCACATTCTGAAATGCCCAAAATAACCCCACAAATCTTAGGAGGCATAAAGTCATCTTCCCTGCAGATCAAGATGTTGGCAACTGGAATGCAGTTAAGCACAAGGTCACTTCCTTTGTGGTCTAACTCAGGAAACCAAGTTCCTGCTGCACGAGAACCTGGTGAGGTTTTGCATCTGAATACAATCAGATCATAATGATACTGTAATAAATTGGGACTATAGTTATGCCTGACATATTTCAAACTGCCTAGGCTAGGGCAAATTTCAGACTCATTTATATCTCTCTCCACCCTACTGAGATCACAAAGGTTCATTAGCACCACAGTTTTAGAGCCACAGATGATGGGATCCATCATCAAGAGGTGTGCATAAACCACATTCTCAGATATGTACAGGTAGGTAATTCACACTGGCAATGAGGTATGACAAAAGAAAGACATTCTACAGTTTCTGACAGGGTGAGCATTATAACGTTAAAGATGCAAGGCAACACACTTGCAGTACTTGGCACTAAATAAGTGTATGCATTTCAGTACTGCTAACAGAAATATTAAAAAAGAAAACTGTTTATCAAGCTGAATATTTACAACTGTCCCAGGAAGAAGCTACTTGCTTTCTTAGACTGCCTGAGGAACATAAGTAGTGAATCTGTTTCTCTCATTTGCAATGAAGAATCTGAGTTTAATAGCAAAACCAGTAATGCCACCCAGGACCCAGGGTCATGCTTGTCTTGACGTGAGGGAAAAATGCATCTTTTGTTGCTCTAAAAGTTGACCTTTAACACTTTAACAGTGTGCTGTGGAGAACAGTCATTTCATAGGAAGCAGTCATAACTGATGCCCCTTAGCATAAATTCTCAAAATTGCCTTGCAGAGGCCAAGAGCAAAATAATTCCACTCATCTAAAGATGAAATTATCCTGTAATACCCCAATTTTAAGAAAATATATATTGATTGCAAGTACTTTGAATGAATATAACAGATAAATATTTGTGAACCACATGATTCTGAAAATTAACATACAGACTCACACAACTAAGTCTGGCTTTCTTGGAAAGGTGACCTGGACCTTATACAAATATGAAGGTATAAGGTACGAAACTCTTGGATCAGATTTCAGACATGCATAAATATCTCTACAGAGAAAAGCTAGTCAAGATTTTTTTTTTAATATTCCACAGTAAACTAGTTCTTTATACTACTAAAGACTTCTCTACACAATTGGAACTGAGTTTTTCATATTTCACTCTGATAACATAATGTACTTATGCATACAGGTTCCTTCATATTTATTCAAGTCTCTGCTTCAATAACCTTTGTTAACTATAGATCCCAACATACTTGCCTTCTCTGTCCTGCTAAAGCATACTGATTTCCTCATGGAATGAGAACATGCTTTCAGAGAAAGTTGTGGCTTCCTTCTTTCTCCAACATCCCAACCCCTGAATGAAATCCACAGACGTCCCACACATTGACTATATTCGAAAGTAACTCTGGTCATGTTAGATAATATATTGTGTTGTTTCCATATGGAAAAAGCATGTAAAACATCAATATCTTGTATTGGAATTGTATTTCAGCATAATTCAGATAAATCTGATTCATCTACAGAAAATCTATAAACTTTAGGAGAAATCACACAATTCTATGACTAAATGGTTTGAATGATTGCAAGTGAAAAGGAGAATTAATATATTTGTCCCTATGGAAGAAAGAGTAGAAACAGGAACAGTAGAAACATTTTGCTTCATTTTGTTTTCATTTGCAATGATATGTACACATTTTCTCATTAAAGGACTGGATTTTAATTCACACTGTCCTTAAAATAAAGCACTAGCACTGCTAGTAAATTTTACATAAAACTGGGGTGTGTATTTTATTTTACAGAAAATTTATTTCCCTGTAAAAGTAGAAAACATATAATTGATCTCTAAATTATCATGGAATACATTGCTTTAGTGGACACATACAGACTTTGACTAAAATACTGGCTAAAAATGTCTTCCTCTTTTCCTAAAGTTTCACTCAGAGGTATCTCTTCACAAAGTCAAATATTTAATGACATTAAGTATTTAACAATAAAAAATTAAGTGGGTGTTGAAGAGGATGCATATTATAGCAATTCTTTCTTTCTCCAAAAGAGTAAATTATTTCTCTTTCAATCAAATGGAAACTTTTGGTGATTCCCCTCATAAGCAGGGGATTTACTGAGTGATAAGAGTCATTCACAATGTCTTTATAAGGTAATTAAAAACCTGAAAAGCTTAGCACTGTAACATACACAGCTTCTAACAAGGGAGCAAAAGAGAGTTTGAAGAAAATGCATTAAAAAATATCCACTCTCTTCCAATAACTACCTTTGCAAACACAAAGTAGCAGATCTTCAGCAGAATCACGCTAACACCAAAGCGAGTAGTATTAACCTTCTAAAAGACACTACAAGTGGAATTCCTCAAAAATCCATCTTATACACACTAGTTTAAGATTTTAATCACTGGCAAATTGGCATAAAAGAAGATTTACACTGTTGACATCTGCTGATGATACATCGTTGGGAACATTAACATGCAAAGAAAGATAAGAATATCACACAGGAAAACTTGGATAACCTTGAAATGGAATGACATTTCAAAGCATAAAGTACAAGAACATGTACCTACAGCAATAAAAATCTCACAACCCATATGTGTTATAGACTGGAAACTCATCAGCTGAAAAGACAACAAAGAAAGAAAAGGACCTGGGGACATTATTTGATCATGGATGATTGTGGCCCATCAATGTGATGCTGTCATGAAAAAGACATTTGTGATCCCAGAACACACTAAGGTGCTTCCTGGACAGGCTGATTAAACAACATTAAGCAAAACACAGCTGAAATCTCTTTTGGAACACTTTGAGAGTCCTGGTCATCTTTATCTTAAAAGGATGCATAAATTTCATGGAAGAATTACTGGAGTGGAGGTAAGAGAGGAGTGTCTCATGAGAGGACCTTAGTGAAGTTCACTGACTAAGCACACCCAAAATGAAAGGAGAGAGAGAGAAAGAGCTTCCACAAAAACATTGACTAGGTGAGTGTGAGGGAGTGTGGGGGGGGAAACTTATTTAGGCAAAGGTGATGTGAACACCTGAACAAATAACTATAACCTGTCCATAAACATACACATGAGGAAAATGAGCAGACATATTTTTACCAGCAAAAAATGAGACTGCCAGGAATCTGCACAACCAGGGCAGGAAGGACAAAAAGCCTATCTAAATTTAGGATGATCCTTTCCAAGTTTTTAGTTTTACGTGATGTGGTTGCTTGCAATTGCTAAGACTAGGCCTGATGACCCAGGAATTTCTCCAGGCCCCAGATGTAAGATAGATTTCAAACTTGCTTCAAAGTAAGTGTCGAAATCAATGATTCGAATGTGGGAATGATTTAGAAAGAAATTCTCCTTTGGCCTAAACCGAAGTCAGTGGTTTCAAAAAAAAGAACTATCCATACTGAAGACAACAAAGTATTCTTTTCTTGTTCTCACATACAAGATGCTCCCAGCCATTAAGATGTTTCAAGCCCAAGTATATAATTTTATGTTTCAATCTGGAAAACAAAAATATCTCTTGATTTTAAATAGCCCCACCCAAGCCAGTCAAAATGCACACTAACTAATAATGCTCTACTTTTGTATGACAGTCTAAAATACTAAAAGATACCTTTGATTGAAAGAACACCACCCACAGTAGGGGTCCTTTGCAGACAAGCATTCTTGCTCAGAAGCAAATCTACCACAATTTGCAACTGGTATTCTTCTCACCTGAAACAAAAGAATGCAGTAATACATTGAATTAATACAGCCTCCATAAACAGGGAACTTGAAGGTTATCATTAAAAATCTGACAGCAAACAAGCACAATCCCTCTGGGGAAGTTTCCTTCTGGATTCCCCGCTGCCAGAAGACCTTTGGATAGAAATATGCAGCCTATTTTGCACACACTGTATTTTGCCATCAGATAATGAAACACCTCTGACAATAACAATTTGGTTCTACTACTCAAAGGCCAGCATGGGCAGATTGATGCAAAAAAGACTGATCAGCGAAGTGAATTACAGATAATAATAGAAAGGAGGTATATATTACAAATAATGCTCTGCTTAGCAGAACACTATTTTCCTCTCCTCAGAATGGAGATATTTAAATGATTGATGAAGGTGCATCCAAAAATGCATGCGCATAACAAAATGCATCTGTGTTTGCAATCACCATGTCAGGTTACTGCATGTGCACACTAGAACAAACGCATGCAACTGCTCAGCATGCATGAAAATGCCATTTCAGTAAGTAAATGTAGATAATTGTGGCTATATTGTATGTATCTATACTTGTACATTCAGCTTGAATATCCTAGCCAGCCATTTTCAGAAAAGGAAAGGAAAAAGAAAAAGAGAAAGCTGATTACAAATACTGAATACAGATACAAATAATGTGATTAATAACAATGTGAATTAATGATCTTGGGAAGAAAAACTAATTCAAGTAATATTTTACAAATTTGCAAGAATTAGAAGTTCTTATATTCTGTCAACAGAAACAAAGATATACAGCTTCCTGCAAAATTATATTTACTGCTTTTTCCATCCATATATTGTAAAATTCAATTTATCTGAAGGTGTGTGAGATAACCAATTCAGAAACCAGTCATAATCATAGATTACTACAAAGTTAAAGAAGACAAGGTTGAAGCCTTATTTCAGCTCCAAGAGACGATCAGAGAAGTGCATTTATTCATAAAAGCTGTTATTCCTCTATAACAACTTGGTCTCTTATCAAAGCTAAAGAAAATTCAAGTCTTACTTTTAATATCTATGTGTACTTTTGACTGAGATTTCAATTCCTTTTATATTTGTGATAGATGTTTTATATCAGTCAGGGGTTCTCCTACCAACTTACTCCTGCTCTATAACAGCAGGCTAAAACACTACGCTCACTGCCAGAAAAATGATTTTATTGTAAGTGATGGTAATTAAGTGCTGGGTGAAATCCTGTTCAGCTAAGATGGACAGCAAGCCCTTAAGCTTTCAATGCCATCTTTCCTGCTGCTGGCAAGACAAAGGGATTTTCTGATTGCTGCTCAGTATCCCTGCTGCAAGATGTGCTGCAACAACTGCATCGGCTCCCGGGAGCCGCTCGCTGCAGCTCCAGCACGGCTGCTTACGGGCAGCAGCTCTCGGCCGCCGCCGGACTCCCTGCCTCACTACGCACACACATTGCTCACTTCTCATCCTTTTGTTCTGTTCTTTTGAAGTCTATGCCCAACTGAAGGCAATGGAAATTTTGTCACTGATTACACCTTTATCACTGATTTCATCAGCACTAAGGCCTCAAAGCTATGTCTCAAATTAAGAGATTGCTCCGCTTCAGAAACTACTTAATTGACTGGCAAACCCTGACCTACCAACATCTGGTTTGCCCCGTTGCTAAACACTGTACAAGTTTTTTGCTATCTCTAAGCTTGACTCTGCATGATCTGCATTTTCCTGCCACAGAAAAACAGAAACAAACATCCTCTGGGCAGAATGGCATAACACAAGCATGGAATTAAGGGTATTGCTGGATCATAGCAACACCAGGCAGCACCATGACAGCCGAAGCTCTTCCGAGCTCTGCAGGAGTGCAGCCCAAACTTAGACAACATAACCAGATATTAGATGAAAAGTTGGTAATTGCAGTTTGCATATTAAAAGTCTAACTCTTACACAAACCGATGCTTCACTTATAAAGCGGTAGTTCTTAAAGCAGTAGTTTATATGAATTAATTATTTTATTAAATATTGTACTTACCTTATTGGCAGAGGACAGATAGATGTAGTTATTATTCACTGGATCAAGTCGTAGTTTGGGGAAAATTGAAGTTTCTTCCTCAATTTCATATAAAACCTCAGGGCAATTAGATTTCATATCCTCATTAAGAATAGCCTAAAATATGTATAATTAAATTATTTCCATGTTCTTTTATTGATCAGTCAATATCTTAAATAAAAGCCTAATTTCAGTTACATCAAAGCTTCTGAGATGAATTATTGTGCCATGATTCAATTCACCTACAACATTGGCTCTCACACTGGAGGATGAAGGAAAAGACCATAAGAACAGAATTTTAACGAAGTCCATGCCAGACACATTTAGCACTGAATTCGGCAGTGGTTTGGCATATGAAACATGCCTTCCACCAAGCCTATTACTGATTGATTTGAAAACTGAATGTGGAAGAAATGCCTATAACCCAAAATCACAGCCTTTTACTCCGATCAGTGGAGAAGAAAGTATTAGCCTTCAGAAAACAAACTAACATTCAGACATCCATTAAGTAAAAAAGAACTTACACAATTTTTTTTGTCGCTTCTCTAAGTATTCACCTGTGATGGTATTTCTTTTTCTTACCTTGTCCCACTCTACTGTTTTCCCCCACCCTTCGCACAAAATTCAAGGAAAACAGAGACCCTAGAAACTTCATTTTGCAAGTCAATAAGCACAGCAACATTGGCTTTTCATGACTAAACAAGGGAGATATGTTCACTGTCCCCAGTGTGTTAAGAAGACTTCAATTTCATTTTTCATTATCAAAAGCAAAACGAAATCAAATGGACAAAGCATTTCAAGGTCTCTACTACATTCCTCTCCAAATGTCTGCTTAATAAAGACAAAGAATGAGAGTCATCCTTTGCAGTGTAGACAGGAAATGCACGTTCTTGCAAAACCCAGAAAAAATTAAAGCATATAAGACATTTGACTGGATGGTTGAAATGTTTGATAATGAGGTAAGATGACTTTCACTTTCAAGCAATGGATTTAAGTTAGGGTAGGTCAACTAGTCAGAAGCTAAGGCAAAATGAATCTTGACTTTTCTCTCTAATCAACAACTTTTCACATCCTACAGGCAAGCAAACAAACACACTTCCAAAATCTAACAATATTTAATATTTCTACTGAAAAATCAAAGCAAAGAGGAAAACAAGGCAAAATAACTGAGAACTCCACAACCTATAAATTAATGCTATGTGTTTTAATGAAATGTTTACTTGAATTTTAGCAGGGTACATAATTGCTTTTGGAAGTTATTTTGCTCTCTAAATGACCATTCAGCAGTTATTTCACAAATAAAAAACAGAGATTCAGGGGATCATATATGTTTATAATACACTGAATAAGCCAGGAAATATTTACCCACTTGCATACATCAGCAGCTGGTGGAGAAGGGAAGAACTGCCACACTCAGCTTACCTTCAGTAACTGTCCATCATCTGTTCCCAAAAACAGAACTATACGATTCAAAACAACTGTGCCATAAACAGCCACCAATCCAGAGTGAATCAAGGTAGGTAATTTCTTGATTGATTGTGCCTCCTGAGAATCCTAAGAAAAACATAAAAAAATCCTTCACCTATATTCCAAAATTTTGAGGAAAATGGAATGATTCTCAGAAATTTAGACAATACTTCGAGCAACATTCCAATTCTGACACAGTTTCAGAGCATTACATTATGGGTAATTACACATGGAACTAGTTTTTAATATATGACAACTGGTTGTACCTGGAACAGATACTATATCTGCTGCAGTTAAATCACTGACTTCAGTGGGATATAGACTCAGCATAGCAGCAGTAAATTACTATGCAGTAGGATTTCTCTTCTTTGGGACATAAACCCTGAGATTATTCTGAATTTCCAGTTCTTCTCAATGAAGCCATTCTTTGCCATCACCTGAAAGCTAGATACACTCAGCAACCACTTTCAAAGGCATGCAAGCATTTCGAAGAAAGAAGGCACTTCAAACAAACTGTGTCTGCGTGTATAAAAATGCAAACCTTTATCTTCCTTGACACTACAGGAAGTAGAGACTTTTGTACTACATAAACATAAAAATGAGATAAAGCAATATAAAGTTCATGTCATGGAGAACATAAATGTAGCTGTGTGAGCTTTAAAATCAACATGTTACCCTTAATTCTCCATCCCACCTGGAGGAAATTAAGTGGCAAACACATGTAAGCAACTCATGAAAAAAACATCATGCAGGAAATCCCTGTATCTTGTGGAATGAAAAACCAAACCAAGTATCTCTGATTGTAGATGACCGAGTGTTGAAAGGAAATCTATATGTATGAGAATAGGACCATTTAGCAGGGGAACTACCTAGAAGCCCACGTGTCTCCTTAGCAAGCAATAACTCTGTTTTAAAGTCCTCTAATTGCTCCTAGTCAATCTCTGCCACAGACGTTGCCAAAGGTGTGGTCCCAGCTGCTCGCCAAATGGGTCTAACCCCAGCCAAGCTTTACTTCACCTTCCCTGTATAATGTTTTCCAGGGAGCTTAGTTAAAGCAATGATGTGCCTAGAAAATGCTCTGTAAATCTACCTACCTACATCCTCCTTTGACTCATGCTCCTCATCACATGAACTTGTGACTGACTGCACACACACCAGTGCTGGCACAATGGAGTGGCAGGCATGCAGAGGTAGGTGACAAGAGCTCAGGTAAGCCCAGGTCCTTGGCAACAAGCCCTGTAAGCTAGCTTACAAAATCCAGAATTTCAGCCTCAAGGACAGATTCCTAAACTTATAGGAACTCTCTGAGTGCAAGAGCCTATTTCACTTTATTGCACCAAACAAAGTATGGAATGGACCATCAAAACTGACATTTAGAAGAAAGGTGAAGGTGTTCCTCAAAGTTATGGAGCAAATCCATAATACAGTAACAGTTAAATTCAACTCTCTTGCATGCTATTAAGCTGACTTAAACCCAAAAAACCTTTCCACTAGAAATATTTTTCTTTTTTCTGAACAGCAATCCTAAGTCAATTAAAATGTTCTTCAGTCATTTGAATTATTTTAATTAGCTTGAAAGAATAGCCACTTGGAATAAAAGAAGACTTGATTAGCTTTCATATTTAAAGTCACTATTTCTTTTTTCATGCAGCAGGAAGAAGACACTGGGAACTGTCATGCACTGGCACAGAACTTCAGTAAAACTCACTTGGCCATGAGTATCCAGTACCCTGGAGGTCTACGTTAGACAGGGAAGTGGGGCAGGGTGTGACTGCAAGCATTTTAAGGTGGAAAAAGTTAACTCATTTTATTAATAGATCAGAAGGTAACAAAATTCCAGAACCAGCACACTCAAGAAGCCTTCTCTCAGGTTAGGGAGTGAGGAAGTGGAGCTTCCACACTTCTCATTTGCACCAAAATTAGGAATAGTTTTTTTGCAGTGCACCATGCATTAGTGTAAGAGAGACACACTACCCTAGGTTACTCAGAAACTCTGTGCAACAAGATGACAGAAAAGAGAAGCACTCACCCAGTTTCTGAAAAGCTTTGCTGCCAGACTTTATTTTGACCCACATACTAATAAAATAACCAGTGTCATCTCAGTGCATCCTCCTCATCTGACAGAAAAACCAACACTGACAAGTGTGGAAGTCTCCTCCCTTCCCTCTGCTTGCTAGAGGGAGGGTCAACGCGACATTGAGCTAATACAGATAAGACGAGGGGGAATTCAGATGGTGGACATGCACAAAAAAAATTGCCTTCTCTCTTTTGCAACCTATTTCTTCAGTTTGCCTATTTCCTCCAGGGTGCAGCTGCTGCTTTCATCCTTCTGTCACCCCTTTTCCACATCCATTTATTGTTTTAACAAGCCCTTTTACCTCTTCCACTGTGACTAACGGGGTTACAGCACTTTAGGGCCTTCCCAAGCTGCTTCTTTCACAGCTAAATCCATCCTTAAAAATGCATTTACAGTCTAAATTTCCTTTATACTTGAAGAGTCATTCATCTCCATGGTCATCTGTTTGTGTATCCTGTAACGTTTTCAGGTGCAAACAAAAGCAAGAAAAGCAAAAGAAAAGATAATACCACTCTGTAAGATCTCCCTTTCTTTTCTTTTTAATTCTTCAGTTCCATCCTCTGTTCTATTCTGTAGTCCCTCTACAGTCTATAGTTGTTTAGTTATTGACATGGAAGGTATTTACACTAATTTTCTATTTGGCACTTCATTTTCAGATGTATCTCCATATCTCCATATCTGCATATCTCCAGCTGCAGGTTCTGTGGTGACACTTCTACTTTCTGTCTTGATTTCCTCCTGATTATTTTACATTGCATACCTCAGAGGAAAGGGCAGTATTTTTAACTCACTCAGCACTCGTCACATGCAGCTGTCTAAAAAGTAAAAATAAAGGGTTTGAGCATCTGAGCGAAAGAACAGATGCAGCTATCAAAAGGACACAAGATTTGTAAGTAGCATATAGCAACAGTCAACACTGAAACAATGGATGCTTTTCTTAGGGGGGAAGAACTTTTGGAACCTCTTTCTTCTTTCATAACTTCACCATCCTTTAACCATCTCCATCAATTTTTACTATATCAGACAGTAACAAATATTGGGGCATGCAGCAAGCCTTTATTAGGGCTAAGGAATGAGGAGATGAACTGTTGCAAAAATTTATTTCCAGGAAGTTTTTTGATTTGTGCATTGCCCAGCAGCGTTAGGCGGACAAGCCTGTCCAGATGAGCGGCCTGCAAAAAATCAAGGATGATCACAAAATTAGAGTCTTCAGTGAGACCCTGCAGAGACAAATCCTGAGACTCATGATGCAAGGCAGGAAGAACAGTCAGAGGCTATGGTTGAGTGAGATGCTGATGGAGACTCCTGAGATGGGGAAGCTAGGAACTTGTGACTTCTTGCAGCAGCAGAAATAGTCCTTCTCTGCCCTCAGATCTAAGCTCACAGAAGTGATAAAGCTCCTAATAACCAGTGAGGGAGAACAAGCCCCATTAAGGAAGGCTTTGAAAGCAACTGAGCTTGAAAAGTGTGTTAGCAGAGTGCAAAAGGAAGTGGTGGGTGATTGTGAGAGATGAAGGCACACGTGCTAATCAGTCAAGCTGTTACAATAGGTTGGGGCTTTTTTCACGGGACTCTACCCACTGCAGAAAGACTGTGGTAATTTTCCATTCCTTGGACCACCACCCATTGTTGTACACCCATGTGGACACCAAAGACATGGCCTAGTGCAGATCAGGACTACAAAAGCTCTGGGGTCAAAGTGAGTAAGATGGGACCTCAGGCTATGCTAACCTGTGGGGTCAGTCAAAAGTGATGCTCTTCTGGATCCACTACTCGAAAACACGGAAGAACTGACTGAAGATGTGATAATCCGAGCAGAGAGCTGGAGAACAGGCTTCAGTGTGTTCAGGGGAATGGTCAGTGGGATCCCCTGGGAGCCAGCTTTGAAGGGAAATAGTGCTCAAATAAGCTAGTAGGTCTTTCAGGACAATCTCTGTCAAGCACAAAACTCAGGAAAACAAGCAGACATATCATGAGATAAACAGGGAAGTCATGATTGAAATACACTGCAGAACAACAGCATGAAGGAGGAGGAAGCAGGACTAAGGAGGAAGTCTCTGGACACACAGGAATGGTGTTAGGAAAACCCAGGCTCACCTGGTTTTGGAACTGGCAAGGTATGGTATGGACAAGAAGACCTTCCATTACCACATGAACAATAAAAGAAAAAACAATGAAAATGCACACCAGCTCAGGATATTTACTGACAGTGGATACAGACATGACTCTGCATTTTACCCACCAGCAACATCTCGTGGTCCTTTGTACAGAGTTCAAGGAGGAGAGAAACTACAAGTACTGGGAGAGGATTAAGCCAGAGATCTCTTAAGAAATCTCAGCTTTTACAAGTTTTGGGGAAGACAGATGGGATCTGTAGGAAGATGCTGAGAGACTGATGAAGCTGAAAAGTTATTCTCTCCTATTTCAAAAGGTGTGGAGATCAGGTAAAGTCTCCAACTGAATAACGACAAATACTGCATTGCTATTCAAAAAACCAAGATTTTTTCAGGGAACTACACATTAGTTGGTCTCACTTTTTTCCTGGGAGAATCATGGAGAAAATCCTCTTTGAAACCATTTCTGGACACAAGAAGATGAACAAAGTGACTGAGAAAAGCCAGCATAAATTCACCAAGGATAAATCATGCCTGACCAATCTGAAGCATGTGTAAGACTTTTAGATGTGGTGCTTAGGGACATGGTTCTGTGGTGGATGATCTTACAGGTCTTTTCCAAAACTGGGCTGGCTCAGCCTACAGAAGTGACTACTTCAGCGAAACAAAGCCAGGCTCTTAACCAAGGTGTACATAAGGTAACAAGAGATAATGACACAAACTGAAACACTGCAGGTTTCTAGTGAACAGGAGATGAAAAAGCATCACTATGAGGGCAATCAAGCAGAACAGGTTGTCCAGAGAGGTTGTGCAGTCCCCATCCCTGAAGTGTAAGAGTTGACAAGTCTTCAGTGGCTTACTTTCCACACTAAACGGAGTGAACTGAAAACTCATTTTAACAAGACAGAAATATTCACTTCAAAAACTATTGGGGTCCGGTCCAAACTACTTTGTGCACACTACTCCAAATATCAGATGCAACACTAAGAGTCTGTAATACCCAGGAGATTGACTTTACTACTATAAATTTAATTACAGGATCAATTTTGATACAAAATTATATTTAGAAGTCTGTAATTCTTTCCTTAAATAAAAGACCATGAATCACTCTGGAACGAGTTACCACATAAATTCAAATGTTGTTCCTGCAAATTCAAGACTGCAATTAAACTGATGTGACTCTGTTGACTTCAAAATCTCATTTCGGGATAACTTACAGCAGCTAGGATTTGTCTTGGGATTCCAAACTATGTTTGTTAAATTAAGGAGCACATCCCAACCTTCATATGTATCAACCACTGAAAAATGAAAAAGTTCAAAGAACAAACTTGTTCTTTACTTGCATTAAATAATAGATGAAAATTCAACCAAGACAGTTTATCTTTTAGTAACTATCACAATTACTTAGCCTTTTCACATAAGAGAATAAACACCTTAACATAAACTACAGCAATTCTCTTTTTTTACAAGGATATGCCTAACCAGTTTGGGAGGATTTTCTACCTGAAAAATTGTGAATCCTTGAATCTCCCTGAATCCTTTTCATCTCATGCAACTTTTTTAATCGCAAAACCAATTGGAACAGTTTTCCTACTCATCTACTTGGCTGTGAAAGACCTGAGATCCTTGTAGGTCCTGTTCTGTCACAGAACAGAAGAAAAGCCTTTCTCAAAGCTCACTCAAAGCTCACTAGCCTCCACAGCAAGTTTATGACACATTCCAGCATTCCTCCTGTATTTGTAAATACTCAGTCAGCTTTCTGAAAAGAAATTGAGAAGGAGATTTGGCGAATTCACATTAATTAATTAAGGAAATTGTGAAGAAGATGCACTTATGTATATGTAGGATATGCTAGAGAGTCCAGTAACACATACACCCTGATAATGCATGTAAGTAAATATATTCAAAACTAAGAGATAAGTGGATCAAAGAAAAAAAAAGCTGAACATACAACTGCAAAATGTTTTCAGAGTAGTTTCATCTAAAACACCACTTGTCTCTTGCTAGATAGGGATCCTTTCTCTGAGAATCAAGTAGTGCCAATGTCCTGAATAAACTACTTTGTGCACACTACTCCACAAAACAAAAATGGACTTATCCACTTCTCATATAGAAAAATCCCACAGGATTTGTAGCAGTCACATACTTTTTGATAAAGTTGCTAAGCAAGGATCTTAAAAATTACTAGTTTTCAATAACAGACTCTAATCAAGCATTAAAACTTAATGTAAATGAGAACTTAGGCCTAAGAGGCAAAGCAAAGCTAAAGAGATTACACACCTAAAGTGAGTTCCAACAGGATGCAGAGCAATTTGGTTCCAAGCCAGTGAAGCACTCAAGTACATGCTTTACTTTAAATGCATGGACATGAAGATGATGGAAATACTTATATATGCCTAATGTTAAATATGTAATTAAGTGCTTTACTGGGTTAGGACCAGAAAACTCAGTACCTTACAGGAAGGAGTTCAGAGTACACCACATAGCAATGTCATAACAGGGAATTCAGGACCACAAATACCCTGAGCTAAGCTCCTCTTGCAGTGCCCTATTGAGAAATGCAACGTGGGTGGAGAGGGGTAAGAAGATGTCTTGCCTAAAAGTAATCAGAATAATAACAGAAATCTGAAGGATAACAAATCAAAAGGAAGACAAACTGCCACTACTCCCTAAAGTATAAATTGCATTCCTGCAGTGAAAAAAATCTCTGTATTTTCAATTCCTACATAAACTGATACTCCATGTCTGGGATCCACACACCTCATCACATCACACCTGAGCTCCTGCATTCAAGTGTGCCCAGCAGAGAAGACTATGACCGGCAGCACCCTACAACACACAGTATCTGCATCACAAAAGCCAGACTGACATTCAGCACGGCCCATTGACCACAAGCATCAGAGAGGTCCTGCATTTAAACATTGCTTTAACACATTCCTTTGCTCAAGACCAACACTGTCTTTAAAAGATTGGACTTTAAAGCACCTGTTAAGTGTTGTTTGCTGCCATTCCTGCACATCGTAGTACAATGTACTCCTGACAGCTCTGTGCTACACTCCTTACCTACTACACAGAGGCACTCCCTTCTGCTGCAAGCTGCACACTGATGGATGTGCCACACTCCATTTTCCCGTCAGCACTGAAACCCATGTGTTTCTGTGTCCAAGAACAGCATATTCCATGATTGCAGGGACTCCCGTACTTTGGTGAGAGACAGTAGAAGGATCTGGTCTAAAACAACCCAGAAGCAGCAGCATATGGGCCTGTCATCTCCAAACTTCCTCTGCAATAGCCTAGCCTAACCTTCCGTAGTATAAAAAAAATTAAAGCTGAACTACACGCATTTATTTCTATGTTTATACACCATAAGCACATATAATTAGCTTAAAAAAGAGAGCTAATTAGCCATGTAATGTTATAGGCTATATTACTTCACAGGACCCACATGTCCTGCTATCTCACAAAATATTAAAATACCACTTTTGTCTCAGTGTAAACTGCATTTCTTGTGCCAAAATATTACAATCAATAACATCATCATTTGGGGCATAAGGTTAAGTAAGCAATCCTTTTAAAGGTTGTTACTGTTGGGATTCTTCAACATTGTATCCAAATATAATCTAGATTTCCAGGACGGATGAACCTTTTGGGACATGAAAGTAACTCTGGAGTCACAGGAGTCTGATTTGAATCAGACCAATCCTGAAGCAAGTGAATCTTGCTTCACAAGCAATTGATTTTTCATATGCAGGACTTGAGAGGCAACAGGGACAGGAAATTGCCCTATCTGCAGAAATATGTGCCTCACCTTACCTGCATTATGTTACTCTATGAGATCCACGAGGTTCTTACGAAATATCTTGCATCAGGTTTGTAAAGTGTTTAGAAAGGATCTACTGCCCAGGGAGCTTGCTGCTTCTGTTTTGTTCAGCATGCTCAGAAAGCACTTCTCTAAGAAACCTCAGGAGTAATTAGGAATAAACAATACAAACTAAAATTCCAACAAGCAAATAGTATTTTGGAACCAGAATGAGACTTCAAATTCATTCAGGAAGTTTGCCTTGTGGGAGCACAGAAATCGCAGTAAGCAGTAAGCTAGAACTGGAAATCAAAGGATTGGCTCTGGCTCCGTAGTGAGTTTCACTATTTACTTCAGCACAGTTGTCTCACCCACATATGGAGTTCTCATTCACAACCACGTCCTCTAACACTGGCAATAGTCTCACAGCTCAGTAGGGAGATAAGCAGACTGAATCACATGTGCCCTCTGGTAGTCTGTTTGGAAAAATCTCAGCACTGCACTCTGCTATGAGTTAGATTTGGAAAGCTAAGGAGTGACAGTAAACCTACTGCACTTCTTACAAGGAATTTCGAAGAAACTCCTATCATAACACACCAAGGATTCAAAACTTTAGATGCAAAGACCCCAGAAGGAGTGGGAACTGCAAAAGGCTTAGGGTTTGCTTTATGATGCCTTGCTTGATCTCCTATGGTTCTCCTTGATACTTTTCAGTAGTCCTTATGCCACAGCTCTGCAAAGTCTTCTAACTTAAAAGCATGGACAGGCCTTTCAAAAGCACCTTCTTCCTCTAAACTACAATTTTACCTTCTTGAACATATTTTTTAGGTTATTTCTTTACTATTGAGGCCACAGCAAAGCCAGTAACCCTGTCTATCCCACACTCCAGGTGCCCAGCTCACCCTGAAAAGGAGGAAGGAGCTGAAGAGAGTGTTACTGAAGTAGGTGATGTGGGGATCCCCATGGGACACCACTGTCAGTGAAAATGTAAGCATTGCAACAGCAAACAGGTATCACCTACTGTTCTCTACTGCACACAAGGATTTGGGGAGGTGGCTGTGAGAGTCCTTCCAAGCAAGGCCAATTGTGAGAGGCTTGGGAAATACCTACCACTGAACAAGCAACCATAGGTGACTAGCGAGTGATAGGGATAACAGTGCACACAGCCCAGTGCACAGAGCAAATCTAACTGGCTTTTTTTCCATTTCTGATGTAGCTGCAATGACATGAGATGTGAATGCACAGAATAAGATAGGAGATTCTTTATCTAGGCTGTATGGAAAATAAAATGAAATATGACTAATCCTAGGCTGAAAAGAACACACTGAGGGAGAAGCCTAAGAGTCAGCTCTTAGGATGCTCTCAGGTCCTCCCTCAGATGCATCCTTCCCAATAGGTAGGTGGGAAGTATACCAAAATCTGGTAAAGGATCAGCTTTTTTAGAAACAGAACAAGCTGGAGAAATCACAAGAGCTGATAGAGCCAGGGCTGATGTGCAAAGCCTGTTGTGGCTCTGAAGTTTCTCACTAACTTCATGTGCCTCCAGGTCAGGGACACCCCATGGGTCATGCACAGAGACACCAGTCACAACAATAATAGCAACAACAAGGGCGTGCAGGATGAAAGGTTAGCAAACGATGCCCAGACTTACACAGCTCTTCCCGTTCATATTGAAGTGTGTGGACGCACAGGCTTGCTCCTTCATCTCCTCCATCCCAAAGATGCAGACGGCAGTGCTGTTCCATGCCTTGGCGTTGTGGCTGTGGCGGAACACACCCACCCACCAGCCCAGCTCACCCTGGCGGACAAGGCTAGAGGAAATAATGAGGCTCCTGCAGCCGCAGTCCAAATAGACATGCCCTTTCAAAGTAAGGCCACCGTCCGAAGGCTTCAGCTGGTGCAGGACAGCCATGCTGGGTGGCTCCGTGTTATTGCCCAACCTGGCCTTCAACGTGTAGTAGGGAAAGAACAGGTGATCCCCCCACTGGAGCGCGTCAACAAAGTGCAAAGGTTCCTCCCTACGCTTGATGATGCCCAGCTCCTCCTCGGACTTCAGGTTGACCATGCTGCGCACCGTGATGACGGTCTCCTTGTCCGACTTCGAGGGCTCGCAGTGCAGATGGTTCGTGTCAGCGCTCGTTGAGTAGGTGGCCGCCACGGCCAGGTACCAGGCGCCGGCCTGCTGGAAGACGACGCCAGCGGTGGAGCCGTCGGGCAGGCAACTGACCACCTCGCTTTGGTTCAAGCGCTGCCGGTAGGACGGCTGCTCCCACACCTGGCAGGCGCCGCCATCCTGGGTCCAGCCGGTCAGCAGGATGCCCACCCCGCCGGCCTCCTCGTAGTACAGCAGCAGGTTGCTCGCTTCGCATCGCCGTGGAGGGACTCGGATGGGAGCGAGACCCACCCCAGCACCCTGACCCGCACGGGGACCCCTCCGGGGCACCGGAGCAGGAGAGCCCCCCGGGGCAGGGCGGCCCCCGTGCCCTCGCTTTGCCTCGCTCCCGGCCCGGCTGAAGCCCCCCGCGGGCAGTGGGCGAGCAGGGGGGAAGGGGCTAAGCGGGGGCAGCCGGTGGCGCGGTCCGCTGGCGAGTGCCGGGTGTGGACATGGGTCAGACTCCGCTGGGCACCGACAGCGCCCGCTGCGAGCCTGGAAACCCGTCTTGTTGTATATGAAACCCGTTCAAATGCACCACAGAACCCCCTGCTAAACAGCATCCCCGTCAATGAAGATGGCTGTAGCACCTTGAGCGGGAAGGTTGGGGGGTCAGAGATCTCTGGTTAGATCTTGGTCTTGCCTGAGGTAGAACAAAGGCTCTCGGCATTCTCCCGAGTCTTGCAGGGCACACAAAAAACCTGTCCCTTTCCAGCTGTGCTGCTGAGAGATGGACGCCCATCCAACGCGTGCTGGGGACAGGACGGGCCGCGTTGAATGGCGCAACTGATTTACTTCCTCTCCCACTGTCACTGCTGAGTGCGGTTCAACACAATATGAGGAATAGGTTGCTTGCTGAGCTTATGGGAAATTATCGTTTTGCTGAATTTTAAATAAAAATCGAAAAGCAGCAAAGATGCCTTTCAGTGTTCTCTTTTGGGTGCCTCTGGAAACTCTGGTGAAGATGGCTGTAGGGCCCATTGCCTTATTGAGAAGATGTAATGTTCAAGACTGAGAAGTCATCTGACCCTCCATCGACACTTTTGTCTTGAAGTAGCTTGATGGCACGAAAAAGTGGGACTAAATTAGAATCAAAGTAACCTCTGTATGAATCTGTCAAGTGCAACATTTTCAAGTAGGAAGTGCAACAAAGTTAACAAATTTTGGTTATCTTTCGCCATTACAGTACCCAGTAGCAGTTATTGTGCAAGAATTGACGTTGCTCTGGTCAGCAAAAACATTCAATACTTTTGCAGTAAAAAGTATCTAGGACAAAGATTCCCATGAAATCCAGAACTCTTCACAGCCCATCTGTTTATCTCTTGTATAGTGACTCCAAAACACATCCAAAATCTGCAAAATGTAGCAGCGGATGTGAAAGACAATAATTGCGCAATTTTTCATCTTGCCAGATGCAAAGAGATGCTCTATGTGCTAATACTGCCTGCAGCTACCTGTGGAGGACAGAACATCTAGTCAACATGTAGGCAAAGTAAATCCTCATGCCCATATCACCAATGCAGGTTGTGTACAGAAATGTCATTTATACATGCATCTTTGCAAAGGAAGCTGAACATGTTGTACTGGAGTGCATTACACTACCTTGCCTTCTAGTTTATATTCAGTTCAAATATAAACATGTCAGTGATCTTCCTCTTGCTCTAAACTAGTAAGGCTAAACAGCAAAGCGTATCAGCATCCTAACTAGAAGAAGTCTCTTATTCTGACCACAGAACATATCCAGCAACAGGTCGTCTTCTGCTAACATCCCTCCTTTTGCAAAATCACTGAGCTCTGCATGTATTGCAGACACTTGTTTCTCAGGCTTTATGTTTAGAATAAGCCACATGAATGGCTGGTTTGTTTAAATGAGTGAGGCCAGACTTGTTCCTGTCTTAGAGAACAGCATCCATTCTTAGGGCTGCAGGCTTCTCTGATTGCCCAAACTGCCAAAATGCAGTGTTCTGCTTCAATTTTTGTCCTAGGAGGACTGAACTGCATGTGGCGCCTGTCACATGAAAACAGTCTAGCTATGTTGGGCTAGAAGGTTCTATCACAATGGGACGGGATGGGATGGATGGGATGGGATGGGATGGGACTGGACGGGACGGGACGGGATGGGATGTCATATCCCTCCTGTCCCAGAGACAGCCATCAGAGCACAGTTCTTCAGACTGTTCCCTGCCTGCCACTTTTCTATTTCTGATTTTTCCTCTCTCTTTCCAGCAAAGCAGTAGCTTGGACCAGAGCCTCATCTTGCAACATTTAATTCTCCATATGCTTCTGAGAGCCAGCTTTGCACTGAGAGTTAGTGCACGGAGTTTTGCTCATGAATGACCCAATTCTTGAAGCAGCAAAGTAGTCCCAGTTCCTTTTAAAGCCCCTGAAGTAAATAGGAGTTTCTATCTTCAACACGTTCTTCTAGACATATCTCTCTGGATACCGGAAAAGCTGAGCTTCTACTGGTGTTGTGGAAATAGAAAGGGAGGCTACAGGTTTATTTTGTACTGCTTCAGAGTGTAATATTTGCTATTAACATAGCAGACCAGAAAACAGCATAATCAGTTCATGACTGAACTGATTCCAGCATGAACTGATGCTCATGTTGGAGCTAGATGATCTTCCAAGATACCTTCCAACCCAAACTATTCTATGATACTTCTATAAAATCTAAACAGACAATGGCAAACATTTTACTGTATTCCCTTGGATGTCAGTTCCATAATTGGTGTTTATTTCCTGTTGTTGTACTGTGTTTTATTTTTCAGGCACTGAAGGGAGGGCAAACAAGGTAGTCTGCCTGTTAATGTTAGATTTTACAAAGTGTTGCTGTCTAACTCTAACACCTCAACCAAAATTTATAAAAAAGCCAGGGAAGCAAATTGACCTTCCTTTACTATCCTAAGCAACATTTATGTATTTCATCATGTCATGTTAGATCTCAAGTTAGAATGTGAATCACACCAGGACTTGTTTCTACATCTACAATTTAAAGAGCTCTCATTTAGATCTTCAACAGTGTTAGGCAGAATATATCCTAAGTTAACTTAAGATTGCTTTTCCACTACAGTTCATGTTTCCCTCTTCCTAATTTTTCACCTGCATGCTAAATTTCTCTGAATTTATGAATCCACAGACAATCTTACAAAATATTACTAGTAAATGAGATTTAATTTTTATGCTCAATTTATGTAGATTCACTTTGATATTTCCAGTGTTTTGAATTTTCAAGACCACTTAAGGATTTATTTGTTTTGTTTATTAAATCCATGTGGTTATCTTAGCTTAGTTCTGAAATATTTTTCTACAAAGGGTAAATAATCTTTCATTTACGAAATAATAATAAGTAGTATTAATGTTAACAGGCATTTTGTCTTTGGTGTAATACTTGAAATAACTGTTTTTCTCATTATATAATTAAGACAATTTTCTACTGTAACTGTAAGTTGACAAAATAGAAAGGAAATGCTGGGCAGTTCTTTTCTGAGAAGGATTCGTTTCCTGACTGAGGCATTTGAATACTGAAACTAAGTTTGCAGATTTGGATTTTGGTTCTGCTTCTCAATCTTGTTTCTTTATTTAGTTCTTTTTTGATTTAGATTTTTATTTAATCTAAAATTACTGGCTATTTTGCATTTTTGTTGGTCTCCACAATGAGGAAGTTGCAGATTCAAGAACAGGACCATGCTGTTATAACTCTTTGGGGATCTGAATGGGATGCTATCAGCTGCAGCCAGCAGTCCATGGGCTCCAGTAAAAATTTTGCTTTGCTGGAGTCCCACTAAGGCATCTGATCCACTTGCCTGGGGAGATGCTTTTTTGTGATGAAATGCTGGAGTTATAAGTAGCTCCTGGGCATCTCTGACATAGCAAAATGCTCTAGATGCTGGTTAATGCTTCCTTTCATGGGACCAGCTTGTATTGGGTTTGTGTGGCTGGATTTTGGGTAGTTGGAGGGGCTACAGGAGTGATTTCTGTGAGAAGCTGCCAGCAGCTTCCTCCATGTCCATCAGAGCCAATGCCAGCCAGCTCCAGAATGGATCTGTCACTGGCCAAGGCTGAGCCAATCAGGAATGATACTAACACCTCTGTGATAATATATTTCAGAAGAAGGAAAAAAAACCTTATTGCAAAGATGTAATTGTTCTCAGAGCAGAACAGAGTGAGAATATGTGAAAGGAGCAACTCTGCAGACACCAAGATCAGTGTAGAAGGAGGGACAGGCACCAGAGGTGAGGTTCCCCTGCAGCTCGTGATGCACACCATGGTGAAGCAGCTGTGCCCCTGCAGCCCATGGAGGGCCAAGGCGATGCAGAGATTCACCTGCAGCCTTGGAGGAGCTTCTGGATTACTTTAAAAAGTAACCCAAGCTCTTGACCTGGCTGTGTGTTCAGTCAGGGATAATAGTCATGAAGTTGAGGTGCGTGGTGTGAAAAGCAAGGTGTGAAGGAAGAGCAATTGATGTGGCGCTTCCTGTATGAGCCAAAATACAAACCAGAAACTTCTGCATCAAGTCAGTTCCTCAACCTTAGACAAACTCACCATTTGTAAGGAAGAAATTTAATCTGCAGCATCTATCTGTGCCAGCAGATAAGGAAAATGGTCAAGAACCTGTTCTAAACCCCTCTTTGTTTTTTTCCCCTTTGCACATTTGCACTTGCAGAGGAGATACTCTTCTGAAGGCTTACTAAACCATTAGTTGGCCAACATGTTTTCTATTTAAGATGTCTAAACCAGCCCATCCAATTTGAATGAGTCAGCTGTAGGAGAGCTTGTGTAGGTTTTCCCGCTGACAGATATGAAGGGATGCTAAATTAAGCAGAGTTGTGGTATTAAGCTGGGCATGGGCCAAGAAGTAGCAAAGGAAATGGTGGATGAACTACCAAGAGTCTGTGTATATCTCTGTTAAGGTGTTATTGATATTAACTGAGACTGTGAGATGCATACATCCTTTTCACAGATGTTTAAGTGTTTCTTAGTTGACCTTTTTATTAAAAACACATCATCTGTTATTGCACAAAAACTCCATAGTAGTGCTTTGCATCAGCTTAGCCATTTGCAGAGTCACCATCTGCCTAAATCCTTGATGTTTTCCTCTCTCTGACACCTTTCTCTTATTGTTTTGTCCTCATCCTATTAATTTATGTTCTGATTCTGACCAGGACAGGGTTAATTTTTTGCAGTACTCAGGAGAAGGACTGGCTATGTCTCCGACTTTATTCTATACAACCTCACATCTTGCTGGGATGGGGGAAGGGAATCTGTTCCAGAGAGAAGGGATTCCTTCTGGTTGAGTGAAAGTGGTGGAGGGAGCCGTGCGGTATTGTCCTGGTTTTCCATGTGAATCGTTTCTCTTTTTGTACCCTCTGTCATTAGCTTTGTTGCATTTGCTGTTCCTTTTCTTATCTCATTGCTGTTTCCAGTAACTCCTTCTTATCTCAACCCATGATCTTTGCCTTTTGTGCCTTCAGTTCTCCCTTCCCCTCCCTGCAGGAGGAGAGGGAGGGATAAGACAAGGGAGTGAGAAAATGGCCCGTGGTTTGGAGAGTCTCACTGGGGGCTCTGAATTGGGGAGTGCCATTCCTAAACCACAATAGTTTCTAACAAACATAACATTTAATGACTATATCAGGAATTTTTAATGCAGAAGTGTAACAAAAACTTTTTTAAAATTTTGCATGTGAATTCAGTAAACTTTCACCTAGAACAATTTGAAAAGTCTGTGTCATTCCACTAAGAAACTTCAAGTCATAGAAAAGTTAAAACTCATGTTAAAATATATTAATGAAATTTATTTCAAATTAAATTTGGAATACTCACTCAAAATTGAAAAAGAACAAGGGCTCAGAGTTGGAAAATAAGATGCTGTTATCTTCCTCAAGGACAAACAAAATGACTGTGTTAAAGAATAGTCATCTTAACTAATTACAGGACTGGCACAAGAGCCATCACATACTGATAGGCTCTAGGACTAGAATAGGTTCTGAATGGATCAATTACTATTTATTCCCACCATTCTTTTCCCTAATTTTCCCAAATGGTACCGATTTAATGCAAGCCCACTGCAGATGTGAATAAACACACTTACTGTTATTTATAACTCTGGTTTTGGCTGTGGTCCTTAGTCTGGTCACAGCCAGAGTTCCATAACCTGAAGCAAAATTATTACTTGGGAATTGAATCAGATTACAGATAAATGCCACTGCAGCAGATGGATAGGGGTATTTGCTAACTTTAAGAGAAGGGTACTAAAGGATATTAAGAACAAAAGAACAAGCTATAATTGCATATATGTTCCTAAGTATTAAAATACCCTTCCACTAATCCTGACAGTCATTTATGTGTGAAATGTGAAATCTTACTTCTGCTTGCCATTAGGCCCACTAGCATCAGCTTGATCTAAATTCAGCAAGTATTCTAAGCCCACCCTTCAACACTGTAATACTGATGTCACATCTTTTACTTTCTAGTATGTTGGCTACAAGATGACAGCTTACCAAACCTGCTTTGCCGGGACATTTTGTGAGAAGGATCTTCCACAGTGTGCCAGAAATTGGAGTTGCCTCCATGTTTCTTTTCTCTTAGAGCCCAGAAGCTAACTGTGGGTGAGGTCCCATTTGAGGTCCCATTCAGTTCTGACATTCAGTTGTTACCAAGTATACATGGCTCCGCATATCCACATCAAAAAATTGAAACGCTTGCCTATATTAGACAAAAGTCAAACATGTCTGCAGAAAGCATCTGGAATTTTTCTTTTGTAAGCAAAGATTAAACAAAAGCTTGGTGCTACATAGGTTAACACAGAGAGATTCATGGAATTAAAATTGATTTTGAAGCAGAAAACAAAATGTTTTTCCAAATCCGTATTCATTTAAGGAACTATGTAACTAAGCACCTATTAACATGTATATGTACTTCCACTTGCCTACTGACTACTATATTTTTAAATCCTGTTGGTGAGAGAAAGAAAAATAACTGTATGTTTCCCAAAGTTAAAGATCTATGCAATTATGCTGTGAAATGAATGACTTATCACAGAAAAGTAACTTTCAATTAGCTGTGTTTAGGAAGGCAATTAAAGAGGTTAGTTCCACTCAGGGGGTAACAGGAAAGCTATTCTGGTGCTAAGACCAGTTTTGAACCCTCATTGCTCGTGCTTGACCTTCCCTCCCTGACTCCATGGTTGCTTTCCACGTGCAAGTCTTCAAGGAAAGGTAAAAGCGGAGCCAAGTTTAAATCCTTATTTGTTATTCTGACAATTGTTTTTTGTGTATCTCTGTCTCACTTCCCCTTTTTGTTTGTCTTGAAGCGACCATGAAAACAGGATGTTAGAGGCAGAGAAATTAGCTCAAGCTGCAGGATATTCAGTGCCTGCATGTTGTGGTCTGCCAGCTGATAAGGTTTTTCTTCTAAAGTCATCTAAGAAGAATCAGAAACAGAATGAAAGACAAGTTTGGTACATAAAACACCTCAGTTTCTATAGAGTACATTTTTCAAAATTGTCTGGGTAGAAATAATCATTTAATGAGCATTTAAAAAAAAAAACCATGAACACACAAGCAGTACTTAGTTTCTTTTTTTCCGTTTTAATGAAAATCTAATTAATTAAGTTGGCCAAATTAATTAAGCTAATGAAATTAACCAAGAGAACTTTCAGTTTTGTGTCCAGAGGCTACAAAGACATTTTTTGTCAAACAATCTTCTTAGTGTTCCCACTCTGAGTTAATAGAAAGACCCAAGATATAAACTACCTTTGCCCCCGGAGAGCAGTGGAATTAAGTATTTTAATTACAACTAGAATTGTTCTTAATTAGTAACATGTACTATAATGCAAGAGCTTGCCTTCCTTTGAATGCTGTTGAATAACGGTGTCTCTGAGAGAAACACAGACAAACCACTCAATATGATATGAATTTGCTTGATGTTGTTTCTTTTTTTCCTAATGTTTCCCTTCACTGTGTTCACTCTAAGGAGGATTTATTTGAGTTGTCATTGTCTCTGATGATTTGCCAACAAATTTTTTCAGAAGAGCCTGCTACTGGATGTTTGTACCCCAACCATCATTGTACATTATTGTATGCTCAGCAGTTGCAGTACATCAATCTGGAATACCATTTGGAAAGCCTGTCTTCAGTCTTTCCATTGTTGCCACTCTTGTGATGAAAAGTCCAACAGACAAGTTGCTCTGCATTTCTTTTCTTTCTTTCTTTCTTTCTTTCTTTCTTTCTTTCTTTCTTTCTTTCTTTCTTTCTTTCTTTCTTTCTTTCTTTCTTTCTTTCTTTCTTTCTTTCTTTCTGTCCTCCTTGCTCTATTTCTGTTCCTCCTGTTATTTTTCCCTATTTAACCTCCCATATTTCAGGTATGTTTATCTTCATGTTTATAAAAGTGCTCCATGCTCATTGCAAATCCCCTCTCTTGTGGGAGATGTTTTCAGCCCATTATATGACCATGTTCCCACAGATTCCCACATTCCTTTCCTTTCAGTGTAGCACATTGTTCAGTGCCAGGTCTGGGCAAGTAAACCTGTGCTGCATGCCCTATTTGCCCTCTTTTTCAAATGAAGTCCACAGTGTGGGTGTGAAGCCAGAGGATTCTGGATTGTCAGAGGAAAACAGGGATGGCTGATTCTATACCAGAATGAAGCTCAGTGGAAGCAAAAACCTCAATGTATGTGAGATCAGTCAGCTTCCCAATTCCAAATGTCATTGAGCTTATTTATTATCTGCAAAAAGGTCTCGCGTCTCTTCTCTCTTGTTACAAGTAACTGTGGCTTTTCTCATAATCTACAAATGCATCCAGGGTATCTTATGTTCCCCATATCCTCTGACCTCAGTAATTCACCAAATAATCTGCCCGAAGGTCTCCTATCCAAATAGCCCTCTAGGTACTATAATGACACTGCTTATATGAAATGAAATGTTTCCTGTACAGTCTGAAACTGAAATAGAGCTTAAATTGAAGCACCCCATGCTTTAAAACCTTTTTACTTAATCTACATGGAAAGGACACCAGATGTTGTTACTTTTTTTTTCTTTTTTTTTTTTGTCAAAAGTATATTGCTTTTAATATTCTAGCTGAAATATCCCAGAGGCAAGTCCTCAGCTGGTATAAAATGTCAAAAGTCTCCTGTGGTCAATGAAGCAATAGCAGTTTATCCCAAAGGAGAATCTGAAATGAAAGAGGATATTTAGTCTGAATTGATGGAAAAATAAAGCCATTATTATCAATGCCTGAAAGGTGATGGTGTTCTCTGTATTTCCTTATTTCCATAATCTCGATATTCTTTAATTTACCAAATAATCTATTGTGATAGTTCCAATCCAAACAATCCTCCAGATAAAATTACACTAAAACAAAGATATACATTTAATAAAATGCCACTCTATGAAAGTATAAATTATGTGTTAATGACCCAGAATCTAAGAGCTCATTGAGATCCAAAATGTATGCTTGTGAGAACTAGTTTTCTGCATAAGCATTTCTGTTAAGTATTTCTGTGGCTACTCAATGTGTACAAAAATCCTTTGAATTATTGTCTTAAAAAATGAATAGATAAAATGTAGTTAGGTCAGGATTTAAAAAGACAGTTTGAAACATAGATCTCTTACAGAAGAATGTGGAAGTCAAACAGTGGCTCAAAAAGCAAAACAAGCTTCCTTTTTTAAACAGGGAAGAACTGCAAAAAATACAATCCTTGTATAAACATTGCTTGCCAGCCTATATGCCAATCCTTTAGAAGAGTTGCAATAATGAAGTTTCTCTCTAGTCAAGGTACATAGAGTCTCTTAATCCAGGCTAAGGGAAACACTTTTCTAAACTCACTCATAGGTGAAAGCAAAAAGTCAGCTTTTAATAGCCGTGTACAAAAAGTCTCCTAGGGTCCTTGTCTGCAATTTTCAAGGGTGAGATTATAATTCAAAATGATCTTTAAAAATTGGAGAAGTAGCTTGGGGAAAATAGAACAAAATTTAATACAGGAAAAGAAAAACCCACATAATTTCTTTGGCTGTAAAATCCATGGCTAGAGCAATGATATATGTTCCTTGAAAAGAGAGGATTCCATATGTCACTGAAACAGCTACTGTTGCATGCAAAAGCTTGGGAGAAACATGGTAACCCACAGTTTTATAGCAAATGGTCCATAGGGTATCATAGCCTATCACAGACTGCAATTGGAGTCAACAGCATCACACTTGCAGAATATCACTTAGTGATAAAAATTTAGTGTAAGCAGAGATATTGCCTACAAGAGCACTCAGCAGTGGCAAGGCTACAGTTAATGTGTTGCCTCTGTTTTTGAGCTTCTCCTCTTTGAAGGAGGAGAAGAACCAGTCAAAAATCAGAACAGTTCTTTGAAGACATCACTGGATTAGTTAGAATTGGTTTGAATTTGGTTTTCTCCAGAAAGAGGGAAGAATAAACTAAGGAGGGTTGCAATTATCTTCAGCTATGCAACAGAAGAGGAAACTGCTTGTTCCCCTTGTCTGCGGTTGATTGCATGACAGGAAAACTGCAGTGAGTAAGGTTCAGCTTTGACATTGGGAAATGTCAGGAAAGTGAAGTCTCAAAAGGTCAATCACTGGGCAATATTTAAGAATGTAAACTTTGGTCAGGAATGGCAGTCAGAATTCTTCTTGCCTGGGTGGTCCCACAGTGTCCCACCAAATTTGCAATTGGTGTTCTGACTCAATCTTGCTGAAAATAATTGAGCCTGAGACCAGCACAAATAATGTCTAAGAGGAAGGGGAGGACAACGTTTATTGGGCAAGTTGAGTTATGCGATCCTGTTTCATCCCTTTTTCACAAACTCCAGCCAGTACTGTTCTGTATGATAGGATGGCATTTTCTTTTGTCTCATTCTCTATTAGTCCCCTATGTTAATAATTCCTTCTCCCCATTCAAACTGTTGTTTTGGTTTTTATGGAGGGTGGGGAAGTGAGGAAAGGGATTGTCCCTCTCTCATCCTGTTGGGACTTCCTGCATTTTACAGGGATTAGGAAGAGGTTCTTGAAAGTCCACCTGGAGATGCTGATCTCTCTATAACCACTGTGAGAAAAGGGAAGGTTCTTTTATGCTGTGACAGCTTCAGAGACCACTAAGCTTGAGCAAGAAGGTCAAGGTTTTGGAGGTAGAACATTTGCAAGGTATTGCCTTGGAAAACTGATGAGAAAATATTTTACTAATACATGTTCATTAAAGGTAGAAGAATTATCTCAAATATGAAAGACAGCACATACTGAAGCATGAAAAGGGGATGTGAATCTTCATTAAAGTATAATTTTAAAAGCAATGCAAACTTTATATGCTAATCAGTAGTTTTCGAACTGTCTTTAATTAATCAGCAAATATTTTTCTGCATGTAATGGACTTAGAATAAAACCTGGCATTTGCTAATAAGAAATAGCACTGGTTTTGGGGAACTGGATGATTTTTTGTTCTTTTTCTTTCTTTTTCTTTTTTTGATTGGGATTGTAATCAGTGTAGAAAGTCCCTTCATGTCAGTCAGAGAACATTGGAAACTGAAAATTTCAGCCACAACTAGAAATCATAGAAAATAGGGCTGCAGAGTACCTTGAGAGGTCTTCTAGTCCATCCTCTCTCTCATGATGGAGGAAGAGCTACAGGCAAATAATTCTCAAGAGACTTTTTATCTCTCCTGTTTGTAAGAGTCATCAGTGGTGAAGAATGTTCTGCCCCCCAAAATGGGCTCCTTCTGTGCTACATTAATCATACAGGCAGAGCCTGAGTGCATGAGCTGAAATTGGTCTTCTCTGGCTATTTAGGAAACCCTCCCTGTAAGTTTCCTGTTCCATCCTGCTCTTTAAGGGCCTGACCAGCAGCAGGAGACTGAAAACAGAGATTCAAGCTCATGATCCAGCCTGTGAAAGTATTCATGAAGATGGGTGACTGATATGAATTTGCTTCTGCTGTGTGAGGAGGAAACCCTGGAAAAGCAGTAAGAGAGATGTTTGCTTCTTTCTAACTCCAACATCTTCCACTTAAAAAGTGAATGTTTGTATGGCAGGATGTTCTTTCAGTCAGTGATTTCCAGGGGAAGGAACAATTCATTGAAGTGAGAATTTAATCTGTAACTATTTTGAGTGGTAGGTGTGTTTCTCTCTGATGCTGAAGTCTGGTGTGGTTGGAAGGAGATTTAAAACTAAGAGGAAAAACCGGAACAGAAACCACTTTGGAAACTTTTCTGCTAGGCATTTTTCTTAGTGCACAAGGAATAGAAAAACATGACACCTGCTAGTGAACATTTTTAAGGCTCTTTATGGTGAGAGTGCTTGGCAGCTTCCCCTGGAGCTTTACAAACGAGTCTGAGAAGGCAGCAGTGATCTGTCACCTGTCCTTACAACCACAAGCCAGCAGGCGAAGTCTGTGCCAAGCCCTCAGACTGCTCACTCTCACTTTCTCTCACATCAGCTGACTTTTCCAGATTTTGAACTTTGCATGGTGCTTTCTGCTGCTTCCCAGCTTTCAACACACGAAGTTATTGCTTTGAACTACCACGGCTGGCCACAGATTGGTAACCACCTGCACTTTACAACACCTGTGTTTATTATCTCCTATGAAGGGTGTGTTAGCTGTTTTCATATTAGTACTGATCTTATACTGCCTTGAAAATGTTATTTTACTTTTATGTGGCGCACTAAGAGCTTCAACTAAGAATATACAAATACATAAATTATTATAGCAAGAGGTTTCCAGCTGCTTCTGTCAGAGTACTTGCCCCTTGATGGACAAACACCCCAAGGTTCAGCCCTAAGGGTTCCTGAAAGAGTCTTGGGGCTGAGTCCCCTGGCTCAAGGTCATGCAGTAAAAACTCACATCTTGGGGAAGTCCATGAGACTTCTGCTGACTGCAGAGATGACAAGGCAGCAGCAATTTTCCTACACACACTTACAGGATAGTAGCACCTCTCCAGTTAACCTAGGTCACAGCCAGTGTCACTGCAGCTCTGCTGCTTCTGTTACCCAGACCTGGGTTGAGGAGCATCAGCTGCCTTCCTGCCTATGTGGGATGGATGCTTTCAGGAGGCCAATATTACAGCACCAGGGTAGCTTCCACAAACATGAAGATACATGTCTGATTTGTGAGGTGTTGGTACTGTACAATCTTAATGGCAGCTTTTAAATTGTAAGCAGTGTGGACCAGCAGACAGTGGACCCTTTCTATCAATATTCTTGATCTGCATATTTGTTTTCCTACAAAATATGTGTGCAAATACATACACAAACACACATCATTATATGTAAGATATATATATAAAATGATATGTAAGAGGCACATACAAGTGTAAACAGAAATATATGTAGTGTCAAAGGCAGAGAATATTGTGTGCTACAGCATAGACTATATATAGGAAATAACTGAAGATATTTTGCTTCCTATGAGGCTCACATCCCTTCCCACAAATCGTTATATAATCCTCCCATGGCAACTGCAGCATTTGCACAAGGAAATATTAGGAAAATACAAATATTTAGCTGTTTCAGTGCAAAAGCGCATATTCCAAGGGTACACCTCAATATTTAACTCTTTTAATACTCGTGAAAGAGGCTGGAAACAGTTTCCCCTTGCTTGCAGCTCCCTGAACTTAGCCAGAAGCTTTTTACCAGATGGTAAAAACACAATGGAATTGGGAAATTTTGGGACTGGTAAATTTTGCAGTCTGTATTTTAGCCACTGGGTGCCGCTACCAAATCACTTGTCAAAACCAGTTTCTCCAAGACTGCAATTTTAACAGCGTGCCTTAATTTACCTTAGCCTGTGACACTAGGTTTTGTGGGGTTACCTGTTATCCAAAAATTCATAAAATAACCCTTTTCTCAAAGCTGCCAATAGGCTTCAGTCAGCTGCAGTCAAGATATTTCCTCACAAAAGAATCACGGAACAGGTTTTTATTGAAGTGCACAAAGGAAAGGTAAGCAGGATTAACAACAAAAAGATTTAAAAGAAAACTTTAAGAAGTATTTAATAAACATCAAATATTTATAGGGGGCTAAAAATCCTGATTCTTATGATATGAGAGGAATTTTCTGAAAATAAACTCTGCATCTCTGCTGTTACATAAACTCATAAAAAAGTATTGGTGAAACAAGAATATTGATTAATCCTATTCCAAATTGCTAACATGTCCTCCACCATCATTAGAAAAGTGTTGTTTCAGGTATGCTTTTAATGAACTGCCGGTTTTTTTTCAAACTGATTCTTCACATTATCTTCACTATTTTAAGTGACCATTTTTCTGTTGGAACTCCTGAGTATAAATGCAATAGTGTCACAGTAGTCTAATGATATATTTAGACCTGAGAACATTTATTTGCAGTCTTCAGTGGTTATGAAAATGCACACAAAGAGCATATATGTCAAGAGATGCAACTACTAACTAAAAAGCCCATCTACATTTTGCAGTATTTTCAGATAAAAGAAGAAAATATGATGCTGTCAAGTCATCTCTCCACCAGCACCTGGACAGACGGCAGCTGAAAACCACTGACAAAGCACTCATGTGGTTCTCCTCTGAGAGGCAATGACAAAAGGAAGGGAGGACATGGCAGGAGTCCTGTGTTGGGTGGCCAGAAAACAGTGGTGATAGCAGCAGCACAAAGAACAAGTGACAGGAGGAAAAGCAGTGGGCTTTTGGGGATTGAGGGAAAGGCATGTAATACTACCAATATTCCACAGTGAGGCTTTCCTACAAAACACTGGGAGCCACTAATCAACAATTCATGGTTCTGCAGGTGATAGAGATCATGTCCTCATCCTGGAAATCACAAATTTTTTCTTGGAAATCATAATCTCTTTTATGTTGCTGGCAGCTGGCCACGTCAGATATAATTTCACTGATTCTCTGCCAGAAATCAATTTGTTATAGTGCAGCAGGGTGAGGGCCTGACAAATAACCTCAGAGAGCTGTTCCTGGTTGTGGAGGGAATTTCATGCTTTAAACAGAAATTTACCTCTATTCATAGCCGATGGCTTTCACTTGCCTGATATTAACTCATGCAAGAGTGAGTTTCAGGCCTGCATACCAATGTCAAAACTTTGAGAAGAATTTCATGTTTTTCTGTTTGTTTTATATCACCTTGTTTCACTTCCTCTAAGATCCTGGATTTAAGAAACTAAAGAAAAGTAATTAAGTGTGACTTCATGTCATTTCTGTGCACAGTTCTGATGTGTCCACAGAAAAATAGTCTGCTCAATTCCCTAAACATGAGCTCAGTAAAAATCCCTAGATTCTCATTAAATGGCTGGAATGTGTCAGACAGTAGAACTCAAAACACTGCTGAAATCATTTAGAGAAAGCTCTAGCAGTCTCCTGTCTAATGTGTGTGTGAGTATGCATGTGTATGTAGGCACAGTCCGTCTCCTGCCCTACTCCATGGCAGCTCAGCTGCTGGGTTGACTTTGGTTTTGGTTCAGAGCAGCCCATGGTAGTTACCTTCTTTCGAAGGACATGAAGCACTTTGATATCTGCTCCCCAACAGGAAGAAAACACCCCCCCAAAACACTAAAACACTATTTTCTTCCTAATACATTCATGTTGCTTTGGCAAATCCAATCACCATCTTTTGTTTTCTCCTAGAGAGGTGTTGCAATGAGGTTTTATTTACAATATTTATTTTATTTATATTTATTTATAAATATCTTGAGCTATTCTCTCACAGGTTAACCACTACCGTGTGAAGGCATTGTTGCTGTCCCTGAGCTTGTGTCCTGATGGAACAGATGGGCCCCTCCAGGCCCCATGTGATGAAGCTGTTATGGCTGTTCCAGGCCTCTGCATCCTCTTGCTTCTCTGTTGTGAGAACCTTGGTGCAGGGGACTGGCTTCATTGGCAGCTAGATAGGCACTGGGAAAAGAGGAACAAGTAAGTTTAAGTGTAACGTCCACTCTTTTTAAATAAAAATCTCTTTGCTAGTGTCGTTTCTCACCTGCCTGCTTGCAGCAGGTGTAAAAGCAGGCTGAATTAGTATCTTTAGCTTTTGCATGTCTTAGATGTGGGCTCTAGTTGCTAAGGTACTTGGAAGATGATTGACAATTGCATCCATAATGCAATTGGGAAAGAATGATATTCATTTAAGGAATTAAACTAATGAAGAAAATGTGTGGGACAGAAGGATGAGGGACAAGCGAGTTACACAGCCCAGCTGCCACAGGACCTGCCAGCACATAGCTGTAGATAAACCACAGCTAAAGAAAGACAATAATTGTTGTCCTTCAGAGTTTTTCTCGTTAGAGCACTGGTCAAACACAACTGTGCATATTTTAGAAGATGTCACAGGAGCAAAAGTGCAAATGCATGGAAGGAGGCCTGACTCAGTCAGTTGCTTTTTATTGATGCCCCATGCAGGCAAATTGGCAGGAACTGAAATGTAAGATTTCCTGCAAAAAAAAAAAAAAAAAAGCTGCGTGGTCTTCTGTAGAAAAGACTGGAAAATAAAACAGTGAGAGATCTACTAAACTCCTCAGCAGGGGAAGAGCCTGCCCACCTTCCCATGCACAGCTGAACAAATAGTTTGCCTTTGCTGTGATCCAAAGATACCGTGTCTGAGCCTTCGTCCCACTATTCTGAGCACAACAGCAGGCTTCAGGTCTCTTCAACTCTTGCAAAAAAATCAGTTCTGCTGCATCTTGGCTAAAGCTGGTTTGGATATTCCTGAAATGTGTTGCAGTAGTCGTAGTCTGACTGCTTCTGGAGATATGTTCTGACTCAAAACAAGCAAAAACTGGAGTTTCAGGATAATCTTCAAACAGTCTCCCTTACTCCATGTGAATGGTCCCAAAACTGGGGCCCAAGAGTAACTGCCATTGCAATTAGTGGCTTCAAGGGAACAAAGAAGGGGCTGTTTTTACTACAGTGAAACTGGTAAGATGATATCTTTTCCAGACGTAAGCTCCCACTGGTCCAATAATAACCAATAACTGTGATTTCCATCACTTGCATCCTCTGGGAGACACTTATGTATCACTGATTCATATTTCAAGTTTCCTTGTTATGTGACTGCCATAAGCCTGGCAAATCAAAGAGCGCTGACAGCTTACTGAAGGAGGAGATACTGAGCAGAGATAGTCAGGAATTTTTCAACAAAACAACATGTCAACACCAAAACATTTAAAGAAAACAATAGAGGTTCCAGTGAAAATTTAATGAAGAAGGTGTTTCAGAGAGAGGTACGTTCACACACCATTGATGGGCAGGTACCCTCTGGGGAGGGATATTATATGGGAAGCAGGAAACTGCCACTCATTGAATCTCTGCCTGGGTGTCTCTCACTATCCCGACCCTCAGGAGCTGCTGCCTGCAAAATAAAATGTGGGCATACTTTCTTCAAAGCTGATATGCCAGATGGATCATCCCTTACCAAATTAGAAGATGAAGTGTGTTGGCAGAAACTCCTCGGGAAGCAGGAAATGCCTGCACAATGCTTCCCACTCCCTTCCTAGCAGATTTCACGGCCTCAATGCTGCCTCAATCGGCAGCTCCCAGCTCCCACTGGCATCAGAACCCAAAGCTCCTTAGTTTCCTGAAATTACAGAAACAGCTCCGTATAGATGAGCCCTCCATTCTCACCATTTTGTTTCAAATGCTTCCAGACCCTCTTTGATTTCCTGCTACAAAGGCAGTGGTACGTATGAAGGTTTACTTTGATATGATATAGTTGAATCCTTAAAAGTAAATTATTATGATAATACCTAAAAGCAAAAAACACCACGTCTTAATATATTCTTTTTATAAACAAATTTCTAAATTTTGAATTATTTGCAGGAAGTTTCTACAATGAGATATTGGGGACCAAAATTTGCATTTGACAAAAAATAGGAGCTAAATTAGAAGTAGCATTTTGATCATGTGGTACTAGTATTATAATCACTCTTCCAGCCCAGAAACATACACCTGATTTCCGCAGGCACTATTTGAGAGGAACAGCCAGTCTATTCCCTTGTGGAAAGACGAACTTTCATGTATTAACTAAAGCACTCGCAACAGGTGTAAACAACTTTCCATTAGATGTAAAGTTCCTGGTACATTAGACAACATCACACTTTAACCTTCCAAGATCTAATTTAATTCCTAGGATCAAGAGCTCATGTTACTAATACATTTTGCCAAAACCCTGGGATCATGTCCTACATATTACAGTAATTCTTTCCAGAAGAATTTAAATTTGTAAATAATGAAGAGCTCGTACAACTCCTTCTGTTAGCAGCGCTGCTGGGCCTTTTGCCAGTTTGTAAGCTGAAGAATTTTGGTGTTTAGTGCTCCCATCTGTTCGGAAAGCCTGAGGGTGAGTAGTTATCAAAAGCAATATGTGGGCTTTTTTATTCCATGTCTGAGATTTTATGACATACTTTTTCACAAAACAGGCCACTGGGGAGAAGAGATTTCCCTCCACCCAAGTCTCTCTGCCTGGGGAACCTCTGAAGTCCCAAATACTTGATTTTTGCCCAGTCTTGATCTAAACAGACCAAATTTCACAGAAATATATAATAATTCTCATCCCGATACTTCAGACAGAAATATGACCAAGTGCTTCCCAGTTATGAAAGAATTAAAAGCTCAGGCATGTATATATTCAGTGCAGAGGAATTCAATAAACACAGCTCTGTTTGAATGAGGGTTTTGAAGGCAGCCCCGCTGTCAAGGTATAAGGAATCATTTGTTCCCCAAATAAACACTTCAAATGTGCCTTTCTGCTGCATCAATGTTTGGAAGGTGAGGGCTCCTTTCCCCACTGGGATGGCCAAGTGCACAGGGGGACATGGGGCTGCAGGTAACCTGTCTGCTCCAGGGCACTGTCTGCCTGCTGCAAGCCCGTCTGACTGACCCTGTGAAACAGCATTCTCACTGAATGGGATGGGCATTCTCACTTCATCCCTCCTGGCTTGAATGCACTCCAACAAAAAGGTTATTTTCCACAAGTAACCATTTCATTAGAAGCCTCCCAGGACAGCTAAGGGCAGGTAGTTTGGCAGCTCTCTGTAAGCTGTGTCCAAAGGGCAGTTTGCTGTCTGGCCTCTGTCACACAGTGAGGATGCCCCCTCTCCTCCTGCAGGTGATTGCTGCCTGCTCCCCGGGGTCAAGTGACTCAAAAGGGAGTGGCATTCACAGTGCATCTCCTGCAACTCTGTCTGTAGATTAATCACAAGACTAAAGGTTGTCAACAACTTCTTCTGGCAAGACATGAGCCGACACAGATGTTGATGGCTCCAGGGCTGGTGGAGCCATGCTGCAGAAAGCAGAGGTGGGAAATGTCAGTCTCTGCCAGTAGAAGCCTCTTCCTGATTCATCAAAACCAGTTACTGCACCCAGTAAACTCTGGTGAGATGCCAGGGTACAGATGGAGTAATTCCTCCCTCTGCTTTCTATTTCTTCAGGAAGATTTAACTTTTCACGCTAAGAAACTGAACTCAAAAATTGGACAAAAAATAAAAGGAAAACTCTGTGGGACGTTAGATTACAAATAGATTTTTAATTGGCATTTAAAGTCTACAGTTTATGGACACCGGCCTCTTTGGGGTTTGCCCTCGACCTGCTTTAGTTCAGAAGACTCACTGTCAAGATAATAAAGAGCAGGATCCTAAATGTTTACTGACATTCCTGCTCTGTTTGTTGTAAATGCTAAGTGTTGTAAGTGTTATAAATGTTGATAGTTTTTGTTAAGTTCTTCCACTAGAAAACTGGTGGTTTCCTGTAGCTGTGTTTTAGCACAGCAGAATCCAGAAAAAATAAAAATGAACTCTATTACTAAAATTAAAACCAGTCCTAAGAAAACTCAGAATTCAAATAAACTCCACATTTGGAGAAGCCTGGCACGGCTGGCACAAGGAATAAAGAAGAAATGTAAAATCACAAGCCTGAGAAGGAGCTTCAAGGTAATTTTTTAACATCTTTTTATCTCCAAATTAACCAATTTCCATATTCATTAAGTAGTCTGTAAGTGTAACTCCACAGTTAACTCAGAGTACCACATTTCACTGGTTCCACGTAACTTAGCCTTCGTTTATTTTGCAATATCATTACAATTATGAAGCCACTTTCATTCAATCCAGCAGAAGTCCATTGAACATTTTGAATGTCAGGCCAGCTAGTCTCATTAAAAAAACTCTCATTGGTTAAAAGTGTCAGAGCTGCTTTTATTTTCCTTAATCACAATGCATTCCAGTCCTAATGAACCTGAACCCGGCACACAAGGAGGTTTATTACCATTTTGCTCTGTTAAGAAACAACAGGAGTCTTCCATGTCACTGAAGATCATCTAAAACCCCTTCTGCTTTGTTTTTGTTATCAGATTTTCTAACACACCACAGCTAATTAGGCCTTTGTCTTCCAGACCCCAGTTCTTCTACTGCTGCCCTTCAGTTCCAATTTTACTTGGCTTATGTGCATGGAATCAAATAAACCTACTTTTGTTAAATTTCCCAGCTTAAGAAGAATTGTTTGGAAACTGATTACAAGAATCTAAAACCAGTACCTGAGTGAGATTTAGGCACTTATTCTTTTTCAGGTAAATGAGAGGCTCACATCTGAAATATAGTTGCGATTCAAAGCCTTTAGGGCAGGAAATTGCACATTTAGTGTTTTATTCTCAAGCTGGTAGAAATCATTGTAACTACAGCCATGCATCCGGCTGGAATAATGAGTAACACCACAGCCAACCATGCAAGAGGCTGCTGCTGCTGTTCCCCGCTCCAAGGGCAGTGCTTGACAAGGGCGTTCGGGCACTGTGGCAGGTTGAAGAAGCTCAGCAGTTGGCCCCTCAGCACAGGTGGGGTACAGGAGAGGTCACCATTGCTGAAAGGCTCTGCAGCCCCTGGAGCTCACTGGCTGAGGAGGGCAGGGAGAGGTCCCATGTGACATCTTTTGGGAATGGTAATTTTACCATCCGCTGTGGTTGTGGGGCAGGGTCTGAGAGCTAAGGCATAGGATTTGTATCTGTGCCACTGGTAGGCAGGCTACTGGGGAAGCAATGGGTTCAGCCTGCTGCATGGCTGGTGGGGAAGCAGTGGGCTCAGCTCACTGCATGGCTGGTGGGGAAGCAATGGGTTCGGCTGCATGGCTGGTGGGGAAGCAGTGGGCTCAGC
>VZTB01002306.1:314297-430266 GCA_013397245.1 Thryothorus ludovicianus
CAGCCCGCTGCATGGGGGGTGGGGAAGCAGTGGGCTCAGCATGCTGCATGGCTGGTGGGGAAGCAGTGGGCTCAGCACGCTGCATGGCTGGTGGGGAAGCAGTGGGCTCAGCACGCTGCATGGCTGGTTAGCCAATTCAGCTGGGGTGCTGCCAGCGGGCTGCCCACGGTTGTGAGCACACACAGTGCTGGCGTGGAAGGTGACAAGGGACATTTTATTTGCTTCCTTGTTTTTGTGTTTGTTTTCCAAGGGAACCACCTTTCTCCCTTTCTGCACAGGCTCTCAGCATGGGCTGTAAGCTCATCTGTAAAGCAGCGTGTTGTGCCGTTGAAGGCCTTCCAGAAACATCCTTTCTGTGATTGCAGCGATTGGGGATGGGGCATGTCCCGTGGGAAAGGGGAGCTCGCTGGAAGCACAGCTAAGCCAAGTGAAAGGGTCTCTTTCAGCAGCCAAGAAAGCATATCAGTATTGACTGGAAACATTACGCTTGTATCAATAGTTGTATAGTTTAGAATGTTTGACTTCCTGGAAGTTAATTGAACATTTCTTTTCCAAGTATAAGCACAGTACCTCCTCACAGAGGATTCAGTGGATGAATTTGTGCTTTTGCATACTTTACAGTGTGGTGCTTGCCATCTGCAACACTTGGATACACATTCTCTGGGAGACTCTCTGGGAGTATTTTTAAAATAAAGTTTTTGGTGTGGTTTTTCCCATCTGAAGATGCACTACAGGAACTCCAATTTTATTTTGTTGAATAATAAATTAAATGCACATGATTTTTTTGTCTTTGGTGCCTAATATGTCAGCTTTAAACTTTAGAGTTAACAGCTGCAAGGAGGCACGGAACTGGAGTTTTATTTCGCATCCACTGTCCACACAGCTGCAAACTCAAGATCTGGGTTCTCTATTTTCAATAGTTTCTTCCAAATATTGAGTTCTAGCCTGTTCCTTTCATCTTAGGTGAATGCTGAGCCTTGATAGAGGATGTAAGGGGCACAGGGAGCTTCCACATGGAGTGGTTAAGTTCCCAGGAGTCATCCCATCCAGAGATGTGAGTTGTATCTGCTGAGTGTGGAGTACAAAAATAATATTTAAGTCAAAGTTTTATCTTCAAGGCTCTTGGAATGCTCCAGATTAAAACCCAAAGGGAACAAATCTACTATGCAAGGTGCTAGCATCTGCCACAAAATTATGCTTTTAAAGCCCCCTAAAGAACTCGACACACATAACCAAGTTAGAGACATTATTTTAGAACAGATTTTTAAACTACCTATTAAAGGGTCACAGAAAATTACTAGCCATTTGTTAGAAAACTAGAATAATGTCTCTAAACTGTGTTCAGCTTTTATCCTTGTACACCTTATCACATTTGGCAGTGGAAGCATCATGTTTCTCATTATTTTCCTAGGTAGTTCCCTGAGCAGAAAATTCCAATGAGCTCTGATTACTCAAGCCTTAGTGACTATTGACATTCTGCACCTCATACAGTGCAGATTCTGATGGAAGAATTTCCTATGGCTGGAACATTTAAACTTCCCTTCTCCTGAGTATCTTCCTTTAATATCTTGTAGCGATTTTCAGAGCTCATAACAAAAGTACTATCTTAGGTGTCTCCTCTCCATCCAGACCCAAAATCTGTAGGAATGTTATTAATTTAAGGATTCTTCAACTCACTTTTGATACAGCTGCAGCTGGCCAAAAATCACTGAGTAAGACAAGGGGAAAGACAAATGGACCTCTAGGCTCTGTAATCATGTCAACAGTCAGATATCTGTAGGAAATTTGACTAAAAATAGTTTCTCTGTATGTTCTTTCTGTGGGACTGGCCTACCCAAGCCACAGAATATCCTCATTATAGAACTACTCAAGGAAATGAGAAAACTGACTTAAAAGTTCTGTCAAAGGTCCAAAACACACTATGAAACACTTGATTATTTTCTCTAGTGTAGTCATCTTGAGTATTGCTTGTTGGGGCTCTAAATTTGGAAGATTAACCTTGAAATTTCCATATTATCTCCCACTCTGTTTTCTGATAAAGTTTCCTTTCTCCTCCCTTTCTTCATGGCTAATGCATCTATAAATTCTATGGCTGTGTGAATGTCACATAGGTGCATAGAAAATTCTTGGTGCTAGGCTTCTATTTCCAGCATAGCTAATAATAATTCACACTACATATATATAAGTATATATGTTTAATAATAATAAAAATAATAATAGTAGTAGTATAAGCCCCCATATATATGTACATATTTGTTAACTGTTCCTTTAAGGTGCCTGAAATTAGGCAGCCAGGGATCAGTTCAGGCAATGTTGGAAGCTGTGTGTAGGCAGTGAGAACCTAGAATATGAATTCGAGCTCAGCTTTGATGTAATCTCCACTGAAGTTAGGGGAGTTGCTCTGGATTTACACATTTATGAGAATGGAGCCTGGCACAGAGCCTCATGGCTCAGGTTTTATCATACATACAAAATATCACCTAATTGTACATGCCTCTACAAGACTAACCCCAATGGTGAGATTTATGCTTGTAAACAGCAGTGAAAAACTTTATGTAATCTCCATGACTGATGTTTTTGAGCACTTTAGGCAGTGCTGTGGTGGCTGTCTACACCAAATTCCTTACTACCGAAGGGCTGACAGTATCAGCACAAAGGCTGGTTTGCATTGTCTCTTGTGCAGTCAAATCAAGCCAAAATGAACCACTTTAAAGCAAGGATGTATGGAAGGCAAACATTTCTGATTCTCCCCTGAAGGAGAAGGTGTGATGCTGACGTGTGTAGCTTTTGTCCTACCTTCCTTTCCCCACCTTTCCTTACTGATACATTAACAAGCTTCTTGACACAGAGATAGGAATTTACACAAACACACAAGTTCAGTAGCTCTCACTACTTGTTCCTCAAGTGACTGTGAAGACTCTTCATATCACCACAGCTTCTTGCTGTGAACATGATCAAACATTATGTTGACACATGTGAAGATTTATGGCCAAGGCAAAGATGGGTGGTTTTAATGGCAGGGTTGACTGTGATCTTATCCTGTGCTTGTTTGTTCCCAGTTAATTTTGCATGGAGACCCAGCTCCAACTCTCTCAGAGCTCCCAGCTTTGTGAACTCAGAGATCACAGCAGAAAAAAAGTCATGGAAGACTCCGCCCTCAGGTTACCCTGAAAGGCACAAATTTGGCCACTTTTACCTAGAAAACCCTAGACAGCATGCTGGCAGATGCAAGCAGGAGCATGTGAGCATGTGATGAAAGCTGTGTTTATGACAAAAGGCCAGCATCAGGTGAGCTCCATAAAAAGCCTGGTTAGAATTTCAAAGTCTAATTAAGCAGCAGCCAAACAAAGGACAAATAGCTTTGTACTCCTAGTGCTCTACTGAAAAAGAGTAAAGAATCCACCCAGCTCCTACCAAAATTAAAGCCATAATTATAAACAGAATTTTTTCTAACAAGAAGACAAATCTCATCCTTGTGTAACTGTCCTGAGGTCAATGGAGAACCCTGAGGGATTAATTAAAATCAGAAATTTCATAAAAATCTTCTGTGATGTGCCAGCTGGTCTTAAACAGGGAACTATATTAATGGTTTCTCAACAAACATGTTGCAAGATTAGCTTCTTTCATTCAGCAATTCTTGTGTTCAAAAACTGTCTCTTTTTTTTTTTGTTTGCAGAAACAATATTCCCCAGTACTGCTGGAAAAAGAAAAAACCTAACTAATACTCTTTGGATGGATTTGAAATCTTTAATTTGTGAAGGCATTGTTCTGGAAGTTGTGGAATCTATTTTGTTTTTCTTTTTATTATAATTTGCAGAAAAATTCTTGCTCTGTAGAAAATGATAAGGACATTTTAAGTTATTAATTAAAAAATTCATCCTTTTGGTGAACTGTGTTTTGTCAAAAAAAGTCAGAGTAAAAATGTCATAGTCACAATCCTCTCAGTCCTTTGAGCCAGATTTTTAATATAAGAGTTAATGTTTATACATCTAAAATAATTTTTAAAAATGTTCTGTACTTTCAACAGGAATTAAAGTGTTTCTTTAAAAAACTCTCTCCAACAAAATTATTTTTACAGTTTCTTTTACTTTAATAGAGAGTATGCATAACATCTACAGAAATCCACTAAAATAAATTGAATAAAGAAATTTTGTCATTAGGAATATTCTTACAGCTTCTCATATTGGTTTTAGCAGCTTGATGATACAGCTCGTTTTACATTTATTGTATATCAATAATCCTATTCCATATGTAATTTTCTTTCCATTTTTATTTTAAAAAGGAGTTAGCTTTACTTATTAGGCCCTCCCAGTTCCCTGAGTTTCCAACAAAAATGGTTTATTTAAAAAAAATAAGAACTTATTTCCATTTCAATGTGTTATAGTAACTTGCTATTTATTTTAAAACTGAGTGAACAGTACTATATTAATATATTCTAATAACCTCTCCTTCCTGAATCTCAGATTATTTCTAACACAAAATTGAATATGAATATAAAATAGAGTAAAGCTCTGTGTGCAGGAGCAAAAGGGCAGAATACAAGTAATAGTATAGAGAAACAAAAGCAGCAGCTTTTGTAGAGCCAAGATTTTACTTCTCTTAAGACTGAAAACTTACACTTATTTTTCTATCTCTGCCCTCCATCTTTTTGGAAGGCATGAAGGCATCTTCAGAAAAGACAATTATGGGAACACATGCTCTTGTTGCACGAAACACCATTGTAATATATGATTGAGAGATACATGGATTGCAGAAGAGGGAACGCCCTACTGTAAATTTGTAAACCTACTTTGTGGCACAACAAATAAATCTCTATAGGAACATTACATCCTACAGCACAGTTCCTGGAAGTTTAAGAACTGGCTGTAACTATCAGAACTATACTAAGAATTATAACTAGTTTATTGCATGAAATCATAATGACTTATTACTAGCAATTAAGTTTAAACTGTAAGAAACTCTTTTTTAGGAATGTTGGTACTGGACATTCAGTGGCTTATTTGTAGAGACAGAAAGCAAGCTTCTGAGCTTCAGCCAAATCCTGAACCATCTAAACTACATTAGTACTTAAGGCTTAACTTCTCAAAGCTGAACATTTCACACAAGAAATATTTTCAATCAGTTAGTGGCTACATTTCTGCTGGCTCTGTGCAAACATTTTAGCAGTAGCAGAATATGATAGATAGCTTTCAAAAAAGCCTTGATCCAACTGCCATGGATGTTCAATGGGAATCTTTTATGCCACCAATTTTGCTTGGATTTGATCAGAAACAAAAGAATTTTCACAATCATTTAATCTTGGCATAACTCTATCTTTTCCAGTACCTGTCCACAACTGCAACAAAAAAATCTGCAAATGTGGAGTCACTTGAACAAATGCCCGGGGCAGATATGGAAGGCAACATTAAGCAATAGTCCTCATCTTCTGGAGCGTGTCTTGGGACTTCTCAGGCCTTAACCTCTCTTCTCTTTTGTCTCCTTGCTCCTTACCTTTCCCATATTATCTATCCAGGTAAGAGCCTCTTTGTTTCCATTTCTTCCACAGGTCCACACCACAGGAGAAAAAACTGAAAGCAAAAAACGAAGAATAAAAAATGAAGTCAGATCTCACTCATTATGTCTTCAAACTTTGGAGCCAGACATGGTGCAGGACAGACCAGGTCAAGATATCAACAGCCCTCTTCTCCTTATAAACTCTCAAGTTGCAAATCTGAACACAGAGATACACAAGAAAGGATTGATATGAGTCCCTAAACCCAAAAGAACTGTCGAAAGTTATGTATCTACTACAATAACTTCATCAGCAGGGCAGCACCAGTGAACCTTAATGATGAGTCTGAACTTCTGTTGCCCTCAGCATCATTTCAAACTTCAATTTCCATTGATCTAACTCTTCTTTTCTCCTTCCTAATAGGTATTGTCTCTGTAACTCTGTCTTGTGTTTCGGGGTTAGTTGCAGGCCATGCCCTTTTACCTATTTCACCAGTGTTTACCTTGTGTTCATTTAAGGGACACATAATAAGCAAGAAACAAGGGTTTCCTTGCATCTGCTTTCCCCCCATGCCCAATCACTTGGTGAATTAGATGGTAATTGTTTATTGAAAATTACCTCACAGTTTCTTAATTTTGTAGAATGATCTGAAGAACAATTCTATTACTCTATTATTATTCTATTTTGGAAGTATTCAGCTGGAACCTACAACTACAGATGATTCCTAAGTTGTTGGCAGCTAAAATATAGCCCACATTTATACATGGCAAATTTTATGAAAATAATAATCTTTTTGGAGATAGATATCCCAGAACACATGATGCAAAAAAGCAATATAAATGATTGTGTAAGGATGATTTGGAGAAGCATTATTTATATGAAGTGTCTGTTCATTCAAAAAAACTCCCCAAATAAAATAGGATACTCCTGTGCTGACATTTTACAGTCAGTTAATACATGACAAATGTATATTCAAAATTTTAGAAGTATGCATAAATTTTGCCAACACAAGTGCCTCTTGCTGCCCCATTCCACTTAACTCCCTAACTTCCTTATTGTATAGGTAGGTAGGTTTACACAAGTTTTCTGTACCAGAAATTGGTACATATAATATTTAAAAGACAAACATTTTTAACAAAAGCAACACAAGTAGGAAATAGAAGTAAAACCTATTGAGAGTTATGACAAGCAATGGATGTTGAAATCTCTGTGAATAACAACCTAGGTTATTTTAGTGGTCAGCTAAAGGTGAACTAAATGCCTCTACAGGTTCTGTCGAAAATAATTGCAGTAGCCCAGGACGCATGAGTGCTGCAACTTTCTTTAAATGTAACTGTTACTTCTCCCAGCATCAACCTCTTAAATCTTTGTAATGAGCAGCAGGCATTTCGGTAAAGTCAGAAATAACTATGATTTTGTAAAGTATTGCTGTTTCATGCATATATCCATTTTCATCAGTTAGACACTATCAACAGTACTTTTTTCTACTTACTGCCACTGATTTACTGGCTGACTTTGTTATTTCCTTTGTGCAGTTTATAGGACATAATTATCTAAAACAGAAAAGGAGAGAACTTCTAATAGACATTTTTCTGCAGACAGTTTCTGCTTTATATTTAGTTCACCAGCCTCTCACATCGAGGAAGATGTACTGGCTTGCAGAGGGAATAAAAATGGCAGAACTGTGATGAAAATAAGCAATAAATATTGAAAGATATATTAGCAAATAACTCATTATGTCAGCCATGTAGTTTTTGTACTATAAAATCAAAATAGAAATTAGGCCATCACTTGCAAAATGCATCAAAGGTCCTTGTGACTGTAGGGACCCAGCACAGGATTTATATTCCTTTTAAAGCAAACAGTCTCTCTGAGAAATGGTGAATCAAACATCCAGCTGCAAAAAAGAGTGCTTTGTTTCATTTTCAGGTTATTTAACCCCATTTTCAAGATTGCTCCATCAATTTCAAAGTGAAAATAATTTTGAAATGAGGAACTCAGACATACTCTGTTTAAAAGTGGCTAGCACCACTACCAAAAGTAGAATTTTCTTTGCTGTTTATTTCACATGCATAGAAGACATCATGCTGTACAAAGCCCGATATGCAAATTGGCTGAATCTCATTTACATATTGCATAGACTCATCTTACAATTCAAGTGCATATTATTTCCCCAAAACTTAATTAGAAAGGAGGTGTGTCTGAACATGAGTTACTACATCTTGATTCTTCTCCTGATGAGCCAGTTCAGTAGCAATATTGAAAGCAGAGTGAAGTGAATGAAAGGGAATTTATCCCAGATTTTTGTTTGGAAGATGAGCACCAGAGAGCAGCAGTTCCCAGGAGTTGAAGAGCTGTCAGCCAGCACAGCCGCTTCCACTATACTCAGTATTTGTTATACAAAACAAAGCTGCAATTTGTGTTTAAAAAGCTGCAATTTGTATTCTTCTAACAAACTTTTTTACTGTAAAAATGAGATTTTGTGTTATTAAAAATGACTGTGATTACTTTAGAGAATAATATTTTCTATGTGTGGTAGACCCAGCTCATCACGCCTTTCCCCTATTCCTATTTCAGGGATTTCTATGTCCGTGAATTTTTGAAGTTTGAAAGGGAAAGTGCTAATCCATACAATAGATATGGTGCAGGAGAACCCCACAATGCCTGGTGAGTTTGCCTGGCACTAAGCTTTCAATGCCATTAGAACTTCACAGCTCAGGGTTATGTTATTAATTTTCCTCCCATCAATTACAGCATACTTTTGTTTTGCACCCAAACCTGCTACCTGCACAACATTCTGGGTTGAGGGATTACTACCTTTTAATGTGACAGACTTCAGGCTTGGAGAATTATCAGCTATTTTGAGCTTTTAGGAAGCGTGAGAGAATCTTTCTTTTTTCCTTTCAGGCCTTTCTGTGCAGCTGAGCTTCGCCACAACCATCAGGCCGTCTCTCTCTCGCCTCAACACTGCCAGATAACAGATTGCTAAAGTGAACAAGAGCACACAGATAATTTAAAGATGATATGCTGGGTCAGAGCAAGGGTCAGTTTATCCCATCTGGCCACAGCAGCTGCAATGACAGTCTATGAGAAAGAGGCTGATTATAATCCTGACATTGTTATATCTTCCTAGATTCTAGAAATCAGGGATTAGGGGCTTACTGAGCAGAGTTGCTGTTTAACACACAAAGATCTCACTCCATAGCCACCTGATTTTATTTTAAAACTCTTCATATGCTAAACCTCCATGGCATCCTTTGGCATCCAATCTTATGTGTGCTATGTGGAAAATTATTTTTGTTTGGTTTAGGTGTGCTGTTAGAACTTTCTGCTGAAAGATCCCAGTTCTTGTATTGGGAAAAGCAGAATTGTTCAGTCCTCCTGTTCTCCATACCATTCAAGATTTTTATATGTCCTAGGTGTGTCCTGTTTGGACCTTTTCTGAGTGTTAGCAGTCTTCATATAGAAAGCTCCATTTTGCTCAGAAGCCTCTTTTTTGCAACCTTTCTTTCTAAAGTTTTCTAACTTCCACCTTTTTTATGAGACAGAGGCCAACACACAAACCAACCCTGTCTCTAATCTGTGACAGCATTATTAAAATAATAATTTCCTCTTAATCTGTCCCTAATGTTCATATTTTTGACAATGAAATGCTGTCTAACAGATGTATTTGGAGAACTGTCCTGAGTTGTCCCTCATGTCTAAAACAAAACCAGCCAAATTTGGGTCTGGTAATCGCCAAACCGTGCACAGGACTGTGTTCCCATGTGTGGATTTCTTCACGTTTATCGAGAATTAAATTTATCTTCCATTTTATCATCCATTCATCATGATGCAAACTTCTGAAATTCTTCAGTATGCCTTGGTTTCAGTTGTTCTGACTACTTCCAAAAGACCAGTAAACTTTCCCCTCTCAATCTTCTTCAACTTTTCTAGGTGATTTGTGGCCATTCCCAGCCAGATCCCTCAGGAATTCCCCAAGTTACTGCTCCAGGAAGAATAGCAACCATTTATTCCTGCCTGGTGCTCCATCTCCTTTGAGCAGTTATTAATGCACAGCAATCTCCCCCTGACATTTGATTTCTGTAAGATTGTTTAGGAAGGGATATTTTAAAAAGGTTTAGGAATTTTTTTTCTCATGTTGCCCTTGTCTACAAGGGCAATGATCCTTTCAAAGGACTGTACAGGATTTGTGAGGCATAATTTCTTTATTTATGCACCCTGTCCACTATCTCCAGTAAGCTGTATATATTCATGTCTACTAATTCTGCTCATTATTATAACTTCCATCAGTCTGCCTCAGCAGGAAGTCAAATTTACCATTCTCTGGTTTCCTGGCTCCCCTCCGGAGATTATTTTAAAAATTGAGGCCACATTTGCCACCTTCCATTACTCTGGAAGCTGGGCCAATGTAAGCTATAGGTTACACACTACCGTGAAAAGTTCAGCAATTTTATATCTGAATTCCCTTAGATCCCTTGAGTGATTGTTACCTGTTCCTGGCAATGTGTTGCTGCTCACTTTATTGATTTGCTCTAAAACCTCTCTACTGACAGTTCAACTTGACATAACCCCTCAGTCTCACCCTTGTAAATAAAGACTTGTTGTGCAAACTTCCTTAAGCCTCTCTGTGCTGAATTCTGACACAAAAAATCCTTTTTCTTTTCTTCTTTTTCTTGTTTATCTTCTTTACCTTCTTTATATTCTTTTTCTTCTTTTTCTTCTTTTTCTACTTTTTCTTTCTCTCTCATTTTTTTCCTTTTCCTACTTCTTCTTTTCTTTTTTTTTTTCTTCTTAATAAGCTTCTCTGATTTTGTTAACTCCCTTCTTAAAGTGCTGTAATAATGTAATTGACGTTTTAACGTTTTTCTTTTTTTAGAGCTGTAAACTTTGGTAGTTTAGACACTACAAAGTATCTATTCCATGATTCTCTCTTGAACTCTATCTGATACAATGCTTTTATCCCTATATATATAGTATTCATCTAGACCAGTTTGGGGACGTTTTCTTTTGACTTTTCTTGAGAAAACACAGTCATTTATGATGTCTTCAACTTCTGTCTCTGTGTGGTGCCCGCAATGACATTTCCCCATTGTCAGGGGGATAAGCAATGACTGAAATTTTCCATTACTGTTCTGTTTCTGATCCTGGAGGTCGTGGTCACCACTGTGCTCCACTGATGTTGCCCCAATATTAACCTATAATCCACAATTTAAATCCAGAGTGATACCCTAGGACTTGTTGATGTGGATGACTTAATCATATTATTTGACTGCAAGGATTTCTTTAACACAGATACAGTTTCTCCACCAATAGATAGCTATGCTTTCTGTTATGATTTTTACCTTTGTGTTACACTAATTTTCTTTCCTTTCTCCTAGTTTGCATTACAATATCCTGTAACAATATCTTCATTTAGACTCAAGTGTTTACATTCATCTGTTTTTTGACCATTACCTTTTGCCTACAGGCATTGTACATTTTTTTATCTTATTCTCATCATATGTTCTATTTGATTGCAGCTTTATTTCTTTTTCAATATTGCTCAGTGGTTTTACAGACTTTTACATATTCTTTTTCCAGAAAATAGAGATTTTATCTCTTCTCTACGGAAGATGAATCATCCTAGACTGGGTGTGATTGTTGATTTTTCATCTTTCTTTCACTTCTACACATGTATAACCTTTTCAAGTGAAGTTTATGAAACTTCACTTTCAAAACAGAGTAAGAATGACATTAGACTGATACTAAGGACATTCTATTAATAAACTGCTCTGTTAAACTAAAGGTAGTGATGAAGTATCTTTGTTCTTTTCTGATTTATTTGATTGCTGACTCTTTGTCTATAAAAATTCAAATGTTCTTCATGACTACTGTATGACTTTAATAAAATCTGAATGTGTATATAAGGCAACCAAATCAACAGCAATATCAGAGCTGAACACTATTGGAAATGCATAACACAGCTTTTAGAAATTTTAGGAAAAATCAATGGAAGTGGCCACATCACAGTGGCACAAGCCAATGTAAATTATACCTGACACTGCTTTCATTTGGACAACACAGGCCCTTTCTTATCTTTTTTCTACCCCAGAAAAGCATGTTACCTATGGGAAGTTTTCTTTTAAAAGATTACTTTGATAGCTTCATTGACTTCAGCAGAGCAGTTTTTCCTTCTGGCCTTCATCGTGTGAACTGATCTGGTTCAGAGTAGGCAGAATCTACACCAGCATGGAGTCCTACTTGGCCCTGGGTTCCTGGGAGAAGGTGGGCTCCTTGCTGGAGCTGTGGTCATGGAGGGGTGCCAGCAAGAGCTCATCTCATTGCTGCTACTTTTCCCAATGGGAATAATTTTTCACATTCTTATCAGAATGTGAAAAATTATCTCAGTTCAGAAACAGAAAAAAAAAAAAAATAATTACTATTTCACTGTTTCATTATTTCACTGTTTACTTTCAATCGCAAAGTATTTTTAATAACAAACAATATTTAAGATATCTGTGTGTATATCCACACATATATATTTGTGGAAATAAAGCATATAGGAGCACACACGTAATACATGTGCTGGCCCTCACGCACAGAAAACCACTAATTATATCTTTGAGAAGGAGAATAGAAAAAGAAATAAACTTTTTCCTGGCATTTCATACTAAGACTGAAGAAAAGTCTCCAGATGTCCATTTTCTTACAGCAATTTACTTAATCTGCTCCTGGATTTACATAATTTTTGGCTAATCTTCAACCAAATTGTCTATATGTACATATATATGCATTTTTGACAAATATCTCACTGTATGTATATTCATTTATCTATGTGTCCTTGGACTCCGCACTTTTTCACAGGCAATATGCCTTTATAATGCAGAGGTAAATCAAACCTTGCATGTATGTAGGGAGCTGAAAGACTGCTGTTTTCTTTTAAAGACAAAAGGTATTTTTCAGGGCAATATCTTACACTCCAGTGTTGAAGCTTGTGGAGTGTGAGTAATGAGTAGTAGTGAGACTAATTGTTGCATATATGGGAATTTGAGCATATAGCTCCAAAATTCTCCATGAAAGAAGATCTAGCATGGTAGGAAGGGGAAAAAGCAGTTGAGAAAAAACAGCATATGACTGAAAAGAGGAAGTAGAACTGCCTGAATCTGTGAAATTAAACTCTTAGGTGTTTCAAAGACAAAGAGAGATTCCTATCTTGATAAACTTGCATTTGTTTAGTTGTTCTAACATGATCCAAGTGCAGAGGTGAGTCACAAGGTTGTGAGAAGGCTGAGTAGTTTGCGCAGGATTATTGTCAGCAACAGACAGGCAAAAGTCTTCTCAAGATCCTAAGGGTCTTTGAATATAACAACAGGGAATTAGCCAAAAAAGTCTAAATAAAAAAAAAGTTATTCTTTTCCTCATTACAAATAGTTTTCATGCATTTAAACAATCATTTTGACCTGTGATAACCCCTGATATACTATTAAAAAACTTCAGATTATATAAACACTATTTAGCCAGTATATATCTGCTTAAACGAAATTTATGTAAAAGTCAATTTATTCATGAAATCACTATCTGAACTGTGGAAATGGAATTTCCTAAAGCATGAAATTCCTTTTTGGCCATCTGTTGTTTCTTCTGCTGGAAAGATATTTTCTTCCTATTAGATGTGTTCAATCCAATAGCTACTTCAATAATGTAACAGGACTTGAGAAACCAGTTGAGATGTGAAAAAAGCCAAGTTTTCTCTTCCAATTTATAAAAATGAAGTGTGAGAAGGTGACATCTATTAGCTCTAAAATGCTGGAAAACATACTGATTGGAAACCATTAGTCTGATTAAATGTCTATGAATAATGCTTTTTTGTCTAAGTTATAATTTGTTATAAACATGTAGCCTGCTCCAATTAAAACTTTTCTCGTTCATTCAGCACAAGAATTGCATTTTTATGCTATGCATCTAATGTGTATACAGTATATCATCTTGGCTACCAAAAATGAGTACCAGTTATAGTCATGAGCTACTTTTAGTAACAAACCAACATATTTTAATAGCTACCAATCAGTGAGAATCAGTCTATGTGCAGGAAAATAAATCTAAAATCCAAATATGAGCAGAAAGTCAAAATCAAAGAGGAGTATTTTATTTATAGCTATAACTAAGTTATTTCAAATCATCTTATGTTGTCCTGGCATGAGAGGTTTCCTGTCAGCCAAGAAGTCATCCCCAGGACAGGTTCAGAGAGAAACTGGTGCACCTTGTAATGGGCTGAGCACTGGAGAGTGCCACTGAGGGGACGAGTGGGGTTTCCTTGCTTGACACGATGGCCAGCAAAGCTTCTCACTTTTTCTGTATAATGTCTGCTGGTCCTGAAATAACCAGAAGATACACGGTCAAGTCAAGAATTGAGTTAAAGATTCTGTCACCTTCAAAGATCATTAGGTATTAGAAAAGTTAGTTTGGGACTTAATTTTAGTATAAATAGAAAGAAACAAATTGTATTTTATGGGGCTACTGGATGATATATTGATTTCAAAAGAGTGAGTTGGTGAGTTTTATTATAGACAGCTAACTTGGCAGGATCACAGAGTAATGTGAAAGCAGTTGCCTACCTCTGTCCTCCAGTCCATCTCAAACCCTTTCATTCTTGTCTGCCTGTCATTTTTTGGGAGTTTCTCCAGTTAGCACTTAATTAAAACATGCCTTCTGCAAACCTTTGCACTTCTGATATGAAGACATCAAGAGATGAGAATTTCACTAGGCCTGTGGTCCACTGTTAAACAACCTCATTGATCAAAATCTAAATTTTATATTTCATATGAGTTTTGGTTTCCAGCCACTGACTTTGTGCCATTTCCCAGTTGAGCATAGAGCACTTTTGTAGCTAGTATTCCCATCTCCTGAAAGCATTTATATGCTACAATAAATTATTTACACAAGCTTTCCTGCCTAATTGTTTCTATGACCTCTGTTACAGCAGTCAGGACAGACACCAGTAAGTTCTTACATTGGATGGCAATGCAAACCCTATGCTCACATATGTAGATGAGACGCCAGGCTGTTGTTCTTGATACAAGAACCAGTCTCCAGTGTATTAAAGAGCATAACTTTTTATTGTTGCTTTCTGTACTCAAGTGTAAGTGCAAATCAATGAGAGAAGCCCAGACACTGTCAGGGAAGCTACAGCTCTTCAGACATGTGTTGCTACTGCCTCAGCCCCAGACTTGCTCCTTTCCCTCTCTTTACTGAAAACATAGATAAAAAGCTTGTTCAAAATGGATTGCCAGAGTTTATTTATTGTACTTTACTAAATTTCTGCCTTTTAAGGTCTTTAAACAAAAAGACACTTCATAGCAAACCTCTGCTGGTTTGTCAATGAAACACTTCGACCTTTACCAGCTCTGATGTGATCGAAGAATATTTTTTGAGTTTGAAAGACTCCTATGGAATCATAATCATTGCCCTGCATATCACTGGGAATAACCCAGGTAGCCCTTGTCTCTCCAGTCTGCGTTCTGGCTTAGTTTGGGATGGTTTGGTTGCTCTGTTCAAGTATAAATCTCTCAACAAAGTCAGCTGAACGAGCTCCTTGAGACATGGCTTTAGTATGAAATGAATATGGATTAGAAGTTAATGTAAAACTTTCACAGCCATTGCTTGGACAGCTGCACTCTTTAAAAATTGGTTGTCTGGCCAGGCCCAGAGAGTGCAGTGAATGGACCGACATCCAGCTGGTGGCCAGTGGTGTTCCCCAGGGCTCAGTACTGGGCTTAGTTCTATTTAAGGTCTTTATCCATGATCTGGGAGAGGGGATTGAGGGCAGCCTCCTGTCAGTTTGCAAACAACACCAACTTGGGCAGGAATGTTGATCTGCTGGAGGGCAGGAAGGCTCTGCAGAGGGATTTGGACAGGCTGGGTACACAGGCTGAGGCAAACTCCATGAGTTTCAACACGTCCAAGTGCCAGGTCCTACACTTGGGTCACAACACCTCCCTGCAGTGCTACAGGCTGGGGACAGAATTGCTAGAAAGGTGCTCAGAAGAAAAGGACTTGGAGGTGTGGTTTAACAACAGCTGAACATGAGCCAACTGTGCCCAGATGACCAAGAAGGTGAAAAGCATCCTGGCCCATATCAGCAATGGTGTGACCAGCAGGACTTGGAAAGAGACCAGCCCTGTGTACCCAGCACTGGTGAGGCTGCACCTCAAGTTCTGTGTCCTGTTCTGGGCTCCTCACGGCAAGAAGGACTCTGAGGTGCTGGAGCGTGTCCAGAGAAGGGCAGCAGAGCTGGGAAAGTTCCTGGAGCGCAGGTCTGATGAGGAGCTGGGGTTATTTAGCCTGGAGAAAAGGAGGCTCAGGGGTGACCTTATCACACTTTACAGTGATTTTCCGGTTTTCTGGGGCTCCCTGTAAATGTGACCTCAGCCTGTTGCACACCATTCTACTCCATTATGCTTCTTTTATNGGTCACAACACCTCCCTGCAGTGCTACAGGCTGGGGACAGAATTGCTAGAAAGGTGCTCAGAAGAAAAGGACTTGGAGGTGTGGTTTAACAACAGCTGAACATGAGCCAACTGTGCCCAGATGACCAAGAAGGTGAAAAGCATCCTGGCCCATATCAGCAATGGTGTGACCAGCAGGACTTGGAAAGAGACCAGCCCTGTGTACCCAGCACTGGTGAGGCTGCACCTCAAGTTCTGTGTCCTGTTCTGGGCTCCTCACGGCAAGAAGGACTCTGAGGTGCTGGAGCGTGTCCAGAGAAGGGCAGCAGAGCTGGGAAAGTTCCTGGAGCGCAGGTCTGATGAGGAGCTGGGGTTGTTTAGCCTGGAGAAAAGGAGGCTCAGGGGTGACCTTATCACACTTTACAGTGATTTTCCGGTTTTCTGGGGCTCCCTGTAAATGTGACCTCAGCCTGTTGCACACCATTCTACTCCATTATGCTTCTTTTATTACAGCCTCTTGTGGTAGGTTTATTTTCTGCTGTGAGATAGGATTAAAGGAAAAAAAAGTAAAGCAGGTCTAAACTTGAAAAAATATAAAGAAATCTTTATTAACAGAATTAAAGGGGGAAACAATCATAAGAAAATTAGAATAAACTTTCAGAACACTTCTTTCTCACTGACAATGCAAAGATAAAATTTATGACTTTTAGTCAGTTTACTACCTCTAAGTTAGTCTTTTTTTCAGTTCATTTAGGAAGAAGAGTCTTTCTTGCTATGCTATGGAGACTTTTCCACAAGAAAACAGTTTTCCTGTAGCTTTGTCACAATGAATTAGTGGCCCAGAAAAACAAAATTCTATTCACAGTGTTAAAGTCTTTTTCATGTCTTGCAGTTTTCACACAGCTGCTTTCATAGACCATATCAACTATTGGGGTGTTATTTTTTTAAGGATGAACTGGTTTAATATGAAACAGTTTTCTTCATCTATCTCTGGGAACAAAGGTTTTCACTACTATCTTTCTCATCTCTCTCATTTCTCTCTGTTCAAGTTTCTCATTAGTTCACAGCAGTATTTATTTGTTTCAAATACTAGCGCTTCAGCTCACAGTTGTACTAAAATGCCACATCCTCGCCAATGCGTTTCTGTGAGTCACAGGGGAAAAAAACAGTCTGATATATCAAATGTATGTCTTTACTATAGCCTTACAAAAGATCTTAATTCAAGTTTAAAGCCTTCTCTTCAATCCCCTCATCTAGAACGAAACTTCTTCACTGACCTCAGAGTTAGGTTTTATCATCAATTGAAACAGTTTCTATAGAGTCCTGCAACACTGAGAAGTTAATCTGGTCCCAGCTTTACATCAGGAACATGGCTGGCTGTGCCTCTGCAGGCCATGTGGTCTCTGCCATCACTGATCCGTGCCGGCCTGGCTCTGCTGGGGTGCTGAAATCAAGGAAAGCTGCAGCCAATGCTTTTGTCCTTCTGTCTGCAGCAGAGCTGGCTCNCAATTTGATTCTGAGCCGGGCAATCAGAATCAGGGAAACCTGAGTCTTTGGTCTCTGTCGCACCAAAGTCCTCCTGGGTCTCCGAAGATCATTTCCAAAGGATTTCTTTTAACACTTTTATTCTTTTTTCTTTTTTTCTGGCTTTGGGAGGGGAACTTTTCGTTAGCAGATTATCATATTTTTCTTTCTTGCTGCCAGTTTCTCGGAACTGTTGAAATCCTGTCAGGTGAAAATAAACTTCTGGTATTGAATATTATCTTGCTGATGTCTATCAAGTGTCTCCTGCTGAAATCTTGTCAGATGAAAAAAATCTCTTGGAATTTACCTCTCTGAGGACAGCATCTTCCTGGTATTTGAATCTCCATTCTTATCACTTTGCTTGATACCGTTTGTGGCTTGACAAGTGCTGTGATTTTTAATTTCCTATAGCACAAATTATTTTATAATATGTGTTACAGTGGCTTTGCTTAAAAAGAGAGCAGCAGGCTCTGCTGGGAAAGGGGCCCGGCTGCCCTCCAGGACAGGGCTTGGCAGGCTCCCCAGTGAGGGGCTCAGCAGCCTCCTCACCACCCCTCCAAGAACAGAAAATCTCAGACAGGTCAGGGGGACTGGACCAGCCCAGGCTGGGCCATGTGGGTCGAGCGGAGCTGGCCTGAAACCATCTCACCACCTCCTCCAAGGCTGGAAGCCAAGAGAGACACTCTCAGCTTTTTCTGTCTTAAGAATGTGTGTTCACAAAAGGGGTATCCAACCCCCATTGGCTCAGTTATGTGTCAGTACTGAAGAGTGGCTACTGACTGGATCTCTGCTACATCCACAGGGCTCCAAATAGGGAATTGCTCTACAATAAAAATTAATCAATGTCAAACTAGGACACCTCTTTACATGGAAATTGAGCATTAAATTAGCACAAAACCTCTGGAGAGGAGTGAGGAATTGGGATCCTCTCATTTTTATGCATATATTTATGCCACAAGCCAAAGTGTGGGTTTCAGATTCTGAAGCTCTTGGCCTTGGGCTTTATGTATGAGTTGCTGCAACACAGCTGTATGTTTGATGCTTACTAGGTGGTATACTGGCAAAACACATCAAAATAATTTGATTCTGGGAAGAGATTACAGTACTAGTAGACAAAAAAAAAATCAACCAAGCGGTGTTCCTGAAAGCTCCTCTTGCTGCTGAAGGGGCTCCACCTTGTCTCACAGATGGCTGCTACCCTCTGTCCAAAGTAAGAAAGAGAAGAAAAAGAAAATATGAAAGCAAGGATGAGCATAACAGTTCCAGGTATGACCACAGTATTAGTATTTGGCATCACTCAGTCAGTCTCTGGGAGGATCAGGGATGTGGGTGATGAGGCCATTCCCATGGGAGAGGACTGACATTGCCTCCTGTTTTCTCAGAGCCTCTTGGAGCCCAAGCACGGTGAGCCTCTGCTCCCTTCACATCCTGAGAGCAATTGCTCCTCCCTGAGCAGAGACAATTTGCAATTATGCAATACAAAGTAGGCAGACGATGGCATGGGCAATTGTGCAGGCACACACCCCTGAGGTGGCCTTGCAGCAATGAAGTGGGCGGTGGGAAGGGAAGGGCCAAGGGAAGCTGCTTGGTCTGCTGGTGCCCATGGCCAGCCCTTGATGCACAGACACCAAAGCAAGCCTCATGGACAAGCATTGGCAGAAATGTTTGGTGGTTTTTCCTGAGGCAAGGAGCATCTTTCACAGGATGTCCTGCCAGCTTCCAAGAATGGTGTTACAAATCACCATGATTGCCCTGGCACAGAAAAGTATTGTGCTCTAGGTTAATTATAATTGACATTTGAAAATCCCCCATTCGTCACCCCACTGATCCCTTTGCTATTTGATTCCAGTCTGCACATCTAAAATTAGGCTTTTGAAAGTGCTTCATGGCAGGGGTTGTAAATGGTATATTTTCATAAGCCTGCTGATCTTGAGGCTTATGTTTTGCCATTTTATGACTTGGCTAATGGCCAGAAATGCATCTGCATAAATTTGGGACTTGAAGGCTTGGTAATATGCTGTGACTTCAATAACAAAAGGGCTGAAATAATTCCGCTGAAGTATATCAAGCTCACTTAAACAAAGAGCATTGTTTTTTAGCCCTTACACTTGTACTAGTAAGAACATGGGAAATAAATCCACCACAGTCAATAATCTATCAGGATTTCAGCATGGCATTATCCCCGCCTAAGATTTCCTTGAAACATTTATGTGGGCATTTTCACACAAGGCACATAATCCCAGTTCAGCACTGCACAGAGGTGGTGGGCCTGCTGACACTGCGTGCACTGGAGGGGAGGGAAATTGCCTTCTCCTTCACTGCTAACGGCCCAAGCATTCCACTTTAACATCCTCTTCAGAACATGGCAGCTTATTTTTATACATTTTAAAATTATAATCTATTACATAAAAATAAAAAATAAATCATCAAATCATCTGCACAAATATGACAAGTTTTATGTAGTCAAAGATTTGGCTTTTGATCACATTTTAGTGGAGCATTCCCTAAAGAGTATCTTAAAGTAAAACCAGGCTATTAAAAGAAACACCGTTCTATTTTTGTAATGAGTTTCTAATTTTAGTCCCCACTGTGGGCCCCAGAGTTCTTCAGAGTTTTGGACCAGAGATGTGCTGATAATTGGGGTTGAGATTCCCCATGCAATCTGCTTCCTCTGATTCAGAGCTTGCTTACTTTAAGAAGGTAGGATTCTGCATACTGTGGGTGAATGCAAAGGGTAGCTCCTGATCCTTTGGCACTCGTATGTGTGTCTGTAACACATGCCATTGTGCAGTTTGTGTTGATATCTCTGATAGCAGATTGCCACAAACTGTGAAAAAGCACTTGCAGCAAGGAATAAAGGTGAGGTACACTTTGTCCTGTTCTCACACTCCCTCTCATTCCTGCCTGTGCTCCATCCCACTTTTCTTCTGATGTCAGGATAACACCGCACTGGTTTAATCTCTCTGGTGTGTGGCATGCAACAATGTCCTCTGTGATGCTATATTAGCTGTCTCCAAGCCTGTGGTTTTAGAGCTTCACTCTGCTCCCTGTGTTTTAGCAGGCCTTTTCTGTGGCACCATTCTGCCATTCCTTCTGATATTTTTGTCTTTGAGTTTCTCCACATCCTGTCATTAAGAGATTTCTTGAAGTCATGCTACGCACCCCTGTTATTTTCTTTGCTTCTGAGTGCTTGTCTTTGTCCACCATCTCAGCAAAGATAACCGGGATAATGATTTGGTGTTTACAATTGCTAAAAAAAAGTGAAAACCATAGAGGATTTAGGCATACCAGTGCTGTGATTTCACTACCAAATCATTGGTGGAAGCAGCATGGCCCAAAGGACGAGGGTTGGACAGAAGGGCAGGACATTTACCCTCTGGTTCTGGTGAGACCCAGAGCAGTTGCTTAACTCACTCTCCTCTGGTTTCCCTAGCTGTCATATGAAGCTGATGGGGTGCTGCTAGGCTGTGTAGGAAAGAGGTACTATAAGTGGCAGATAATTATTAGAATTGCTTGCTTGATTTCAGGCCATGACATTTTGTCTCTCTGGAGACAGAGGTCAAGGAGGGGGTTCATGAGAAGGAAATTCCATATTGCTTGAAGGCATAGATGGCATTTCCACTACTGATGGAGAAGTGTGTAAAATAAATAAATCACACATGAATGGCGTTACATATAATAATTTTCTCCCTTTTTATCCCACTTGTTTGAATTGTTCTCATGTGTTTACTTTGTTAGGTAGAAATCCCCTCAGATTTGCAAATGCAGCTTTTGGTTGTGAATAACTTGTATTGCTGCACTTCAAAGGAAGGCTGAGCTTTTTACTGTATCTCTTAACTAGCTTTAGCCATGCTGATACCCTTCCCTACAGCTTCGGAAGACATCAACAGACCTGATGGGCTCTGTGCATGTCATAGGGTCTGGAGGAGACCTTATGTCCCCCTAGCCATTCCCAGCCTGGGGTCCTACCAGTGCCTGTTGGTCTGACAAGACTGAGTTTACCCTGCTTTTGGGCTCTCCAGGTTTGCACAGTGGAGATTTCAGCTCCCTCCTCCCCTGAGGGTGAGTGCCACCATATCCTTGCCTGTCCCACCTGCTGCACCAGCCCTCCATATCTCCATGCTCTTGTAGGCAAAGCCACACATATGGAAAACCTCATACCAGTGCTTCTGTCATGAAGACAAGATCATACAAAAACACTAAAGGACTCAAAAAGAGGAGGCCTGCTGTGACAAGAAAACCAGGGATCCTTTTAGCTGTCAGAGTGCTGGTGTTCAGAAATGCTGCTGTTGTTTTCTTATCACCGTGAAGCATGTCACAGCTTGTGAGCTGGTCCATCATGCTCCTGCTGCAGCACACCATGTGCATTCCCATCCCAATGTCTCTGAGCTGATCCTGTCTGGGCTGGCACACTGACAGCAAGATGCCCATAAACAGCTCTCTCCCTGCAGAGGGGCTGGGTCTCACTTCTGCAGCACTGAGTGGCCACAGTCCCTCTTCCAGCCCAGGGTCCACTGGTCAGATTGATATGGGTCAAGTTTGCGGCATACAGTGCCTGTGATGCCGGGCACCCCAAGGCTTCTCTGTGCTTCATGTTGAAGAATAAAAAAGGCTTTTGGGATTTGCTTTATATTTGACCAGATTTATCTTTTCCCATTTGGACAAGATTTTCATGCAGAAGAAAAGGATGTGTCTTAGAAACTCTTGATACAAAGTCAGTATTGGGTGGGGAAATGGGTCATGTGCCATGGGCCTCTGAGGAAAGGTGCCAGGAGGAGATGAATGGATAAACACCATTGGTAAGGGTGAGCAGGAAAAGAGGAAAAGAGCCTTTGCAGAAACCCTGCAGAGCCAAGACCCCAAACACTGGATTTGGAAAGGAGAGCTGAAAGTCTGGACAACTGGGGAGGCTGCATCGTTTCAGGAATCCTATGTAAGGGTCTTCCTTGTCCTGTGGCTCTGCAGGTACAGACTCAGTGCATTTCTCTGGGACTGAGGGAGATGACTTCCCTTCACAAAAGTGTCATTGCCTGGGCTAGCTCTCATCCCAGCATCTGCATGGAGAGGAACAGGAGATCTGTTATTGCTGGACACATCCTGCTTGGGGATACAGAAGTCTCTGCCTGCCAGCCTGATGTGTTCTTGCATCTGGGACTTGGCAAAGATGACCAAGGGCTGTCTGGCATCAGATTATTACCTTAGCTGCTCTTCTACATGGGCACAAGTATTACTGACAGGGGCTTCAATTTTATCTGGAGAGCTTACATGGATTTTGGGGCACTGGCTAAGGGTATGGAGGCCCAGCTTGTGTCTCCTTAGTCTGGTTGGTGAAGAGGAACCAACTATTCAGTAACCAACTATTGAGCACCACTATTGAGTAACCAGGCCTTGTTGGGACAACTCACACAACTGGAGTGCTGTGATGGGTGGATACCAGGTCTTCAGTGAAGACAGGCAAGGAGACAAGGGGGTGTAGATATGTGACAGAGCAGCTCTGATATAAGGAGTTCTTCAATGGGCCAGACAGTAGGCCAGAGGTGAACTTGTGGTTTGGTGCAAATAATCAGTATTTGCTTCAGTCTGGTGGGAGTTTGTTAATGACCAGTTAACTGGTGTGAGGAAGAAGGCAAAGCCTTCCTTAAGGAACTTGAAGATATTTAAGGATCACATGCTCTTCTTTTGGGAGATTTTAACTTCCCTGATGTGTGCTGGAAGAACACTAGAGAGGGATATAGGCAAGCCAGGAGGTTTCCAGAAGATGTCAGTGCCAACTGCTTCACATAGGTACTAGGTAAGCCAAGCTGGAATTGTACATACCCTAGACCTGTATTAACAAAGCATTCACACTGGTTAGGGGAATGATAATTGATGTCAGGTTTGGTCATGGAGGCACTGAAACAGTGGACCTTAAGATACTGAAAGAAATGAAGACAAGTAGTAGATAAAGACCATGGACTTCAGGAGAGCACATGTGGAGGTCTGTGGACCCTGAGAGGCGTTCCCTGAGTTGGAGAGAAACAAGAGGCTTCTCTCACAGGATTCCCTGTTTCTGTTATGCCAATGTATCCCTGTTCTACTCCCTCAGCCAGCCCTGTTAACCCCATCCCCATCCCTGTGTCCCTCAGTCACTCCCTCCCTATTTCCCCGTTGGCTCCCACACCCTAACCCCATCTTTGTACTGCCTCCATGCCCCCTGACAATGGGTCCCTGATGCTCTCCCAGCCCCCTAACCCCTATACTTGAACCTGGACCCTTCCCATGAGGCTTGCCTTTGACCCTGGACAATCTGCACACATGGTTGGAATAAAGATCTCTGTGGAACCCCTAAAAAGGCCCTTCTTTGCCATCACCATATCAGCAGTTATCCTGGTTTTCAACAAGCATAGACTTCAGTTTCTTCAAATCACTGAAGTCTGTATCATGTAGAAACCAGCTCTGAAGGCAAAAAAAAGCTTAGGCAAACTGACAGGTCTTTACTGAAAATACTCTTCTAAGCACAAAATTGTCCCTGGTGTGGGGAAAAACAAACAGGTGTAAAAGGAAACTGACCTGACTCATCACAAAACTCATGACTGAGCTACTGTGTAAAGACTGGATGTAGGAAAAAAATTTCTTCATCAGGTCAGTCAAGAAGTGGCTGCCCAAAGAGGCTGTGCAGTCTCCATCCATGAAAGTTTCAAGGTCCCAAGTGACTGAATTCCTGAGCAAGTTGATTCAATCTTAGACCAAACCCTGCCTTGAACAGAGGGTTTGACTGGAGGCCTTCTGAGGTCCTTTGCAGCCTGCATGGTTCTGTCATTATGTGAAAGACTTAACTTGGTAAGACTACATAGTTCTTTATCACCTAAGTCATTATGATCATTGAAGACAAGTGAATTTCCATCGTAACACATTGAGTGCATCTAAGGATCTCTTTTTAACCTTTTCATGTGCACATTCAGGAAGGTACCAGTTTTGTAAAGTTCGGATGTTGCAGATATCAATAACACTGCCAAAGAATGCTGGAGTGATGTACAAATGCCAATATACATCTACTAATTCTCTGTCTTTGTATAGAAGTAGTTATAAGACCTACCAATAGGTTAAAGGGATATTTTGGTTTAAAAATACAGTCATGGCATCACTGATGTTACAGAGAGAAAAGAAAGGTTTCTATTACTGCTCTCAGATTCTGAAATCTGTATCAAAAATCAGGTCTTATTTTTCCAAGAACAGCCTTTCATGGAGTGGTGAGTATTGTTGTTTTTTCAAGGATTATGGAGTAAAGCTTTATATCAGTCTGATCTCTTTGATATTTGGAGATCAGTTTTTCTTATTGGGCAGGTTGCCAAAAGTGATTACAACTGCAGAAACTCTACATTTGAACAACGATTTTCTCAAATCACTCACATCTGGAAAAAGGCCAAGAAAAACAGTGACTGGAGAGAATGGAAATCATGCCTCAAAAATGGGATGAGAAGCTGTGGAATTATTCAAAAGCTATGTGAGCTTGTGTACATCTGCCAGGTGACCAAAATTGCCATCTGAATAAGGCATTATCCCCAGTGAGACCAGGTTTAGCTAAACATACCATTCTACTAGGCATAACTCGACATTTTCCATCCTTATAGCTTTTCTATCACGTGTGGAAACCCCAAGAGCACTGTAAATTCATACCCTAACTTAATTCTCTCTAGCCTCTCCTTTTCAGACAAGCCCTTAGAAGCAGAGGTATGAATGCAGTATGAATGCAGAACTGCTTATTTAAATGCTGCAAGACCAGGAAGCAATTCATGGTCACAGCAAACAAAAGGGGGATAAATGAAACAGTGGCTATTGGAGCAGATTACTTAATTTAGTAATTAAGGCATCCATTACATTTGGATTGTTTAGCCAAAAAATGTAGAAATAAATCCATAGGCATCCACTTCATGTATCAGTGTGCGCTCTCCACAGCCTGTGAGAGCGCTGTGTGCAGGAGTACTTTCTCAAGCACTACTGAGGGCTTTTTTTCCACTAATGTGAGAAAAAGGGGAAAAGGATACAAGGCTTTTTGTATCCTAGTTGTGCTCCACAAAGCAGCTGTGCCCAGGCAGGAGCGTCAGGCCTGCAGAACACCTGGAGCATGAATGCCAGCTGCTCAGGGTGGAGAGGTGTGCCAACAGCCGAGGCAGCAGGACCAGCTCTGAGCCCAGCACCAGGGAAGCACTCTGAGATGGTGTGAGACCACTGCTCCAGCCTGCTTTTTCCTAATACTCCAGCAGGAAGTCTGCACCAGCCAGAAGTTCCCCAGGGAGTCAGGGGCAGCAAGAGCTGTAAAAAAACACATTACTTGGTTTCAGGCCATGGTCTGCATCTGCATAGCAAGCTGCTGTTTGCACATGGATAAATTCAGGATCTGTATTCCCTTTGCTCATTTCAATACAGTCTGTGAGTTCACAGAGTGAACATTAAATTCAGATGTAGCTGGAAAAGATTGCCTTTTGAACTAAAACTTCTCTTTTGTTGATTCCTTCTGGAGTGTATTGCCTGGAGTAAAGCATCTACAAATGCCAGCTTTTCAATTAATTTCACTTACATCACAATTACGAATTAGAGATGGAACGTGTGGCCAGGTCATCTATTTTATTAGCCAGTATACCATTCCAGAAAGAGAGGATGTAGCCTGCTTTTAATTTGCTTGCCCAATTAGAAGGGACCATGTTTTATATGCAAAAAATAATTTATGTGATATTTTTGTGCCACTCAAGTTCCTGTAGATTGTAATAGGTATACAAAATGGGACTGTGCACACACATTTGTGAGCACCAGGAGTAACAACAGGAGGGGGAGAGAACCAGAATTAGTGCTTTATAGGCATAAGGCATGTCTACACAGACCAGCGTAGATAGATGTGTGTTCCTCTGCAGGGCATGTTAGCTTGGGCACAGAACTGCAGGAAAATGGCTCAATGACTTCCAGATCAGAACAGATCAACTCAGATCATGGCACATGTGTGTACTTGTCTGGGCTCATCCAGGTAGGCGTGCCCAAACTCACGCCCAGACTTTCAAAATATCCCTGGAATGGAAAGGAACTTTTCCAGTTAGGACCTAAAATAAATATTTGCTGACTAAAAAGCATACTTGATAAAGTGTTTGAAGTGGAGAGAGACAAAAAGGACAGTAGAAACCAAAATTAGATAATGATGAAACAGGTTATTTAAGCAGGACCCACTTATCAGGAAACCATGGCAGGTCTCCAGCCCAGAGTCAGGTATTTATTTCCAAAAATGAAGAGGAACATGAAATTTAAAGAGTAAAAATTGGCAGAGTTCAAGGAAGAAGAGTGCAGAAGGAGGAGAAAAAGAAAAAATTAATTCCCTTTATGGGGCTTACAGACTGGGCTGTGCTCTGGGTACCTTGGATGCCATTGGCAGTGTTTGTCTCCTTTTCTGCTCCCTACTTTTTGGGAAAAGAAACTGTAGAGTGATCATGGATAGTAGCATGATCATTGATCAAATTCACCTTAAGCCACTTAATCAGAGTCACTGAAGTCAGCAAGGAGGGCAAATCACTCACAGAAGCTGCATTTAGTGCAGTGAGAAAGGAAATGTAGCATAAGTGGCACGAATTACACACAATGGTTGGTGTCTCCTCCTTTTATTCTAAATCACATAAAGTCAGGGGAGATGAATCTCATCTTAAAGGGAATAACAGAAGGAAGAACAGTAAACACTTCGCAGAGGATTCTGCACACACCAGATTCATCTCTGGTGTTAGCCTGGGAGTAACTCAGTCATCAGTGAGGGTCAACATAGCTGAAAATTTTGTAGATAATGAAAGGCCACAAATGAATGTCCTTGATTAAAGCAGAATTCAGAGGTAGCACTGTTGGAAGAGGCATACTAACTTTTAACCATCTCACTGGCCACATTCCTTGTCAAAATAAATATCTCAATCTATTGAGATACTTCAAAGTCACCATTTCTTTTTACGGCAGTGCTACAACTCTGAGGTTTAATAAAAAATCACAACTTGTATCATGTTTCCTCTGCTTATGCAGATATTGCCAGATCAAATTACTAAAAACAAAACCATTTCAGTTGCTCCATTTGAGAGTCTTAATTTAGGCTTTTTCCACTATCCAGTTTAGTAATGGTTAAAGGTCAGATTCACCTCCAGATTTCCTTGACAAACACAATCTGTCTGTGATGTAATCAGAGACATACTAGTAATATGCAGTACTGCACATTCAAAAATATCTTGGTAAAATAAGCTAATGCTTGCTGGCTCTGTTTCTCACCATTTACCTGACCAAATCTGCCCCAAAGAGTGGCAAATGTAGCAGCACCCTTGACCATCCCTATGCAGGCTGTGAGCAGGGGCTGGAACCAAGTGTCTAGTACCTACAACACAGGAGGTTCAGGGTACACTACAGGTCTGTTTGCCTGCCTACTGCTCTGACAAATGAACTCCTTATGTTAGAGAAAATTAATAATAAGCGTGCTTAAAGCAAAGCCTTTGATAATGTGGTAGAGGGGCCATACTTTCCCCTTTACCCCACAGGTGAGATCAAAAAATGTCCGTTTCTTCCAGGTAAGAAAAAGGCAGTGAGGCTGCTTTGGTAAACAGACAATCCTGGAAAGGAAGGAAATCTGCTGTGTACCATAAAAATGGAAAGTATTCAGATACCTGGCTGAAAATGCCAGTAAAGCACAGCAAACACAAGAAAGGATAATCACGTGCGCAGCAGCAGCAGCTAATTAAGGCTGCTTGGCTGTAAAGACCTGGAGGCATCGCTGTGCTGTGGGATTGAGCAGCCCAGGCCCGTGTTGTGGCTCACTGTGTGTGTGAATGGTAAAGACTGGCCATGGCTAATCCCTGTCCTTATCCTGTGCTCTAACTGAGGTCACTCAAGGTGTTCTTTGGGAATGAAGCAAACACTGAACAGTGAAACATCTCTTCACAGTGGCTCTCTGCCCTTTTTCCTAGAGTAACCTCTGTGAAAAGTCACAAAAAGGGTAACATCGTGGCATCAGGATTATTTTAAATGGGGACATGTTGTGATTAGGAGATGGCCATCTGAAAATCTGTGATTATTAGAATAACTAATGTTAATATATTCCACTTGGGCTAGACCAGCCATGTCAGGGATTATTGCAGTTAAAAAAAAAAACCAACAAGAAATTTGAAGCAGTTGTGTTTCTCTAGGAATTTTATTTTTTTTAATGAGTGTTTCATTTATAAAGTCCAGATTTTAGTATCCTGCACAGCCACAAGATGACTAGGCCTACCTCAAACTGATCAAAATGGAATTTTTCCATTGGGTTCAATTGACTATCCAAACATCTGTTTTGTGGTTTATTCAACCTTATACGTCAATATGATGTTAATCTCCTTTATACAGAAAAGCTGAAGCAGTGCCAATGATTTAACTTCCTAGTAAGATGGAAGATCCTTTCTCAAGCTGTAAATCCTTCTGGCCTATGCCCAAAGTGAAAAATGTGAAACACCAGAGCGGAAACATGGCAAACATGATTTTCTGTCTAAACAAGGGCAGTCTTAACTTTGGAAATTAATCAGGCTCTTTATTAAAAACACCTTAAATGATAATGAAGACAAATCCACCAGAAAATTACTTTGGAAATTAATCAGTGTCTTCTTTACATATTTTCCCAGTAGTTTTCTGGGAGATTTGTCTTCATTGCCATTATAGGTGTTTCTAGGCCATAAAAAATTCTCTTTTTCATGAACAGAGCCAGCAAAAGCAATTTTAATGCATTGTAAGCTTTCTTTCTCTATGGTATTTTCTAAATAATCCTGTTCCATCCTTTCCCTGAAACCAAATTTTTACTCTTTGAAGAGGTGGACCTAGTGAGGGGCTAGGAGCAAGGAGCTTTGTAGGTGCCATCCCTGCCCTCATGGCCTTCATCATTTCACTTAGGAAGAAACCACTTGCATTTAGATCCAGTCTTACAGACACGAGTCACTACAGCAAGTTTCCCAATAAACTATCAAATTTAACTCTCCATCCTGTAGCTTCTTCATTCCCTGCAGTTTTCTCCAATGAACGATCCAGGAAAATCCAAACTTCCTTTGACAGGGACTTCCTTACCTCTTGAAATTTGAGGATTGTCACGAGCAAGTTTTGTCATTGATGATACAGTGCAATGAAAAAGCAGAGTTGAACAGTTTGGGAGTATGTTTGAAGAGTATGGGACAGAGGCAAACAAAAATCTAGAGGGACTCTGAAAATGCAGCAAGACTTTTGAGAATTTTGGCAGGGAAATGGGGTACCTGAAGCAAACAGAAATTAAAAAAGCATGGCAGCATCTGCAGGGCAGAGGCACAGGAGAGGGACAGATAAAAGGAGCAGACGGAGAGCTCTGGAGAAGGAGGGACAGGAGTGGCAGGGTGAGGTAGGAATGCAGGGAAGATGTGGATGCAGAGGAAGGGAATGTGGAGAGCACATGATGCCATGAGACAGCAGTATCGGCAGAAAGGCTCTTGAGTCCAGAAGGGCAAACAAAAGTAGATGCCTGACACGGGAAGTGGGATTGTAAGTAAAAAGGTTTGGAAACTGCTGCTAGGACATTATTAAAGTTTAGGAACAGGAGAGTAGCTCCTGCTCTGTTTCAGTCTCAAAGTCTTGTCATATCCTCCGTAAATTCTGGCAGCAAATGCTTCAGGGGAAGGCATAAGAGCTGTAAATGGGTGCAGTGGCAAACGCAGCTGTGCTCGGGTTGGGAGGAACAGCCCATTGCATTGCCCCATATGTGGCAGAGTTGATTTACGGAGCTCAGAAAGGTTCCTTAGCTCCTGCATAAGAAATGCTCACCCTGGGAGGCTAAGCCACTTCAGTACCACGTGAGTCACCCCGGCACTGTATTCTTAGAGGCTGACAGGAGTTTTGGAGAATAAGATATAGCTGCTCAATTCAATGCTGTTTTCAGTACACATACACTCTGGAAATGTACTCTATCCACATCCATGCTCCATGTGACTGTTTGAATCTTATTTCTCAGCTAAAAAGAATTCCCATGGCAATGAATGGTCTAATAATAAGTTCTGTGGAAGAAAAGGTTTCCTTTTATTCATCTCAGATTTCTTGCTTTTTACAAGTCAGTGACCTATTATTAGAAGGAGAAAGAACTACTCACATCTTCGACCTAATGTAAATAATCCAGATCTCAGTTGTACTTTCACAGACATCAACTTGCAGAGTAAATAGAAAAGGGGAAGATTTACAGATGCATGAACACAGCAGGATTTTGCAATAGCAGGAAGATCAGATGAATGCAACTTCTTCTTAGCAACTAATAGAACCACCCAAAACACAAAAGGTGGTATTAATGAGATTAACTCCCACAGAAAAAGTTGCTAGAAGAGGAAAATAGCAGGATAGAAACAGTCGTCAGGATTTTGGGCTGTTCCATGAATAGCATTGCATTTTTAATGCAGAGAATGAAGACAGAAACTAGAAGATAGGATCTTCTTCATTTGCTTGTACATAAGAACATTGAAGGGAAGTTGACCTGTACAAGTGTGACTGTGATATGACATACCCTATACCTCTGAGAAAAGACCAAAATAAAGAGAATGGGTTTAAGAAAGCAGTTTTCAAATGGCTCAGAGATCTAGCAAGCAAGAACACAGAAAACAAATATAGGAGAGGACGGATTGAGGGAAGGTGGAGAATCACTGAATGTTACAGTAAAAGTCTAATGTATCCTAGTGAGGAGGACATCTAGAATTCAGTGTTAGAGGAAAATGTGGATAAAGGCTAAATAAAAGTCAGCATATCTCCCATCATTATAAAGGAACAGGGGAATTACAAGGCAACTAATTTGTCATGAGTTGCAGTGCAAAATGTAACTAAAAAAGGTATTCCATCACCATCTTCTGTCAATAGTGTAATCTTCTGTCAACAGGCCAGCTGAAAGGAATCAGCAAGAGCAGTCTCCTTATCTCTTCCATGACCCATCCTCCCTCCAGGAATAGGTCTTCTGCTAATGGGTCATTGAGTCCACTGATAAACTTCCATCATCCCATTGGGAAATGCTCCAGCCGGGGGAGGAGCCAAGCCTCTCGACCTGGATAAAAACTTAAGATTTGGGACACCAAGTCAGCCTTTTCCACTGGATTCCCAGAGGAAGAACAGGCCCATCCATCACCACTGGACCTTCAGCAGAGAGTTGTGCCTTTCTGCAGGACCACTGCTTCAACAGAGCCACAACTGCCACTCCAGGAGGGCTTGCAACCACCATTGCAACTGGACTGCTACCAATACCCTGACCAATCGGGTGTCAGGTTGTATTCTGACTCTGTCAGTGGTTTTCTTTTTTTTGTCCTTCGTATTATTGCATATATTTTGTTTTCCTCTTTTTTTTTCCTTTTCCTAATAAATTGTATTTCTAACTTGTAGTCTCTCACTGGTTTTGCTTTCAAACCAGAACATAACTTTCCTTCAGTTCATAGAAAAATGCTGGAACAAGAAATCAGAGAATTGGGGCACCTGGAAGATAGATTCTGTTGATGAATGTCACCTAACAAGGATCTGTCATGTCAAACTAATATAATTTACTTTCTATGTCAGGGCAAAAGGTCTTGTGACTTAGAAGGAGGAAGTTAATGGCACCCACCTTTGTTTTATTAAGCTTTTCAACAACCACAAACAAGCCCAGAAAAAAAAGAGTAGATAAATGTTAGGAAGAACCATTACTGGTTAAAACCATGTAATCAGAGATTAGTGCTCAACACTTCATTCTCAAATTCACAAAAAGTATCTGCTGAGGTTCAGCAATGTCTGTACTGCATCTATCACTATTCCAGATTTTCAACACTTCCATGGAGAGCAGGCATATGTTTTTTAATTATATGAATGACTAAACTGGTAGAAGCTGCAGTGATGACAGAAGACAAGATGGAAAGGTAGAATGATCTTGACAAATTGAAGAAATTATTTGGAAGAAATAGGGTGCAACTGGAAAAGGCTAAATTAAAGGTTTTGATAATTAAATAGTTAGAGCAAACTCCAGAAACATAGGAAGAGAATGCCCAATTAATGCAGGGTAATGCTGCTTGGGGGTATAATAGTCTGCAAATTCACTACTAGTGAAGAATTCAGATGCAAAATAAGCAACAGCTGTGTTATGATGGATACAAATGACCAGTCCATGAAATATGATGTAATTATTTTGCTATATGTGGTGTTGGTTAGGTTGTGTTCCACTTAGGTCACAGTGACTCTAGAAGGATTTTTCCCTTAGGGCCTGGTAGGGAGAAGGGTTGGAGGAATTTGTGGTATAGTTTGGAGGCGGGTCCTGTGAAAGATGATGAGTCCTTAAACATCTCAAAATTACACACTCAAGTTACTAAACATAAAAATAATTCTTTAAATATACAAAACCTAAGTCATAGGAAAGGAATAAACCTCTCAAAGTCTGCAAAGGGTTGGATGAAAAGTAATGTCAGCAAGGAAAAGAGGTTTCTGCTTACCAGGAAAATTTCTGCAAAGCAAGGACTGTGCAGCACTGAAGCAAACTGGAAAAGGGGAGCAGTGAAATCTCCACTATCAGGGCTGTTAAAAACTGATCAGGTAAGCAACTGTCAAGAATCTACTGTATTTAGCTAATCTCTGTCTGCTTCCTTCTTTGAATCACCCATAATTTTGCTATCTTACAACTCACACTGATGCCCAAATTATTTGTAAACATTGTAATACAGGCATCAGTTCAGGATCTTCTGTATTTCACCATATATTTGTAGTGAAAATAAGTCTGTAGTTTTACCCACTGCTTTCTGCCTCCTGCAGAATGTCTGGCTCATGATAGTACTCTGACTCTAGATCCATGTACAAATTCAAACAACTTATTTTGCCTTCAGATGTTGCATTGCTCTAGTTTCAATGATAGTTTCAACCAGTTCTGAGATATGAATGCAGCAATTACTGGTGATTGCCATATCTTAACTTATATGTGTGTAAATACTGGATAAAATTTCTATTTTAAGTCCTCAGGCACACAGTAAATTTACTTTCTTTCAGCCCTTCAGTCTTTTCAGGAGTGGAGTGCCTTCCCACTTGGATAGGCTATCTCAAAGTAAGAACTCCCACTTCTTTAGTTTCCTCCAACACCTCAGTTGTGATATTTCCTCAACAGCTTCATCTTGTCTTTGGAAACAGGTCCAAAATTAACATAGGGGACGATTTACGCTGAAATATAACTTGCCTTGTGCTCATTCAGTTGCTTCCTTCAGACCCTGGTGCTTCCACAGTCCTGTGGATTCTTTCCTATGACTATCACATTTGACAGACTTAAGAAAACTTCTTTTTGTCTATAGTGGCTTTTTTTTTTTTTTGGTTATATTCCTTTGAAGACTTTGTTGATCCTTCTGATTTCCTGGTAATTTATCACCTACCATAATTTATAATCCTGTTTATTGCCCTCAGTAGGGTCAGATTTCTAAATGCTGAAGGACTGGCTCAAATTACCTCTTAAATCATGGGACTCAGCATTCCTGTGCTGTGCCTGGTTCCCTCTTACTCAATCTCATGCATATCTTCTGACTGTTTTGAGTAGTATAACTGTTTTGAGTAGGTGACTTTCTAGGGAATTTATTTTCATTTTAAAGCCTTTTAAACTAAATCATTCATCCTATGTTTTAATGTTTACACTGTAATTTTCCAGTGTTTTATTTTTTCCTCTTTTGGACAGTAGTCCAATTGTATGACTATCCCAAATACTAAGCTACTGTAATTTTCTTTAAATTAACTGCTGTGTGCTAATTAAGACTGAATCGAGATTAGCTTTCCCTCTGATCTGCAAGCTCTTGGCCTAGTTACTCTGATATCCAGCACTTGCATCCAAGAAACAATCTCTCTGGGGCTGGTGAAAGCTGTCCAACCTGTGGGTACGTTGCTGAACTGCCCTGCCACTGCCTCTCTTCTGCTTCTGGGCTCTTTTCTCTCTGTACTTGTACTTCGTTTTTATCTGCAGATGTGTGTTTTTGCTGTGAGCTTGCTATCAGTCAGGCAATGTCACTTTTTTTTGGCATTCATAAGCATCCTTTTCCTCCAAAGGCCGTGCATATCAGGGTTTTGCCCAGGTTGGCATTTTATCGGTGACAGTATTGAGTTGTGTCTGCATCACCCACAACTACTAATTCCCCTCCTCGCAGAGGGGGGCCATAGACCTTGGGCAGCAAGGGCACTCTGGCCCTCCTGCTGGGGAGGATGAAACCCCTGCTTCCCCTGTAAGCTCTGAAAAAGCTTTCCCTTCCCAGCTCAGCCTTGCAGAGAAGAGGATATCTTGCACTCCAGGAGGACCTTTATGGCAGGGTCCTGCTCCAGCACAGAAGTGAGGAAGGACAACAGCTCAACTCACAGTGTTTAACTTGGGAAACAAAGAGTTCTTCAGAAAAACAGTTCTCTGTGTCAGTGGTGCTGGGGCTGGCAGGGGTGGTGTGCCTCTATTTCCATCCCAAGCAGATGATGTGTCTAATTAAGAGGAGAATACAGGCGATTGTTAATACATCTCCTCTGAAGGGTCCTCATTTGGAGAGTTAATCTTATTAAACCCATCTGCAGCAGCCTGGGCAGTCACAAATGCCTGCTCAAGAGGCTGCCATAATGAGGCAAAGCCTTCTCTCTGCTCAGCTTCCCCCGGCGTGGCCGCAGCACTGCACACTGCCAGGGACACGCGTCCGTCTGTCTTTGGCAGGAGCACATCACACGCCGCTCGGCACTACTCAGGAGTGTGTGCTGGGGGCATGGACACACAAACCCTCTCGTGTCAGGTTGTGGGTTACACAGCTGTTTGAATTGTTGGGAGGTTTTCCCTCGGTGGTTTTTTGTATGGTTTATATGGTGTGAAGAGAGCATTACTCTTGAAGGGACTTAAAGACCTTGGCCCGGTTTGTCTGTGGTCTTTAAAGATCCCATGACGCTTCTGGAAAGAGCTGGAGAATTAATCTCTTTGTGCTGCTTAAATTTCAACAGGGAGAATAACGTTTTGCTTTTCTATCCTTTCTCTTTCTGTGTTCTGCTTTGTAGATTCAGGCATTATTAATATCTCTTATGGCATTTTAAATGTGCACTGTGTGTGGCAATGTGAATGGAAATCTGAGGGGTTAAAGTCAAAGGAAAATCTGATTGTGAACAGTTTCTGTGCTGGGTGATGATTGTGGTAACAGGCAAAAGGCAGTGCTGGCAGATAACATATGGCCATTGTGAATACTGAATTAAAAAGTCACAGTGCTATTAAGTACATAAAATATTTTTTAAATCTGATATGATTTTCAAAATACTTTTAATTGGAAAAAATTGTTATTTTCTTCAAAAACATATTTCTTTGACATTATGATGGAACTTAGACGATAACAGACCTCACATGTGATGTAAATACAGAATACCATGATTACATGTCATAAAGTTACTTGATTTATGTCAGTGTAAATGAAAGCAGAATCTGTCCTGCAGCAGCACTCACATGACAGTGTGGTAGCTAGTCTGCTGTCTCATGCTCAGATTCTCTCTCAACATTAGAAACAATCAAATGCCAAATTTGAGGAAATCAACTGGCTTTGTGTAAAAGGGACATAATATCCATTAAGGAAGAGGTGATGAAATGAGAGGAAATTTAATGGAAAGACTTTTTCAGCTATAGAGGAAGGAAAATGGGCAATGACAAAGAAATAATTTGAAAGATGAAATTTGAAAGTCCTCAATTAATTTCTAAAAGCAGTCATAGGACATGCTTGAAGGTTTTCTACAGTAATTAACAGCTGTAATTAAGTTACTGAGAACAGAAAGTTCATCAACACCACAGGTTGTGTCTGCCCCTAAAATGGGCTTCCTACCAGAAGTGGTGCTGCCTTCCAGACCACACTGTAGTTGCTGTCTACGCCAGTCCTAACAGCTACATTGTGTCCCAAACATCATGTCCCAGAGGATGTTCTCTAGCAGGCAGGCCAGCCAGTGAGCCACCCTCTGTTCATTACCCACCTCTCCCTCCCCACATCTCCCTAGCAGGGGCTGCACGCCTGTCCAGACTCTGCTCAGCCCCATGGGCCCTCCCCACTGCCTCCTGCACGGCTGAGTTTGGGGGGCATTGTGTAGCACCTGCCTTTGCTACAGCAGACAGAGCAGTATTGGAGCCTGCATTTGAGCAGAAGGCTCTTTGCCAGGCCAGGTGTGTGGGGAGCCAACTGCACCAAGCACGGCCACCAGCATAAAGTGAGTTTCTAAAAGCACCAGCAAAGAGCCTTAAACTCAAGCGGCACGTTCCCCCTTCTTCAGGAGAGACTGTAGTAGGAGCAAGGAGGTGGAATGCAAAGAGTGCTATTGCTTCATGTCTAATAAGAAATAAATGAATTTTATTATTTTTGTTAAGTCATAACTCCTCTGGTAGGTTTCAGAGCTGATGCAACCTGAGACAGCTAGTATATTAGATAATACTGTGTCAAGGGGAAATATATGGCTTCCTGAGATTCTCACTGCCAAATCACACCCCATCACTATTGTTCAAAAATCGCCTGTGTTAGAACAGTAACAGATGACACTGGGAAGTTATGTTAAAGCACTATAGTCAAATATCATCAAGTAATCGCACAGTGGGGCCATTCTGATTTAACAGAAGCTGGAATAAAGTTTAGAGTTATGTATCCTGTTTTCTCTTTGATTTTACACAGGACATGACATATGACAATTGTTTCTTCTCTTCCAGGCTGCATGGAGGAAGTCTTCAATCTAGTGGGTTAAAAATCTAATGTGAAGCCATTACAGGAAAACCAGAAGCTTTTAAGGGAAGAAAAGCTTCTTCACTGCACAGGGTTTTGAGACAAAAGGATGTTATTTATTAATAATTTAAAAACAGAAGACAAATAACTATTCAAATCATTGAAATACTTGTCCAACAGACCAGGGATAACATACACAAGGTTTGCTCAGGCTGACATGGGTCCAGGGAAGGGAGCTGTGCATGCAGCTTCAAGACCATATTTTCCTTCAGGAATCAGGCAAAATTTAGAGAAACCAATACAGATACACTTGTTCCCAACCTTTGCAGCTCCAGTTCTCTGATGTGCACGTCTGACATGCGACGAGAGGTACATAATTGCTGGTATCTAATGGAGGGGAAGAGGGCTTGTGGCAGTCTTATTTGTCTAATAGGTGGGATTTCCACTCAGAGGAAAAGAGAGAAAATATCAGTTCCCAAGGACTCAAAAGGAAATAAAGGATTATTTTAAGTGTTTAGGAAACTTCCTTGGTTCACTGGAAAGATTTCATAACTTCCTTGCATCTGGCAAAGCTCATAAGCCTTTCCTCTGAACACATGGGCATAAACCCATCTTGCCAGGGCAAGGGGGCTCCTCTGGCTCCCCTGCCAGCAGCCCCACAGCCTGTGAGGGTGCTAATCATCAAAACACCCTAAAATTTAATGTTCCAGTACCAATAGACATACCCTGTGACAGTGGCCATGTAAGAGTGTCTGGGCTAAAATCAGTACTGAAATTTCCTGTGAGACATGCCATTCACTCCCTTCTCCCCAAAAGGGATAATTTAAAGCCATCAGATTGTTTCCTTTTACGGGGACCCCATTGCTACATGGCTTGGACTGCTGTCTCCTCTCCGACCCATAGGACAAGGGTGACTTTTTGGAAAGTGTGTTAATAGCAGCTCCTGTATTTCTCCAAGCAGATCCTGTGCAGGCAAAACACTGCACTTCAGAGTAGACTGCACCTTGCTACTCTTCCTCACATAGCAACCCCAATTGGCTGCAGCTGGGAGAACTCTGAGATAGCTAAACACTTCTCATCATATTGTGCAAGATGGGAATTGACTGTAAAGGTGACCCACATGTGGCTCTGAATGATTACACATGACATGTTTATAGCATCAAATCCATCTTAGAGCTGCTGGCATGCAGACCTGCTGAGGAGGGCAGTGAGAGCTGCTCACTGGAAACCACACATGCAACCATGAGAAGTGCACAGCTTCACCAGAGATTGGGCAGAGATTAAAATTCATGATGCGCACGGTACTGGAAGGAGCTTTAGCTACTGAGGAATGGGTGGTGGATGCCAGAGCATCCCTGTGGATTCTGATGGGTTTGGAACCCTAAGAGGGAATGGGAATCAGGCTTCATGGGAGGGATGGGGATGTTCCTGCTGCCCCACACAGTCAGCTGCCTGTCTGGAGACTGTGCAGGACAAAGGCAGGGTGAATTCAAGGCCTGAAAAAAGCTCACATTGGAGAACCACATCTTGTCTTTGATGGGAAAGAGGTAGCAGAACTGTTCTGGGGCCAGGGGCAGACTGCTACTTGGTTCTATCTGCTTTGTCTCACTAGCACTAGCTTTAAGTAGAGGAGCTTGTCTGATGTAAGCATCAGTTTTTACACTTACCGAAAGAAAAAATGCGGAAATTTTGCATAACTGACAGTGTTATCTGAGAAGATAATTGTTGGGTGTGGTAGCAAATATTCCTGTTCTCCAAACAGCCAGCAGGTTTTGGGAATGAATAGGGAATTTTTGTTTGAGCAGTTATCCCTGATAGGTTCCAGCTTCTCCCTTGAGACAGGACTCACTGGGCCATCTTGGTACTCCTGTGTCTCTAAAATGCAGCCCACATTTCAAGACTGTCACAAAGGTCTGCAAGCCCACAAAGCAGCAGTTGTGATCCTCACACTCTTGTGTTTTTGGTTTTTTTTTAAACTAATATGGGTTATTTAATTAATTGTAGTGAGGACCACTGTATAGAAAATCTGGAGACCATTCTATGTGTGAGCTACAAGACAGTCAACATGGGCTTTTTTCCAAACTCTCAGATGGCCCTTTGAGCCCCCTCTCAGCCCTTAATACCACCACAGGCACAAAGAGTGGCACTTTGCTACCACCATGCCCATTCCAAAACCAGCCCTGCCTGGGTGAAAGCCATGTCAGGAGAGAAGGGAAATAAAAGGGGTGGAGGAACAAGAGAACAGGCCAATGCACTAGCAGTGTATGTTCCACACCTCCTTCAGACCAGGTCTGTCAGATAAGAGGGAGAGTCCCACTCCTCTGCCAGTGTGCTGTGGTGTGAGAGAGCTGTGTAAGCACTGTGTTGACCACAACATATTAAGCTGGTGGGAGCACAGGGACAGACCATTATAGCAGTGGTAGAACTGAGTTGGGACTGCAGAATATGGTTTATGGTCTATGTTGATATGGGCTTTGGGACAAGGACTCTCTTGCATGTTTGTTCCTGACTGTGAAGAAATGCTTGGTGAAGGCAGGGATGCACTCTGTGGGAAGTACTTTGCTTTTCTAAGGATTAATTTTCTCTTGTCATTGTGTCCTGATGGTTTTTACAGAATCACTGCAGATTTCTTTGTTGCCTGCCACTTGGACACATGCAGCCAGCTTGCCAGACTGGCTCACCTGATTGCTATTTTTTCCTGTATGCTACCTTTCTTTCTTTTATCTTTGTAAAATCTGAACAGGAGTGTGTACCTTTGGCTTCTGGCTTGCTAAGGCTATCAAAACTTCTATGTTCCCCTCCTGGTGAAAAAGAGCCTAAGGCTCCTTACCAAGCATATGGGGGACCAAGCAATATGTGCAACAAAAAACCTTTGTGCATGGCAGCTTCACATCTTCACCAGCATGCATAAATGCTTTTTAAAATTTTTATCTCTACAGGTGTCTGCAAAGGTGATGTTGGACCTTTGGAATTGTGAAGACCTCTGGACAAGTGCTTTGACTCTGTGAAGTTGCTGCAGCCTTCAGGTTACCTGGGTAAGCACCAGGAGTCCAGTGTGGTCCCCTGCATGGTTGTGTGGTTCTGTGGGGTCCATCCATATGTAGGGCTGAGGGGACAGAATGTGCTACCCATGCTTGACAGGAGGAAAGGCTGTGAGCAAGCAAGATACAAAGACCCATCCAAGAGAGAGTCTGTGAAAACTTCCCACATTCTCTGAATGTGTGTTATGTTTGCTAAGGGAGTAGTTATTGCCTTGTCCTGTGTGTTGTCTCTGTTTTAATTTCTGTTTATCCATAACATAATGAAGAAAAATTCATTGTGCTGTGTTTACTGTTTTAAGTACCTGCTTCAGTGAGTAAAGGCGCAGTTTTTGTAATTTTGGGATAAATAAGCAGCTACTCAATCAGTGTGAGCAGTGAAAGAGAGAGAAACAGGAAACCTGTTGGTGGGGACTTGGGTTTAAGAGAAGGGGAGGAACAGGTGTTGTGGCTGTCAGTAGCTTGAAGCAGGAAGATGCCATCTTCTTTGGGCCACAAAACATGAAAATCTCAAGGAATGGGAAACTCAAAAAAACACCATACTTTTTTCAAGTAAGATGCCTGTGATTTTCCATGGCCATTTGTGGCAAAGTGTGTGCATATGCACACCACCCTCAATAATAAAATTTCAGAAGAAAATCACTCTGGTAGTGCATTTTTCCAAAAGCAGGCAGCAAGACCTTCAGAAGCCTCAGGAGTGCCTCCCGCAGCCATTTCAGCTCAGCACCTTCTGTATCAAGCAGGAGATGACAGAGGCAGGCAGAAGTGCTTGAGCCCAGTAACACGCCAGGACAGGCTCCAGGCAGGATGTGCTTCCCATGCCCCTCACCTCCAGCACTTGTGTAAAGGGTGAGTGGGTGGCCAGGGTGTGACATCACAACACAGCTTCTGCTCACATCCTTACGCTGCTCCAAAACACCACGGGCTACACAGCACACAGAATGCTTGAAGCCATCTCCCAGGGTTTTATCCCTAAAGCCTCCTGGGAAATCAAGCTCTCATTCCAGAGTCAATCCTAGTCACAAGTGAGACGACAGATATTGAAATGAGTCTTAGATCTGAAGCTCATCTTTTTCCTGTTGACAGCATTCAAATTTCTCTGGTTTTAGGCCAAGTTTTTATAGTTGCTTTCTTGTGGTATTTTTAATCTTTTTTTGTTATAAATTCATCTCTGCAAGTCTTTTTGAGAGATATCAAACAGAAATTTTTTATGTGAGTGTGGCAGAAGACAACGGATTTTCAAAATTACACTTCAAACTAACCACAGAAAAAAAGTAGAAAGAGAAGACAAAAATGAGTCCTTGTCACATAAACAGGCATGAAGTTGCCATTTATGCTGCAGTTCATTCTCGGGTTCTCTGCTATTTTGCAGAAATTCCCCAAGCTAGCAAAGTCCTACTCCAATCCCGAGGTGGAAGAAAAGAGCAGAAACTCTTCAGGTCTCGTTCTCAAGGTTGTTTATTCGGTCTTATCTAAAACATTTTCTTTCTGCCCTGCCGAGCTCCTTCCAGCAAGACAGTCGAAGGCCTTCTCCCCCCTCAGAGGCCGTGTTTATCTTTTATACTAAAAGTTATCTACAGATTATTTATTAATTGTCTCCAATACCTATTCCCTACATTAGACAGTCAGTTTCTACTCTAAACCAATTAGTTATTTTCTCGTCACCGAAAAGATGGAGAGAAGAAGGAAGAAACCTAAAAGCCACGAGGTTCCTCCATCTTGGCAATACCTACCCCTCTGTACTAAAACCCAAAAACTACTTTTACACCCTGTGACAAACTTATTACTACTCTATTTAAACTCTTGTGACCTGTAATTCTTCTTTTAAGGTTGGCAATTGTTCCCACGGACTAAAATCCAAACCACTGGTGCTCTGTGCCAGGGTCTCTGAGCCTCCTGCCCAGGTCCCTGAGCCTCCAGTGCAGTCAGAGACAAACCTTGTGTATTCCCACAGTTCATGACCTTTATGTATGTATCCATCCAAGTATGTTCCATCAGCACTATCGATCCAAGTGTTATTTGATTAGGAAGCTTGAATTAAGTGGCTACTCCTTAAAAAGTAGTCTATCACACTAAACTAAGGGATTTCACTTAAGGCACTTCTTTATGAGGAACAGTAAAGGGCTCTGGGAACATGAGCTGTTTAGTGGATTAGCTCCTGAGAGGAGCCAGATCTCTGAAGCATCATCAGCTGGAGGTCCCCTGGTCTGCCAGTCAGGCAGGAGAGTTTTGGAGAAGGAGTCCTGGCCATGTATGCTGGTGTTCTTGCTGTCTCACATGCAGCACAGGCAAGTCTGGTCCCGAGAGAAGCTCTGCAGCAGCTCACACCATCGATGCAGACATATTTATGATGGCCCAGAAAGGAGCAGCAGTGCAGAGAGAGGAGTCCTCTTTAACAGGAGGAAGGAAAACTACTGGCATGCACAAACAGAGCCTCTTTCAGGCATGTGGATCTAGAGGATTTCATGAATGTCACAGCCTGCAAGAAGAAGAGTAAAAAAATTATGTCTGTGGTCTACAGAACAGTGTACAGATGATTTGTTAATAGTAGCTAGGCAGGGGTGTCTGGAAAACAGCAAACTGTGCTAACAGGAGATGAATAGATAATCCTCTGAGTCATCATCAGGGCCCATGGGCAGTTGCTTCTTGGTGGGGAGATGATGAGGAATGGAAGATTAGTGCAATGGATGTCAGAGGTACATGTTGTACCAGGTGCAGCAAAATGGAGGACATGCCAATTCCTTGGGGATTTGCATTCTCTGTCTCTTTCTTCCTCCATCTTTGTTCTCTTGCATCACAGCAAATCCAGCACCCATTTTCAAGTGCCAGTGACTACACCTTGATGCAAGAGTTTAAATTCCTCTGACAGCTCCGAGATATTTCACTCCTCTCACACCCTTATCCTCTCCTGCACCTCCTGCTTTTGGTGTCCCTCTACTGTGACCTGGACAGAAGGCAGAAGACACTGTGCTGTTTAGAGCTATTTAAAATAATTTAAATAAAATTATTGCTCCACTGCGATAATAGAAGCTTTCTTCTCAAAAAGACAAGTAAGTAATTTGGGCCTCCTTCCTTGCCACAGCTGCCTGCTATCCCAAGACTTGTAGGATCTTTGAGATTTCTACCTCACTGTCAAATTTGATGGAATTCAATCAACCTGAACAAATTTATGAAGAAGGGGACATGCACATAGGGATTCCACAATTCCATAAATGAAATTACCCTATGAAATCCATCTATAAAAGAGCTTACTGCTAGTCATAAAATGAAGAAATTGGTTTCATTTGCAAATAATTTGCAATCCGGGTTTTGTGGTTTTCTGCAGGGAAGACTGATAAAGGTCTGAATTCCAAACAGGGGTGTAGGCAGAATAAAAGAATTAGTCTCCTTTAAATTATGGGAAAAATCCAACTGATTAGCCTATCAGACTTATACAAGGAAACAATTTTTGTATCTGTACTCAACAATACAGTCCATTCTTATATTATGCATCAGCTGAGGATCTCAAAGGGCCTTGGAGCTTGTTGAACCTCCACTTAAAATGCACCATCTTTGGAGAGATTTGCAACAGCTGCTTTGCACAAGAGCTGGCAGGAGATGTGGAAGACATCCATATTACATCTGTCCTAAATGGGGGTTGATCAATCTGCCAAAGGCAATGTTTTGTACAGGCAATAGAAAGGCTTGGGAGGTAGGTGTTGCCCTTTGTGGGTTACTTCTCTTGACCTAGCTAGATATGCCTACACATCATTTAGACTGTGTACAGAGCAATCCCGTGGTGCCCATGAGGATTTGGCAATGTCGTGTAACCAGATGGCAGAATTGAGGACTGAAAGCTAGGATTTGTCGGTGGTGACCAAAAGTTTGTCTCCCAGGATGGCTGTTTCATCACCCATGGGACACAAATTGCTGATGTCAGTGCACTTCTCAGAGAATAAGTGATCAAATTACCAACACTGTCACCAAGGTCAGCACAATTAGCTTTCTTGCTGGTTGCTTCAGAAATTAGCCCAAGGGTTGTGTTGAGCCTTTTCCCACTTAAAATCTCATGTTTTAAAAATAAACCAGACCAAAACTTGGAGAGTCATGGAGGGTGTTGTTCCGGCACCCTTAAGAAATAGCTGCAGAAAGAATTTGGAAGTGCAACGACAGGCAACCACCAATGCTGATTTTCAACATCCAACCTCAGCCTTGCTCCAGCCATACCTGAGCAGTCACATCTCATGGTCTGTGTGCATGACAGTCACAGACACCTTCTGCCTCATGCTGGCCCACCCCCTGGCCCCTGGGACATGCCTAGTGCAGGGCTGTCATCCTGCCTAGCTGGGATCCATGCTGGGGTCAGGCATGGCCTCCTCTGCCACACCTGCCCCGCAGAACTGCAGGCAGACATGGAGCAGGGCTGCTCCAAGACCTCAGGGCTCATGTTCCAGCATAATCCCCACTCCTTTAGCTACCAGCACTCCAGCCCTACGTGACCCAGTACCCCTCATGTACCCAACACGACTTCCAGTGGCAGTGAAGGGGCTTATGGGCAGGTGGAATCAGCATGGTCCTCGCAAAAATAAGCATGCACAGGACTCTTTATATACTCATGGATTAAGCTACTGATTTAACTTTGTTCGTGCTTTTGCAAGAAGATTTTGCTGTTACTGCTCAGGAAAGCTTCCTATCAGCTTAATTTTGTACTCCTGACTGTGGCACACGAAAGGCAGCCTCCACAATAAGCCACAGTAAGTTTGCAACCCTGTTTTTGTCCATCAAAGGGCTTATTTCCTTTGTCTCCACATGTGGATAGAGCTGAGATCTATCTATACATCTTCCAGAATTTGTGCTTTAATAGGTTCTTGTTGTTTACTTTATTGACTACCTCTGATTTCCAAAGTCTTAAGCTCTTGGGTATGCTTTTCCAAAATTTATCCCAGTTGATAGTGCCACACATAAGCCTCTGTATTACCCAAATAACATCTGTAGTTATTCCAATTGCTCCTCAAGCACTCAGTGCTTGAAGTGTTGCACTCAGTGCTTGAAGTGTTTGCAAGTGATCTTACTGATTCTGTGTCCGGTTTAAACTGCTGGCACATAGCAAAAAGGGTTTCCTACTGTCTCTGTCTAGGAAAGCTGGACTTCAAAATCACACTCCCCTGTGTTGCCACACACTTTTGCATTGTTAATGCACTGACAACGGTGCCCTATGGGAAACAAAGGGTCTCAAAATCTCCCAGTATTCAAAAGTGGGTCCCCATGGCTCAAATCCTGCTCCTCCATCACATTGCAGCTCTGATTGTCACTTGCAGGTGCTAAAGCTCAAGGCTGGGTCCAGGATAGATAGTCAGCAACTGTAGAATGCAGGAGAAAGAGGTCAGGGCAAGCCTTGGGGTACACTCAGATATAATTTTGCAAACTGATACCCTAAATGACACCTCCATATCAGGAAAACTTGAAGAACAAGGGATAAATGCAGCCCTTACTCGCAGTGGGTAAGTTATGGTCACCTAGAAGGACATTGGCAAGTCAACCAGCAGGTGCCCATGGTCCTATCCATACATTTCATAAAGAAAGGACCTCAGCTCCTTTTTTAAAAGGACTATAAATTTGATAACGATCTTTTTTCAAAAATGAGATTTGATGTGGCACAGCTAATGATGCAATGTAGGGAAAGCCACCAGTTGTGACAAATTACTGTGCTGCAGACAGCCCTTTGATGAACAGCTCTCCTTGTAGATAAATTCCTTTATCGACCCCTGACACTCATATAGAGGCTTCCCTCCACCCCTTTCCATTTTATACATGTTTCCATAGCATCCTTCTTTTCCCTCCCAGTGCCCTCTGTCTTGTGTTGAAAACATCTATATGTAAAGTGGACTGATTATCAAGCTCTGAGGCTCTCTGGAGTCACTACAACAAATTACAAATTATGTGAACTGATGGTATGAAATGAATAATCTCTGCAAACGGCATGATGTACTAGCCTGTTTGCTGCATTAGTCAGTTCACCAAAGTGCTGCCAAAAATTCTGACCACACCCAGAAAGAAACATGAAAATATTCCTCCCAAGAAAACAGAAAGCTTATTTTAGTTAATTTCTGAAATTACATGGTAGCCAGATAACTGGACTTGACACAGAAAAAGAAAAAGAAAGCAGCGTAGCCCTCTTTCCTCAGAAACAAATTATAAATAATTCAAAGAGTTGTTTAAATTATTGGGCTATTACAAAAATGCAGACAAATGCTGGATGTGTGCAGGATATACAATTCCACGTGTGAATTTAGGGTTAAAAGTGTGAATAGATTCTAGATAAGCACATTGTATATCATTAATGCCCCCTTTGAGTGTTTCAGAATAACAGAAGTTAAAAAAAAAAGGAAAGAAAAAATATCCCTCTTAGGTCAAACAAAGGCCTGGCAGAGACCAGGACAGCCCTGTGTCCTTACTCAGAGAGTCACCTAACAGATGCTTTGTAAAGAATATAAGGAAAGAAAGCAAATGCAGAGCAATCCTACACTTCCACATTTGAGCAGGCACTGTGGGGACTTTTTAAGCTGGAGGCTACATCTGGAGCCTGATTTTTAATAGCTACAGAGATCCTTACTGCTCAGGTGGTCTTTCTCTACATGCTGGGGAGGTTCTCCTTGTAAATGGAACAGAGGAACAGCCCCAGGGACTGCTCTGGGCTGATGCAGAAACAGCTACCACCCGCCCCAGCTCCTCCAGGGAGCCCCAACTTCGGGGCATAATCAGTCTGTGGTTCCTTTGCTGAGAAAGCCAACAAAAGTTATTATCATTAATATAAATTGTGGTGATGGACTCCCTTATTCTGTTCAGAGAGGTTATTATACAGCTATTGCACTGCAACAAAATGTGACCACTACTGATCTGGGCTGGTTTGAATTAATGATCCAGAAATGAAAGGCTCTATATCCTATTAACAGTCTGCCAAGCAATGCCAAAGCCCATTACTTTGGCCCATTACTTATTTGTAACCTGTCAGGAAGGACCCAATGCAAATTCAGATCTGGAGTCAATCCAAGAAAACTTAAAAAGGCATCCCTACAGTCTCTCTCACAGGGCAAAGCAGTGACTGTGGTGGGGAAACACTCATTTGCACAGTGTTTTGTTCACCTAGATGCATGTTGGAGGGCGATGGTGAAAAGTGACTGGGGAGACATGAAGAGGGACTTGGACCCCCACTTTGCAAAACCCATCTGCTGCACCAGAGCTGCAAGGTGTAAATGCAAGACAATTACCTTCAATTTCAGCTCTGGTCGGTGTACAACCTTGTGTTGTACTTTGCTGGTTGTAGCTGGCACAAGAGGAGGGGTTTAGCAGTGGCAGATGTGCAGGCCTTGGTGTGCACTGTGGGGACAGGTCCAAGCAGGTGCACCCCATCGCCTGCGATGTGAAAATCCTCTCCCTGCTGGTCCATTTGAGACAGCAGGATCCTTCAGCTGGCACAGGGCCACTGCAACAGGACTGTCCCATGGCATATTTCAATCCAGCTCCCCACTCTACTACCCACACAACTGTTGGTGCAGGGAGTGAAACTTTAGTACCACAGTGATAACTTTATGTCATTGTGTTAATTCAAGCAATAAAGTGATGAGGCAATTCCAAGAATACTGTGCTGGGAGCCAGTTATGATTGAGGGGCCATGTGCCGGTCTTGGCAGCTTGATGCTAGTGATTGCCTATGAAATAGCACAGGTAAGTTGTGTGTAGGGCTGGCAACCCAGTCACGTGCAGCACTGCAGGTTTTCCTATCTGCTTACTGTTGGAGACTGCAAGTAAGGATAAGCATACAAATGAGCTGAGGTGATTTGCAAAAAAGAAATCACAGCTTCCCTCCTCATCATTACCATCTGATGTGAAAAGACGAGGAGAAGGGGGATAAAAGGCAGCCTTTCCTCCAGGCTCATCGCATCCTCTGCTCCAGAATGAGCTGATGCAACAGCGTCACCACCTCAGCAACTGACTGCAGCCTTGATCCAGTCCAGACTTTCTGCAGATCCCTACTGGAAGGAAGCCATTTTTCTTGAGTGTGTTTCCAAGAAACAGTTGACAGGCTTGGCACAGCTATTCCTGGAAATGTTCAATAGGTCATCTTCTGGAAGAGAGTGCTGACTGATGGAATTGAACAGATCTTGTTCTGCGTGCCGTGCGCTGCTTGCTCTGTCTCTCGCAATGTCTTGGCGCCTGACTTTGCTCTGTGCCCCGGCCCCCACTGCCCCACGGCCTCCTCACCCACTGGCTTCAGTGGCACACCAGCCTGTGTCCAACCTGCTCTGCACCAAAGTGGCCACAGGATTCAGTGTGCTGCAAATTGTATTGCCCTCCTGGCAGCACTGCTGTGGTTGTCTTGTGCTGCCGGAACAATTGCTGCATGAAGGTAAATGTACCCAGGCTGTAAATTACAGAGCTGCCCCCTTTGCACACAAGCACCAGTGCATGGAAATCTTGTGCACATGCAGAGACAGGCGTGTGTGTGGCAGTCGGAAGCACAGGGACATGGGCTGTCTGCCTGCACTGTCCCTGCTCGTCCTCGATACAAGCACATGCCAGAGATGGGCTTTTAGCTTTTGTGTCATGTTGATGTTTGCCAGCAGTGAGGAAGCTCAGGGTGAAGTCATGCTAGGAGAAAGTTCTTTAAGGTGAGGTACTCTGGTGAGGGGAAAAACCCAAGATCCATATTGGGTGATTTCTTCTAAGCTTCTCCTGTGTTTAACCTGTTTCTGGTGATAATTGACAACGAAGATCTATCCCTCTCACTGTTTTTGGGGCGGATCCTGGCATCCCTTGCTAACTGAGGAAAAGGTCTTGGACAATGATCAAGGCCCAACCTGAGCAAAGACAGGTCAGAATATCTTGTTGGCACTCCCACTCAGGGTGAAGAAGTGCTGCCATGTGCCAGGACACCCCCGTCATTGGCAATGGGGAGGGTCTGGGAGCAGGGGCAGTCATTCAACCCTAGCCTCTGTTTACCAGTTTTGGCATGTAGAAACTGCCAAGGATTGTGCTCTCAGGGCACCAGTCAGGGAGGAAATTTGCTCCATTTTAGAAAAGCACTTAAGTTTGCTTGATGCAGAGTGCCATAGCGGGGCTCTGCAGTGTCCCAATCAGCCTGGATGCAGACAAGGAAGAGCTCAGGTCTCCACTGCATCTGAGCTTCAGGGTCAGGATTGCCCTTCTGCCCACAATAGGTATTTTATATCCAGCTTCAGAGAGATTTATCATGGCTGGATGCTTTTAATTCTGGCATAGATAGCTCCTTATCTGGCTGAAGGATCTTTGCTGCTGTAACAGCACAACTCAGAAGGTATGTGCTGTTACCACCAACAGCAGCCATGGAATGCTCCCTGCCCCTGTCCGATGAGAGGAGCAAGAGCAGGGCTTGTCTTCATGTCCATCCTCAATACCTGGAGATGGATAAAGCCCTGGGTGTACAGCCTAGGTGCTGTTTATCTAGGATGTGGCACAAAGAGCTGCCCTTGCCTCTATGTTTGGGCTGTGGTGAGTAAGTTAAATACTGTTTTCTTTTTCTTCTGCAGACTGTGAATGCAGCTGTTCACTTAAAATTATTTTTAAACAATGCTTTGAAGGTTCTATGTTGTCCCACTTCAATGCTATCCACAAATAATGCACTTGCACTCTGACAGGAGTTAGATTTCATCTATATCTGTAAAATATCAAGACCTTGCTTACTGGTAAGCAGTGTGAGGGGGATGACCCTGAGCTCACTATAGGGTGCACCTGCTTTGCCACACTGTCAAAGCTGTGCTTTTTAAATCTATGCTTTCTAGTGTTTTTTTGGAGGCATTGGTAAACATTTCAAATTATCACTTGTTACTGGCTTAATTACTGGTTGTCACCATTCAGCAAGTATTTCAAACAGCTGACAGTGAGAAACACCCTGTCATGAGCAGAATGCAAGAGGACCTCTTGAAAAAAGAAAAAGATCTCTAAAATAAAGGAGGAGTCATTCAAAGCAACACTTTTTGGGGTCCTTCCCTCCTAGGGGTTGGACAAATAGAAAAATATGCAAAAGTCTTTCACCAAGCATTCATTCATTCATTCAGTCTTAAAAAGCTTCTCAAAGATTGTGTAATTTTCAGGAATTCATGGATGCCAGCGGGACCAGCTGCCATGCCTTCCTGGGTCTGGCATTCCTACCCTGGCAGCGGAGGCTGCAATTGCATGGTCCTCCATTCTAGTGCAGTGTTGAGCAGTGGGAGGGCCTCCTAGAAGAGGAGGCTTTGCAGAGTTGTGTCCAGCTGAAGAACACACCTTTCACCTGATCCTCTAGAGACCACTTTTCTTTATGCAAGACTTGCAGCAGACCATTTATGGTGAAATGCATAAGTAGGTCAGGGTAAGAGTGAGGAAGGGGTACAGCGGAAGAGGACAAGTTACTCAAGGTTTTTGAGTAACTGCAAGACAATTGATTGTCCTCTAGCTGAAAAAGCCTACAGTCTAGGACAGGATTTACATGGAAGATGTATCTTTTAAACCATACAGTGTTTATTAATAAATATCCTTTCCTAAACCTAGACTCCCTATATCTTAGTGTCTGCTGATGGGCAGCTAACAGTCAGTGTTGCTTTGTCATTTTGTTCAGAGCTGTGAGTTTTTAGAAGCTGTTTAGAAACATCTCTTCCATTTTACTTGCCTGTGCATCTCCTTAGTATCTGGCCAGCTGATAGTTCTCAGTGACTCACAGATAAAACCTGTTAAAAATAAACCCTTAGCAGTGACACACCAGATGTTCAGTGAAATTTTAAAAACATGCTATGACTTTTTAGGAATACATGCAATTAATATTAAACAGATGCCTGAAGTTTCCTGCGCAGCTGTTTCTCTGTTATGTGTCACGACTTTTAATGGCACTGAGGTGAGACATACAGACATGAAGAAAAGCAAGCCAACTTCAAATTCAAACGTTTAAAATTCTAGCAACAAAGGGTATAGGGGATGGTGGGGCTGGTGGAGTGAAGCCAAGCCACTGAACCTCTCACAAGGCACAAAATGGAACATATTTGCTCAGGAGTGCTGCAAAGCAGGCAGCCAAGTATCTTGGTCAAGGTAACATATATGATCTACTGCTGGGCATTTTATCACCTTTATTGGGCACCCTCGTCTTTGCTGGTTTCCTACAAAAGATCTATTTTTGTAGCAGGGATCCACTCTGTGTTTTTACACAGCTGGGACTAGAACTCGAGTACAAGGCTGCATTTTGTTCCAGAATCCCTCTTGCTGTGCATGAACTGTTTAGACAAACAGAGTAGGTATTTTTCCAAGGAAGCTTGTCTACCAAGTTTCAATTTCCTTTTATTGGATACATGAACCCTTTATTACCCCCAGAAAGGCCTCCCTGAAATTCACCTTGTCAAGATGTCCACAGCTGGTGAGATTGCAGTACTACTGCAGCAGCCAGCAGCATTGGCAGCCAGAAACATCAGGGGCTGAAAACACCTTGTCTCAAAAATCAGTACTTTGGCAGGAGGGGGAGCATTGCTCTAATTTGACACCAGGGATGGGATGTCAATTAATGTACACACCTATGGCTGATCTGGGCATCAATTATAGTCACTAAGGTCTGAATTCATCTCATCCCAGAAAAAAAGCATAAGAAAAGGTAGATCAATTGCGTCCAAAAGGCACTGCCTTCTCTTCCTTGAATGTAAAAGGATGGGATAGGGATCAGCTACAGGAGATGTCTAAAGTTAGATGAATCCTTTGGCTTTATAAGACTAAATGTTTGGCCAAAGCTAGTCATCTACACTCCTTCAACAGTCGGTGAAAAAGAGATCCTTCTAGAAGATGTCACAAACTTCTACCTGATGGGTGGGCTGAACTGCCTGCCAACAGGGCCCATCTTCATTCTACCATCCATAGGAGAAGTGTAGGAGACATGCCTGATCATTAGCTGGTGAAAGTCAGTGAAGCTGGTGAAGGGATGAGGTCAGTCCATTTTAGAGCTCCTTTTCTTCAGGATCACGTCCTCCTCACTCACGACCTCAGTAAGGCCCAGCTCATCTTTTGGCTGGTACGGTGCAAACGCGTCGGTACCTTCGTGTTTCTGTGTGTATCTTTTCTGGCTCCAGGGTTAAGCAACTACAGTGACACAGGAAAGCCCCTGTATGACAAGCAGCTCCAAACTAGGTACTCTCCAATCCCCTACATATATGGTGCACTTCCCCCTCCCACCCACTGCCGTCCCTCCCAAGGGGATCTCCTGAAACCAAATTTCTCCTGCAACATCTGCTGTCGTTCCCTGTGTCATTTTGGAGGTTTGTTATAGTTCTGATATTTGCTTTCTCACTATTCATCATGCCTTCTGCAGACAGTCACAGCCAGTTTATCAGTTAACAGGAGCATGCTTTCTGGCCTGAAAAGCAATTTCCTTTTCTCCTCTTATTGCAGGAGCCTAAAGAGAGTTTGATTTATGCCATCAGTTTTAGATTTAAAAATCTTCAGCTTCACCTAGGTACATTTCCTAGAGATCAGCAATGCTTAGTATAGTAAGCATTTAGTAATGCTTAACAGATGAGCAATTCTGTTATGCCATATGATCATCTCTTATACATTAGGTCTGGATTTTTCCTACCATGTTAGTTACAGCCACTGTTAAATGATGCCATTCTTTTCCTCTTTCTCTCACCAAGCTTATGATCCTAGGAGAGGTCACAGCAATGAATATGGCAGCCCTGCACTTGCCTCTTCTGATCAGCTGCACTTTTGGCTTGCTATTGTGCAGCACTCCCACTTTGTTGCTGTAATACCCCTTAAAAACATAAAGATTTGCCAATATGCTTATGTAGAACAAAATGGCATTACCTAGGAAATGTCTGCTAGGAAAGTGGCATTCATTACTGCATGGATGTTTTAAACTCAGCTGTTGTTGGATTTCTGCAGGGTTTGTCAGAAGTATGAGCCACTGTGGTTCACCCTGAGGGTCTACACAAACCCACACTGCCCATGGCGGGGGAGGCCATGAGGAATGAGCAGGAACACAGGCCTCTCTACTGGGCCTAGCATTCACTCCTTACTCTCTTCCAAGTTTGTAACAGGTTGCCCAGAGAGGTGGAAGATGCCCCAATCCATTCAAGGCAAGGTTGGACAGGTCTCTGAGCAAGCTGGTCTAATTTCCTAGCTGATGGACCAGATGGCCTTTAAAGGTCTCTTCCAACCTAAACTATTCCATGATTCTGTGATTTTATAAAACTTCAGGGAACAACTTGCATTTCTAAGATGGGACAGTTGAGAGAGATTTTGAAGCAGCTGATACTTCTGTTGAGTTAATTTGGTTCCCAATGAACCAGCTATTTTGGTTGCCAGTGTCTTGAAGCTAGGCGGTGCTTTGACTCAGGACCATAACCAGAGCTGGGCAAGCCCCTCACAGTCTCAGACCAAGCAGGTTTCTCCAGCCAACAGAGCCTGAGCCCCCATGACACCACCCAGCTCCACCAGAACTGCGCCCAATAGCTTGGGCATTTAGACCTGTCTCCAACCCACGGCCTGAAAACCATCAGGAGAACTTGGATGGGATGGCCAAGCCTCATTGTCCAGCCCTGCATGGTGCATGTCCTGATACTGGCAGAGCACTCCTGTCCCCTGTGTGGTAGGACAGTGGTGGCTCTGCACCCCTCAGCCACTGCTGGGTGAGTGGCAGCCATGGTCAGAAGTGGTTGCTGCTGCTGGCTGGGCTTGGCAAGTGCCTACTGGTGCTTCTCTTGGGAGATGGCTTTGCTTCAGTCACTCATGGCTTGTCACCTTGCCAGGATGCACGCCTTGTGGGATTAGCTTTTGGAAATCGCAGCTGGGTGCCCTGTGAGCAATGTCCCTTCTAGGAAAGCATGTTAAACTCGGAGCCATCCTGTCAGCTGGATTTTAGAATTAAATCTGATGTGTTGGCAGTGTCTGCCTCGGAAGAGAAAAAAAGAGGAAGAAAAATCCTACTTTCTGTGGTATGTGCTGGCATCTAAGGACAGGGGACCAGCAGGGAGGGACCCAGGGCAGCACAGGGAGAGAGCTCTCTGGGAGCTGTGAAGCAGATTCCCTCTCTTTACTCCCTTTATTCCTGTCTTCTACATGCTCATGCACACACATCCTTCCCTGACCTGCTTGCTATCCCCTGGCTTTACCAGATGCACAACAGCTGACCCACCAGAGACCCAAACTGACATGGAAGCAGGGAAACCAACAACCCGTCACAGGGAGCCCAGTCTGCAGCTGAAACAGAGAAATCACAGACCTCAAACTCACAGTCAACTGGTCAGCCAGACTCAGGACTTCATTTCTACTGTGATTTTTTCCAGATCTTTGTTATTACTCTTACCTGTTGATATTACGTGGCTCTTGCTTTAGACAATTAGTTTCAGGGGTTTTGTGGATTTCCTTTTTCAGGGTTCTGTGGGACCCACATATTTGGTGGTGGGTGAGAAAACCTAAGTGTATCACAAGGACGTTAACCTCTGGTTGCCTCTTCAAGGCCCACGTTGATGTGTTTTGTACCATGACTGAGAAGCACACCCATGCTGCTCAGAGCTCTCTCTACTCTGCAGAAATTTTTGGGGCTCCCCCTGCTTGCCATGCAATGTCTTCTTGCTTCAACAGCAACTCTAAGTGTGCACAATCTCAGGCTCACTATGCCTCCATCGAACTTTGCCCACCAAAATTCTGCATCGCTCTGCAAGCTGCAATCTGAAGTGGTTTCTCAAATGTTGCAAAGTCAGGACCAGAAATGGAGGGCAGGAATATGTAATTATTGAGGTTCATTTCACATGCAGACATCAGACCCAAGGCCACAGAGAGCCCAGTGAGAGGCAAGTAAAATTCCTTCAGAAGGTTTGGTTTCCCAGGTCTCTTTGTAGCTTGTTTATTAATCCTGAGATTTTTCTCAGAAGTCTTTATTATCCAGAACAGGGGTGTGTGCTGTTCGCATGCTGCTTCTTGGAAATTACTGGGAGGCAACTTACTGGGAGGTAATTCTAGATGGGAATCTGAACAAAAGGTGTTGCTTAAGCATTTCGAAGAATAATTGAGCACTTGCTATGCAGTTTGTTTAATAACGTGAAAGACAGATCCTTATCAGCAGTCTCCACATGCTCTAGTTACTCAATTGCTTTCTTATTTAAACAAAGCCTATCAAATGTGTCCATAAAAATAAAAGTACCTCATAAAAGGCAGTTTCACTGAGGTATGCCTGCTCTAGATAATTAAATTAAATGCTATATTTTCCTGCTAGTATGTCTTTATATCCTGTTTTTTAACAGGAGTGCTGTGTGCCTGTTGGGCTTTCAAGGGCAATGACTGTGCAATGAGCCCCCACTACTGTCCTGTTAAGGTGCCATGGTGGCAGACGGGGTTGTTGGCTCATCTCAACCAAGTGGCAACACTCCCAGCCCCTTCCTGGAGTTCACAAGGTGAAGCTGGGAAGCTTCACGCTCCCGATGGAGAAAGTATCACTCATAAATCAAAATGAACATTGAAGCAGTGTAAGAATCTCTGTGTTCCTGCTTCCTAGAGAATGATGATCAGTCTGCATATAAAAAAATCCCCAAAACATCCCATTCTAGTTTGCAAAGATAACGATTGTCTTACAGATAACCCAAAATCAGCAGTGCAAAGATAGACAAGTATAATAAGTAACAATAAAATAGCTGATGATTGAAAACACAGTGGACAGTGACATGCAGAAGTCACAGGTAGTAGAATGACTGCACATTTTTAAAGTCATAAAGGCTAATATTTGAGGCCCACACCTGAGCTGCATGACACTGGGCAGGCTTACTTAACAGCTGCCAAATGACTAAATGCAAGCATCCCAATGACAGAGAAAAATTCCCTCTACCAGCACAGAACCCAAACCAGAGAGGAAGTGCTGGACCAATTCAGGATTTAAGAAAAATAGAGATTTTATTAACCAAAAATTAAGCCCAACTCTAGAAATACATCTTTAACTATGAACACTGCTGATGGGTGCTAAGCTTGAGCCATGCTCCCAGCTGAGGTGTTGCCCCAACTTGTCCTAAGCCTGTTCATGGAGGTGACTCATGCAGAGACAGGACCTTGGGCAGTTAAATATTATGCCTAGGCACACATTTCTCAGGACAGCCCTCACGAGAAGTAACTCACCAGCCAGTGAAACAGCCTTTGGGCATATGCTGCAAGAAGCTGTTAAGGAGGTCTCTGCATCCTCTCCATATAAATGAGCTTGTTGCTGGTTTGGTGAAGGTCTGGCTGTCATCCTGAGAACCCAGTGTTCTCCCTGCACAAATCTCAGCAGCCATATCAAAGCACAGAATGTACTCTGCCTCTACCCCAGGGTCTAATGGGTTTGTCCCTCTCATGGCCTGAGGCCAGCTCAACTACTTAGCTCATTTGATCCTGCCTGCCCTTTCCCAAGTCTGATAGCAAGGGCTGGTTCTGTGTGGGTCAGATGTGAAAGTTATAAAAGAAGAAAGAAAACCCATAGATTTCTATTCCATTGTGCTTCTTTTGAGTCAACAAGTGGCTTTGCAACCTTGATCTCAAAGGGGAAAACTCCATGAATGTATTAATGGTCTCTTGAGCCATCAAATCCCAGGTTTTATGGGATTATTCTCATTCCAAAACTCAAAATTATCTTCGTTTTGGAGACTTATCAATATCTATTGCTGAAAGGCTCTACTTTTCTGGTTTGTTTTTTGTTTTTTTTTTCTTTTTCATGGCACTTAATTTGAAGTGAATAGTGTGAAGTAGTACTTGTGGCAGTGAAAAGAGGACCCCATAGCCTAGAATGCTTACTATAGCCACAAAACCCTTTCCTTTTGATTGCTTCAAATCCAAAAGGACTGTTTTTTCAAAAGGAGATACTAAAAGTACCATGCTTCAGCAGGTTCCAATTAAAGAAGGCCTAATCCAAAGCACACTGAAGTTAATAAGAGACTTTCTGTCTCTTTGCTGTTGGAGCTTGGACCAGATATCGGCTTCAGAAATGGGAAACAGACAGGAATCTTCCTGTGCCATCATCAGCTCTACCCAGCAGTTTCAAAGGAAAATTGCAATTAATCTTTTTTCACAAGTAAAATGCTAGGTTCAGAAGTGAATTCTGCTAAAACATATACTAATTTCCTATTCTGATTATTTTTGTTTCTGGTAAATGCTCATTTTTCTCAGGTCATCAGTTAAAAAAGACACTGCATTCAGGGGGAAAAAAACACCAAATCACTGGATTATTTTTAGGTCTTCAGATCTTAGGTGACAGTAAGACACCTTGAAAGTTAAAATTCTTTTCATTTAGTGAAATTTGGACAAAGATTTTGAATATTCACTGTAAACTGACAAAGCTTTTTTCAACTGTCCTTTCAGTTCTCCTTCTACTCTGTCTGGACATTAGTCTATGTATATGGAGAATATGGAAGCTTACAAACAGATTAGCTCTCAGCGACTGTTTACATTTCCAATAAGAAACAAGATTGGCAGCATGACCACATTTAGCATGGCATGAGCATGCCTTTTATTTTCTTTGAATATAATATGACTTTGTTTATTTTTCCAGATTTTTGCAAAATGTTTTATTCCACAGATCAATGATTGTCATAAAATATGATTCTGGATGGAAAGTTCTCCCACTATATCTGAGAGAAGTGGCTCACAGATGACTGCATTTTCATTTTACACTTCAGCCACTCTTAAATGCTGGCAGTCTGACATGCTTTTACCATGAGAAGATCCTTCCTTTGTGGTCATTCATAGAGCTTATGCCAGCAAGAATTAGTGCTCTAAGACTTTGCCTATTGCCATGCTAAGAGCCCACCTGTACTTGCAGAGTATGAAACAGTTTTATAGAGCTTATTTACCACTTAGAAGAGTTAAATGGGATGTCAGAGTCTCTTCTGGAGACCAAGGAAGACAATCAATGTTGACTTCTTCCAAGGAATGGAACTTATGCAATCTGTTTCAGTAAAAGCTCCAGCAGTGGCCACATTTATGCCTTCCTGTATTGGAGCTCTTAAACTCTGCCACAAATCAATAGACACTAATAATACCAGTTTCACTAATGAGGATTTTTTGACATTGGTTAAGAAATCTAAACACATCAGAGAGAAGTTCCTGCTGGCTCACCTGTGCCAAACTCATGCTCCATCCCAAAGCCCAAAGTGGGTGCACACCTCACCACAAGCAGTGGAACTGGGTTTCCCCTGGAAGTCAGCCTGCCCCCCTGCACCAGTCCTGGAACCACAGTGGGCAGGGAGGAGAGCAGCCCCTGTGCAAGTCTCCTGTCATCACTCAAACTTTGGCACAAGGGAGTTTGAGGCAAAGGGAGAGATGGAGAAACTCACTGAATTGCCTCAGTCCCGAACAACACTCAAGTCGCAGGCTTGCCCACGAGATTGAAATAAATAATATTTACTCTTAAATTAGCAGAAAAGAATAAACATTTTAAGATCTTCTGAGTGTTCGTGAGAGAAGAAGAGGCCTTACTATACATCTGAAGAATTAAATTGTCTTAATTGCATCCTTGTGCAAAATAATGCATTACATACAGAAGAGAAACATTTTTAAGTGGCTGGAAAAATCCACTGGGTTAAAGGAATATTACTGTCAGTTAAATGTATCTCTGCATTCGTGTAGTGAGAAAACAAGCTTTAATAAAAAATGAAGAGCCTAGTAAGAACATTTCCATGAATTTAAAAGTAATAGCAATGGAAACAATCTCATAAAAAAAGTAAACTCCTCCCTTCAATTTTTGCAACTCAAGTATTAGAACATTCATTTAGGCCCTGGGAATGTGAAAGCAACTATAAATTATGAATTATATGCTTTGCTCTACAATATGAGAGGCCAGGTTTTATAATCCTTGTCTAGCTATGGCTTTTGTGGAGCACCTCTCCTATGAGGAAAGGCTGTGATAAGTGGGACTGCTCATCCTGGATAAGAGAAGGCTATGGGGAGACCTTATAGCACCATGCAGTACCTTAAAGGGGCCTACAAGAAAGCTGGAGAGGGACTTTTTACAAGGACAAGTAGTGATAAGGCAAGGAGGAGTGGCTTCAAACTGGAAGAGGGTAGGTTTAGATTAAATATTAGGGAGAAATTCTTAACTGTGAGGGTGATGAGGCACTGGAACAGATTGCCCAGAGACGTTTGGATGCCTCATTCCTGGAAATATTCAAGGCCAGGTTGGATGGGGCTTTGAGCAAACTGGTGAACTGAAAGGTGCTCATGGCAGATGTGCTGGAGCTAGATGACTTTGGATGTCCTTTTCAACCCAAACCATCCTATGATTTTGTGAAATGAAGAACATGAAATGCAAAGTTCATCCAGAGAAGAAGGTACCAGGGTCCTGTGAGTGTGCCCATTACATTGCTTTACCACCCACACTGGTTGCCTCCTCAGAGCACTGTGCTCATTCTGGGTTAACTGGGGATGAACTGCCTTGAAGACTAGTTTGTGTTCAGACTTGGTCCATGTTGGTTCAGAACAAGATAAGGTACTTACATTTAGGACACTGGGAGTCAACTTCTTCCTCTAAATCACATTTTCAGTAGTTTCTCCTGTCAACCATCTCTAGGTTTTTTTCCTCCAAACTGCTGCCAGGATACTGCTTTGTCTCTCTTCCCTAATATGCAAACCATGCTCCTGTCAATCTTACTGTCAGAATTGCTTCAAAGTCCTCACCCCACTCCCTGTGCTGGGCTGTGCTCATATCAATTTGCCAAACTGTGCACCTGCTCTGGGATGGTTTTTCACCTAAAGAAGAACATGTTGGCTTTAGAGCATCATGAAACAGAAAAAAAATAAATCCCAAACCCTAAATTTATTTACTTTGTTTATCTGGAATTTGTTGATAAAGTTAGTCTCTGGAAATAGGATATGAATAGTTGAGGTCTGAATATGATTAGTCAAGATCTGAGTAAGGTATAACAGTATCACAATTTACTGAAGGTCAGAGCTGTATACAGAAGATTAAAACCAAAATATTACCAGATTGCTTCAGAACCTGCAGAAGCCAGATCCTGCCAGGATCTATTTTCTGTTTTCATGCTTCTAAAAATCAAGGCATATAGGATTTCTTTAAAATCTCTTTGTCTTTTCTAATTTCCCATGTATTTCAAACTTTGGATATAAAAATAACAAATATTAAAAAATAAAAAGCAGTAAATCTCATTCTTGCACCAATAAAGATTTCAGACAAGGCTGTTAAGCTGTGAAATTAGAGCAAATTTTGCAGGATGGGAAGTTCTCTGGCAATGGCTCTGTAGATGAAACAGTTTAAAGCATGTGGTTTAATACATAAATACACTTAGAAACTTAGCAGAAAAATTCTCTTCTTCATTTACTGTAAAGCATATTTCTCAAGGAGAGCTAAAATGTATTCTGCCTCTTATCATTAGGCCTCAGAGAGCAGCTGGTCACTCCCATTCCCTTTGGGTATCCTGCAAACTGATCCCCACTTGCCTGGTCAGCAAAAATCTCGGTATTTTTTTCCAGCAGGAATAAAATCTGCATGAAAAAGGGAAGGAGAAGAGCACAAGCTTTACTGTTTTTCTGCATAAAATCTTATCTTCATTGGTGGTACAATTACACTGGCACAGAACTGAGGACAGAAGTGTCAAAGCCGACCCCAGCAGGCGCAGAAAAGCTGGTAGAAAGCAACTGAGCCTGGTGGATGGCTGGAGGGAAGCTGGAGGAAGAGCAGTGGGAAGTTCATCTGACCAGAAAGGACCTGCAAAACTCACATGTGCAGTGGTCAGAGCAATGTGCCTATGGATGCTTGACCTCACCATGAAACAAGATTGCCTGCACACAGAGCACAGTTCAAAGACTCAGCAGGCAATAGACGGTCTCCCAGTTAATTAGCAGAGACAAACACAGACCATTTAGAAGTTGTCTCCTTTTTTTAAGTTGCTTCTTGCTCAGTTTACCTGGCTCTTGCCTACTTCTGGTCACTTTTCTACTGTGTGTCTTCCCTGAGAACTCCCCACCAGTGACATGGCATATGCAGACAGGGCCTGCCTGCAGAAACCTACACCCATTAAATAATAAGGCAGAAACCCTTACAGGAACACTACACTCCTGCTTCTTCCACTTAGGGCCTTTTTCAAAGGCAGACCAAAGTGGCAGTCATCTATCCCAGCAAGAAACTGTATGTGCTGAAACTTTTATAAATGTGAACTTAGCCACCTGCAATAACTGTTGTAAAATTGTTAAATTAGTAATGGTGATTATTCTCATTTCTTGCGGTAGTATCAGGGAACTAGCATGAAACAGCAGTAAAAAGGCTCCTACACAGTCCAGAAAATAAGTTAAACCAAGTCTTGCTCCCTCAGTGAAATTGAAAACCTTGCTGTACTCACTGCAGGTCCACCTGCTTGCAGGAACTTTGTCACCCTATATCCCCACTGAAATAGCACAAAAGGAAACAGGAAAGAGTGATCCATTTTTTAATGCTTGCTAAAAATTAATCTGGCATGAAAAGAATTACAAATCACAAGATGCCACAGAAAACTGGAATGTTTAAGCGTAATGAAATCACAGTTCCCAACCCCACATTTTCTAGTTTAAGGCATCCAATATACAACATACATTTCCATCCTCTTAATTTAACGAAATATGTGTAAGCTCTGAATAAACAGCATGGCTTCACTCAAGCATGTAGTTTATCACTGAAGGATCCACTTCCTCTGCCATCAGACTGGCGTGCAGACTTTGGATTGTTGCTTTTTTCCCCAAACGCTGTTTCCACAGGACAAATGCAGCTACGATCTGTGACTGCAGGTTGTGAGGGTGATTGACTTTACATCGATAGATGTCAGTGTGGGACAAACCCAAGCACAGAACTACATGCTCCCATTCAGGTCCCAGCCTCCTCGCCAGCTTGTTCAGCTGCTGATCTGTTGGTGATATCTTCAAAATGCATGGTGCAACTTCAATTAAGTCTGTAAAAGAGTAAAAAAAAAAAAGAGAAAGAAAAGCATGTGTGTCATTAGGCAATGCTGCAAGAGTTAATGGGAGACCTTGACAAAGGAGGGAATAAGCATGAGCAAAGTTGAGGTGAAAGAATTAATTAATTCAAGAAACAGAATACATATTTACCTAGAAAAATTAATTACATCGTCAACCAGAAGATTAATCAGAGGAAAACTAATGCTCAGTGGACTATACTAGGGAGCTTTTTGGTTTTGGATGTCAGTAATCCAGGCATCGTAACTGTACACCAAAGCAAAGACTTCCAAAAGTAATTACATATTTTGTAACAAGAAAGGTTTTCAGGGAACCTGTTTCCAGCAGCCATCATCCTCAATGTGCTTGCACCAGTATGATATAGTGACAAGTGACAAACATGGGACCAATAATATCTTTTTATTCCTGTTCTGTGACTCCATATATACACTTCAGAAATAACTTTGATTCCTTAGTTAATAGGTATTATTCCTTTTTTTTTTTTTTTGAGGGTTGTTCACAGGAAATTCTCTCCTAAGATGCTACTTACCCTTTGTGCTCTGTTATATATGGCAAACTCATCTTGAGGAGTCCAGCCTTGAGGGCTTTTTCTCTATTTGAATGAATCCATAAACATGGTTTAGGTAAACCCAAATGAACAGGGCATCAACACTGTTCACAAATACAAATTATCCCTCAGCCCAGTTCTTGTAACACTCCTGAAAGCAGGCATGTAAATGGCACAGCTCCATTCATCTGAGTTCCTTGAAGATGTTTTCAGGAGAATGCAAGGAGGTCCCATTTTTTTCTCATAGATTTCTGCTTTATGTTAAGTCCCTTAGGATTGTCCATGTACCCAAGAGAATGCACTTTTCATCCAAAAAGACATTTCACATTGAACTGGTACCTGAGGAGGACAGGATCAATACCACTACCAAAACAGCTTTCATAGGAAGCAATAAAGTAGCTGTAATTATCAGCAGTAAAAATCTTGGAGGGACTGATCAAGCATTTCTTACAAACAAAACTGATTTCTTTATGTGTTCCCTAGGATAATCTGATAATTAAAATAAAACACCAAAAGTATTAATACGAACAGTGTTAGTAGCCAAGTGAGAATACAGTGCTATTCAGAAACATGTTGTGTGGGATCCAGCTCACGTAACTACAGATAACACCTCCTGAACTAAATATGCTAGGATTAATTATTGTAGAGAAGAGAAATAGACTTCTAAAATACAAACTCTCTCATACAAACTAGAAAGAAGATGTCTAAAATAATCAGATTAATTACCCGAATTAAATGTGCACATTTCTCTCTACTGATTGTAAAAGGAGCACTGAGTATAAGCTCAAATGTTGACATTGATGCTGTAAACATCAGTGTAAACACCAGTGCCACTGAAATGATTCTCTGCCTATAAGTTCAAACCACATGCCAACCTTTAAAAAGGTGCATTTAGAAAAGCAGAATAAAATATCCACAAAGCATATTTGTTCTTTGATAGCCTTTGTGATCAAAAGCAGAAATGAAGTCAATGTGGTCTGCAATTGCTGCTCTACTTCTTTTGCTGAAGATACTGCAACAAAACACGGGTAAAATGTCCCCTTCAAAAATGCTGATTATAGCCTGTCCATCTGAAGCAGCAGGCTCTCTGCAGAAATGCTCCCTTGCAAAATCTAATTTATAGCTCCAATATCATGCTCACAGTCTCCACTAGAGCAGTACAGCAACACCAGAAAGCACCATTCCTTCATTTAATCAAAAGTAATTGTTTTTGCATAGAACACCCAAAGCCTGCAAATGTTTGTACAATTTCAGCCAAATAATACACAAGAACTATACAAAGCTGCTTTCAGTAAAGAGAAAACTGCTTTCCAAAGATTATATAGGTCTCTTTGATCTTTCTGTCTCCAGACTGCCAAAGGAATCTGGGGCAAATGCTGGTTTGTGGATAGGGCAGAGGATGTAAAACTTCTGAAGAAGGCTGAGCAATACCAGTGGGGCTGCCCTATGCTGTCACATCCCATGGGATACCAGTTTCACAGGTAAGTCAGGAAATGGGAGTGTCTTTCATGAATACAAATAGTTGAGAATAAAATAAATATAGCTATAAAACAAATATAGATGAGAATAATATAAATAATATTGGTGGTGTCACCAACAATATTTTTTTATATTAAACTGTTTCCTTGGCTTACAGTCAGCTACTAAGTGTGTATCCCCAGCAGTAACACCGGCCAGCCTGGGCTTTCTGCTCTCACAATGAAGTTTTTATGTCATGTCCACTAGCAGAATGATTTTATGATACTGAAATGCGATCAAGCAGGAAGGCCTAACAATAATACATGTCAGCTTGTCCCTTCAGTCTTTGATATTAGGCAGGTTTTTTTACTACAACAAGTCTGTTGCCTTCAGTCTGTTATCAGCCCTTTAATAAGGATCAGAATAAAACCCATCCAGGAGATCTTTTCATCTTACGCTACCACCTGATTCTAATACAGATGTGGAAAACTCTGGGACAGGAGCCAAATGTTAAATTTAATACAAAGGATTGGTATTTCAGTCTCATTTTATTTTCTGTGATAGCCCATTTTCAGCTTTGATACAAAAACACTGAAGTAAATCAGAGATAAATATTACATGACAAGCAATGTTATTCAGAGGTAGAGAAATATTTAGTGATATCTTTCAGTTATGACAGATGCAAAATCTCAGAAAGATCTGGATAGGTTCTAGGATTAATGCCACTTCTAAATTAATAAACATAACACCATTTGAGGTGAAATAGAAATGAGTTCTCTGTGTTCATGCCCAAACTGCTTTGAATATACTGCAAAGATATTAAAGATAGTCTTTTTTTAGCTATATTTACTACAAACTCTCATTTATAATCTCCACTTGTCAGGAACAGCCTGAGGGAGGTAATGAGATTAGAGAAAAATTTCAATTATGCAGATCCTGCAGTTGCATTTGAAAGGTACCTTTAGGATACTGAGACCTCATTTTCAAAAAAAAAAAGCTCAGGTTTTTCTTGCTCTGGGTGGGTCTGATGAGTAGGTGTATGCACTTCTGTCAGGTATGCGCTTCTGCTGAGCAAAACGAGGACTGCACTGTTAAAAATGGTAAGAAGTGGAAGGAGTGGGGCTTGGGGCACCATCAGAGGGTTGCTCTGGAGGAGGCAATTTGTGCTAAGTGAAACACAAACACTGTGTCCAACTGTGGGCATGGTCTAGGCTGCAAGGTGCCATGGCCACAGGCAGCAGAGATTAGAGGCTGGAGTCTCACTGATCATGCTGAAGCCACTAAGATCCTGAGGAATGAGGAGCCAACAGCTCTGTGCTGGGGAGACAGCCAGCCTGGTGCAGAGCTTCTCTCCTGGAATCACCAGCCAGCTGGCTCACATGGTGCTTGGGGCCATGAAAATCCCCTTCCACAGGGCTGGAGATGGGAAGGACACTTTCTACTCTAGCTGTGAAGCTGAAACTGACACAAAGAAAAGCCTGCTGCTCCTTCTATTCAAAGCTGTAGCATGAGGGAATCTGCTTCTCCCCATTGCTGGTGAAGGAAACTCATCCACACTAATCTTTATCCTAGTCGTTCCAGTTGAAAAAAAGGAGATGTTGTCAACTTCTGGCCTGTGTATACATCTGTACTTCCAGACCACTGCACAAACCTGGAGTTACAATGGTGCTGGTGAGTGTGGACAGGAAACAGAGGTGGATATAAATAGTATCACAGATACAGACCAGACAAAACAGAGTCACCCAGATAACAAAGATACAAAAAACACGTGGGGCAAAGGCAGACCGCTTTTGCATTTCTTTTTCTTCGGAATCTCTGTAGCTTTAAGTAGGAGACTCCAAGAAGATACTGGAAAAGTCAGGGGGATGGAAAATAAATTCACCTCAGCTGTGTCCCACTTAGCACAAATCGGAGGATGTAAGATAAAATCCACACAGGAGACAGCAAAAAGGGCTGAGGCATTTCTTGATGACCTGTAAAGTACCCAGCTGATTCCCCAGAACAAAAGTGCCTTACAGTTTTGTCTAAAGGATCCTTCTCCACATATGTGAGACTTCTTTGTGCATGACCAAAAGCATTTGTTGGAGTTTCAGAGAGAATTCTCCCCTGTGAAGTCAATGCATTTTAACACAAACCCAACTTTTTGGCTTTTCCTCCCTGCTGTGTAAAAGGGACCTGGATGAAAATTGCACCTGAATCCAAAGTGCTGGAAAAGTCTCAATCAGTTGCTGCCTAATCCTACAAGAACAATGCCACAGGCAGTTCAGGAGATAGCTGAAGAGTCAGGGATATATTATGGCCCATCTTTTATCTAATAACTAATAAATCTGTCTGTTGGGAAAGGTGCTTCTGCAGACTGGTCTCTTCTTCCAGCACTGCCTCTGTATTTTATCTACTGAAAGGTCCATGTACATACTTGTTGGAAAAGATAGAAGGAGCCCTGGAAGAGGAAATGGGAATCCAGCTATCTCTGAGCTGCACATTCTAATGCTGACGTGCACAGACAGACTCCATTTCTCCTGGTAAACCATTTCAGAAAAAATATAAAGATTTCCCTAAGAAGGGTCAAGAATGCTTCCTAGCCTCCAGAACAGAAAAAAGAGAGAAGAGAGAGAGAAAACTCCCCTGGGAATCAAACAGAATGCTGAAATCAAGCATTCAAGAGCCCTTGGCAGGAACAGTGCTAGGAAAATGCTCTAATTTTTATATAATCACATCAGAAACATGTCAGTGAGTCTGATCTTCAGACCCTCCATATCTGGAATGGGACTCTAAAGAGGAGTAACTGCTTGGGCATGCATCTGGCCTCAGCATATCTTCCTGCTAGGTGTATGGAGTCCTTCAGTGATCTGGACTCAAGATGCCAACTGTTGCTCACTTTCTTATCAGGTCCTAGTCGTGATTTCTAAAGAGTTCAAAGCAGACATTTCAGAGCCCTCTTTAATCATCTTTTCTGGCATCTGGAGAACAGTTCTTCCCCAATAAGCAGTTAAATTAGATTAAGAGGTTCTACAAGCAGCAAATAAAAGAAGTCTCACTTACCCCCCAAGATGTGAATCCTACAGCTCACTTCAGGTCTTCTTCAGCTGCTTACCTATTCTCAAGACACTCATGAAACTGCTCCTTTTATCAACAGCAAATAGACAGGCTTCTTGATGTTGGACAAGAGGTTCACATGCATCCACAAAACACCCCACAGCAGAGGAGCACATGGCCCTGGTTACTAGAAGAAATTAAGCTAAAAGGGACTCTGAAGCTCCTCAGAACCATCCTGGCTAACATGCCATCAGCAGCACGTGAGGCAGTTCAGCTAAAGGAATGCATACACAACAATGAATTTAGTGCAAGGTTCTGCTTCCCTCCAGCCCACTCATTCAACTAGCCTGAGCCACACACCCAGCACTGTGTACAGAATGGGCATGGTTGCCAAAGCTGTGTGCTGTGTGTTTTGGCAGCTGTGCACGTTACAGAAATTATTTACTGACTGCATGTCACAACAGTAAACAATATGCACATAAACAGGTATATTTGCTTTAGAGCAAAATTCCCTTGGCATGAGCATAATAGCGAGAATGTGTCACGAAGAAAGACAAACTTGGCAGATGAGGTTGGGACCGGCTTCCGCGAGCAGCGAGGCGGGGCTGCAGAATCTGAACTGAAGGACACGACGTAATGCTCCCGCTAATGGAGAGACTGGAGATTTCTAGGAACTGCAACTCCCCTGAGCTGCCAGAGATGCTGAATGAAAGGCAAAGCAGAGAAGAAGAATTTTGAGGGATCCCAGTAAATGCTACAGATCATTGAAGTAAAATACACGATTATGGTGGAGATCCTGGCGAGAAGAACGGAATAAAGAGAAGTTGTTGGGTAACTGCAGGAGATGGTTTGGCTTGATTTGTTAGAAAAGAAGATGGGAAGTCTCTATTTGTACAGCTGCTCTGCTGCTTGCTTGTTCAGTTGTTCTCTCCCAACACTACATTAACAGGTGAAACTGCAGGCCAATGCCTGTCCTCTTCCTACACTACATTCAAATTCATAAGCCAACCTGCAGCCATGAATGGCTGGAGTGCCAGACAGGAATTTATCACACGGGATATACAATATCCAGCAGTGATATACAATATTCACAGCATATTCATGGAGTGTCCAGCACTTAGTCCCTCCTGTGCAAGTCAAAAATTATCATGAAGCATTACAAGGTTATTTTGTTTCAGCAAACTTTAGGATTCAAATTTGGATCTGTTTAAACACAAGAAACAAGTTCAAATTGCTAATCATTGAAAAAGAGTGAAAGAGACTATCCAGAAACCAACCCCTACTACATAATTTGGGTGTTATTTTTTAATCTTGTTGTCATTGTTGCTAATTAAACACCAGACTGATTCAAAGGCTGAGAAGAGAACATTAGTATTTTGCAACAGCTCCAATTAATCATGCTCCAGAGAACATGGAAAAAATATTTCTCTTCTAGGTATCAGCACACACATATCTTCTATGCATCTGCAAACAGCATAGATCACTCATCCCATCCAAAGCATACTCAATCCCAACAGATCTACCTCCTGGTTTCAGTGGGTTTTTAAAGAGCGCTTGACCAAGGAGTGAGAAAAATTGAACTGTGTTTTTTGCAGACAGATATTGGACCTCATTAGAGATATCTTTCCATATATAAAATTAGTACACTCAGCTTGGATTCACTTACAGAAGAGTAAAATAACTTGGAGAAGTCATATAGCCTTCTGCTTTTAGCACATGCATAGCTGTTTCTGTCTCTCCTGTCAAATGAGCATGGGTAGCTGCAGGGTGGGTGGCTGTGATAACTGTTCCACTTGTTTGTGCTGGTTGCCCTCTCTGAAGGCTCCTGCTGACTGCCAAAGAGTTGTTGACCTCCTTAATCCATTTCAGGCTACTGGAGAACACCATCAGATGACAGCTACCAAGCAAGAGCTGATCTCTGTTCTCTGCTTGGAAATCCAGATCCTTCCTCCCACAGAGCTGACTTCATATGGGGAAATCCTGGTGATTGAAAACCTGCACTTTTGTAGAAACAACAGGCCAATATCTTCTTAAGAATATATGTCATCTTTGCTAATGCAATCCATTCAAATCTTGGGCAGTTAAATACCTAGAGTAACCTACAGAATGGAATCTGTACAGTAAACATATGGAAAGAAAAACACCCAAAATAAAGCTTTAGAAAGCAGTACATTTTTTTCAGCTGACCACATTACAGCAAAACAAATCTAACAGAGAATTTTATATTTGTTTGAGTAGTCATGCTCATAGTTTCTGTAACTTGTTAACTTCTGATCTGATGAATGCAAACACTATATAGAGAATTTGCATAAATAAACCAAAATTCTGTCAATTAGTGATCATAAAATACTTACTCATAAGCATACTTCTGTCATGGTAATTTACATTTCCAAATATCTTAATTAAATTATGAAAGGCACTAATCAAAATGGAAGCAAATATGAAATACGTTTTTAAGACTGGCTGCATTTTTCCTCATTGTGCTGGTTTTTATGACTTGCATTAAAAAGTAGTTTACTAAACTACTAAGTTCTCTGTCTTATTCTTAACAAATTAGAATCTACCATACATATGATGGCCAATATGCAGAATAAATTGTGACCATGATCCTTTGGTTATCAAATCTATGGCACTTCCCTGAAGTGACACACAATCCACCCAAGGTACCAAAATCAGACCCATCCTGCCGAAAGATTGGGACTCTGCATTAGTGGTATAATTAAAAAGTACCTATATCTTCATTTGTTGGCAGCTCTTGTCCTCTGTGAGCTCTAAAACACCACACTTTGTAACATTAAGTATATTTTGGGTATTAGGGTAAGAAAAACAGCATAAAATATTGTAAATCTCCAGGCAATTCAAGAACACAAATGTTTCTATTTTGGCTCAATACCAGCAGCTAATTCATATATTGTTTATCACTTGCTAAGGACTGCCTAGTAGCTGCAGATGTGGAAGCAGACTGCGAAAATCTGAAACATTAATATTCAGATTTCATGACAAAAGTTTTCAGTTGTATTCCCACTATTCAATTTCAGTTGCTACACAGTTTTCTTGAACATTTTAAAATCTCTCCGACAGATTTTAAAATGTTCTCCTACAGAGATCTTCAGATCTCTGCTATACTGATAGTCTTCAGTACTAATCTATATTAAACAGATTGTCATCGAATTCTGTAAATTAATTAATTCTCTCTTCAATTTCCATCCTTTTCAAGCCACAGGGAGCAATCCCTGTGTTTAAGGAACTGAAAGAGATTGGCTTTTCATATCTTTGTTCACATTTTACTGGAAAGAGCAGGAAGGAAATTTCAGCAGTTAATAGAGTGGATGTTATTTTGTCTCCCCTGCAAAAAAATAAATTACGATCCCACACAGTACTTCTCTGCTGCTACATACCATGAGATCAAATAATTAATTTCATAAATAAATGGCAGCTGCAGATGCATGCAAAGAAAAGAGTACCTATGCAAAGTAAACAGAAACACAACATACTATAATGCCTACTCTCTTTCCAGGCAAGATGACCCCACATTACAGACAGGATTGGATTAAATTGTACTGTGGCTTTATACCTTGCATTTTATGCTGCTCTAGACACTGAAGTAGAAGTAAAATTTGCTTGGCATTTCCTATTAATTTCTGTATTGTTATACATAAGTGAGCAATATGCATAAACACTGAACCCACAGCTAATGATGACATCTTTTCAGTGTACCTTTGATATAAATGCATGACCAGGTTCAGCATGCAGCAACACATTAAGGGAAAAAAGAAATATCTACTCAATTGTTCGGTTCTGTGGAATATTCAAGCTTTCAAAACCTACTAGACAGCACAAAGCACTTTGTCTGAAAGAGCAGAGATGAGAGTTTTTGTTTTACAGTTACAGTTAGAGTTTGTTTGGCAGTTACATCAACGGTCAACCCTACAAATAATGACAAAAAAATCAAATTCTGAAGTATATGTCTACATAATTTTCAATGCTCTGCAGTTCCTAGTGAATTGAATGGTGTTTGATAATACAGAACTTTCAACCATTAATTATAGATCTGAAGCCCCCAGAGCCATAATTTCTCTGAGTCAAGTTTCTTCTCCACGGTATCACAAATAAAAACTAAATGATCAGCAGGTGATTGTATGAAACTGTGGTGATCATAAAATACATTCATATTTGTTGTAGACTTCTCATGGTTTCATAGGAGGCAAATGTTTACCCATGTGGGTTGGACAGCTCTGACAGATTAATTCACCCACTCTAAGTGAAAAACAAAGCTAACTGGAGCAATTAGTGATTGTTTTGTCAGTAAGGTGACAAAATCATCCTGCAACTTTTGTCAGGAGATTGGAAGCTAACTTCTTTTGACAGACATTACTTGAATGCTTATTTCAAAAAGCCTGAGCTGTCTTTCAAAGAGCTGAGGCAAGTGGTAATCCTGATGCTCCTTTGCATGCAAGAATCAAAGACTCCTTTAGGCTTTTAATCTGCTGAGTACAAAAAGTGAGCAAACTATTTTTACTAGCGACTTTCCTATCAAGACATCTTCCTAATGGTTACAGCACTCAGCAATAAAATCATGTGCTTGAACTTTAGCTATCAATATTCCTTTCATGCAACAACAATAACGACACTGCCAGTATGAAGGACTGTTTTCTTCTAAAACAAAACTAATCACACATGTTTCCCTTGCAGGACTTAAACCAAATGTGACAATAAGCCATTATATTTATCCTTGATAGAACTATTCATTCCTCCTCAAGATTTTTTTTTCTTCACGTTGGCTCTTCTTTACACTTTGGCGCAAGTCGTTAGAAATATCAGAATCAAGATCTGCACAACAGATGGAGCTCGGTTGTGAAGAATGCCTTTGGCTGGTGAGGATCTTTGCCTGGCAGGTGTCAAACCAAAATTAATACTGCACATATTATAGTGAAGTGAGACTGTGTTCCTGCCTGACCACAAACGTATATTAATAGAACAAGCCATGCAGAGCAAGCTAAAACAGTACTATCATTCTGCTGAATCCTCCACTGCTTGGCATTTTATTTAATCACTTACATCCAAACAAAACAGGCAAACAAAGCTCAACAGGTTAGTTTAGTGTCTCTTAAGAGGCATTTTGCATAGGTGTAAAAGGCTTCACAAAATGCCATAGACATCCACAAACGTGGACATAGACCCCTCCTGGTTTCTTTTTTTCCATTTTTTGTATCTGTGCTCTAAATGCTCATGAACTTTAATAGACTTTTTGACATTTCAAAATCCACAGAAAGAAAAGGCAGTGGTACTAAAATACACTGCTCAGCTACCATCAGTTGCTATGCGTGGCTTGCCAAATGCAATTCAACAGCCTGAGTCAGAAGACAGAGCTCTCCATAGGTGTCAGGAAGGAGGGCTTCAGGTGGCATCACCTGCTTCTCTCAATTTTTCAGATGAATGGGAGGCTTAGCATCACAACCAGGTTTCACAGATCTATTCTGTCCAACAGCAGTTGTAGCTATCCAATAGAGCTGAAATTTTAGAAGGTCACAGCCACAGGACTTTTTGTTATCTGTAAAGTAAATGTGAGAATGTATTTGCGTGTGTGCATATATATGTGTGTGTGTGTATACACAAACTCCCCTATTTTTCAAAATCTTAATTAAAATATATGAAAGTCTTAGATATATGCAAGTTAAATGAATTCCCTTTTTAAAATTTCATTTCCACAGATTCAGGCTGTGGATCTGTCACTTGATCCTGGTAGGAAAAGGGTGACAACGGGAGCGCGGGAGAAGCAATTTACCCACGTAAAGCGAGGTCCTCACTCGGAGAGCAGCTTCCAGCAGCAGGGATTGGGTGAGCCCCGCTTTCCCCGCCTTGAGCGAGCAGTGACTCAACACCCGCACCATGTGCTCGGCGGCGTGCCTGCCCTGTGACACGGCTGGTGACACAGCACGCTGATCCTCTGCAGGCATTAGAGATGCCAGGACAGCACGGAAAGGAAGGAGATGACTCACAGCTGCAACCATGCACTCGAGGGCTGAGGACCCAATTACTCTTCTGCTCACTCAGGAACAGCATTTTGCCAAAAGAACTGAAGCAAGTTTGAAATTAAACAAGGTATTAGTAAGCGATTGCATTACTTAGGCTATTTGTAGAAGATTTATGTTATTAGTGGGATAATTCATATGCAAAACCTAAACATCTGAAAAAATATTTTGCTAAAACAATTAATTTTCATGTCTTGTGCATAGAGAATGTTTTCTCTCATAGTTTTGTAGTCTACCAGCTGTGAGGATTTGATCCAGAATTGAAATTTCAATCATTTTGGTTTTTGTACCTAGCGAATCAGAAATAAAAATGTTTTAACACCAGAATGAAAAGGCTGGAAAATTGACAGACCATAAAATACTTGTTTTACTTGGTTTAGTATTTTCACACAACTATGTCTAATCTAAGTAAGACTGAAACAAAACCAAAAGGCAAAACTAAAAACTAGACAAATCTCTTCTGTCCCAGATATGCAGAAATACAAGTGACGTTTGTGTCCCTGAAGGAACCAAACCTGAAATCCTGCTACAAACAAGAGAGAAGGGCTGTTATTTCCTTGACAACTGTTCCTGACATCACAGAAACCTCTTAGAGGTAACAATGGAAAACCAATCTTAAAAAAGGAGTTTATCTTTGCTTAAGCAAACATCTTCTAGGTTCTACAAACTCAGAAACAAAGAAATCAAGAAGCTTTTTTCATAATGCTGAGAATTTTAGCATCAGAACTGTAAACATCAACATCTTTTCTTTCCTTCTGCCCACCTCCCTCCCATTATGCATTGTTTGACTTTATTAAAGAAATCAAACACACTCGAAACTATTTTAGTTGATTTGAGGGTTAGATAGGGTGAAGTATTTTGACCTTCACATTCACCACATAACCTAATTCTGTGTGTGTGCTCCTCAGAGAAGTGATGAATGACCTAGTGATGCAAGGTTAACACATTCTGCAGAAGTGGCCTCAGGTTCCCCTTTGCAGAAATGCACCACACCACATCAGTGTACAAAAACCCAATCCTGCTGTGTACAAACTACACAGTGCCCACCCACCTAACTGGGCCTTCCACTTGCACTTTAGTGCGTGGAAATATCTTAATGACAGAGGGTTCATGTCCAAGTTTACAAGCACCAAGTGCAGAAGACAGATGAAAATTTGGCTGCAATTCTTTGATGTTCTCTGATCTTGGGAGATTAGAGCTTTCTAAATCTGTTACAAAGCCTAGGAGTTGTATGCAAAGCCATAAGACTGACCTATTTAAGTAACTTTATTCAGTTTTGTTGACGGAAAATGAGGGCTTCTTATCTCAAAAGAGGTTGACAAGAACATGAAGGTACTGCTACAACTCAGGCTTTTCAAGACATGCTATTTACTGGGCATAATATAGGGAAATTTGTACTGTATTTGACACATTTGAGAACTTCAGGCATCCCATGAAAAATCCTTGCTTGAGGCATCTTGGCATTTATATGTGTATAAGGATTTTCACGCCCAAAATTGCCAAGTAAATGGGAATAGTCAGGCTGAAAACTGTAAAGAGCTTTACTGTTTTCAGGAAGATCTGTGCAGGCAGACTGTGAGACTTGGGACAAGAATCCTTGGATCACCTCAAGAAGCCACATCTCCTTTTTAAATATTCCAGGTCTAAAGCATTTGACAAAGAGACTCAACAGATCCCCTCTGTAAATCAAGCAAGGCAAGTAGAAACCATTTTTAATATGGTTCTTTGTATCATGCAAGTATTTCCACATGAGAGTAGAGAAACTGTCAACCAAAGATGCCTGTGTCTGTAAATAAGGCAGGAGCACAGCTTTTCCAAGGAGCAGGGCTGTTTGAAACAGCTGAACAAAAGCTTGATGAAGGAATTTCAAACAACATAGAAAATTGTCTCAGATACAGAACTGAAAAAAAAAATTGTAGCTCTTTAAACCCACAGAATGCTCTTTTAAAGATCCCCTAGGAACACAGCTTGAGAATATCAAATAAGATCAGAGCTACGTGCAGAGACAGCAGGAGGCAGCTGAAGCAATCTGCAGCACAGCTCTAGTGCTCATCAGTCTCTGACCCTGAGAAAAAAGATAATTACTGCATGAATGTGCACAGAAAGCCCAGGAAAATACATATCTCTGCTAGAAAGAAAAGGTGAGAACTCCTCAGATTTTACACAGTGGTCTACAGCTCTGTATGTACCAATCCAATGTACATTCCTCAACTGACAACACAGCTGCGGCTTTAATTTTGAAGTCCACATTTTTCTATGGGAATCATTAAATATGACATCTTTGTCCTGTTCAACAGAAAAACAAATCCATCTCTATTATTTTTTTTTATTCCTCTGCAGCCTTAATTTAATTGTGCAACATTGCTTTAGAAACATATTTGAAGATGTTTTAGATATGACCTCATTTATCCACCAACCGAGGCTTTCCAGGAACTCTGAACCATCATGATCCTAGCCTTTGTTGTATCTGAACTACTGTATTTTATGGCTTCCATGCTACACTGTCTGGACACTGCCCATGTGACTGGGAGGGGAGAGATTGTGCTAAATAAAAACACTAAGGGACAGGACTTTGCAGTCTCAGGTGTGGGTTGTGAAAAAGGCATGTATTAGGTTATGTACACAGAGTTTGCCGTGATTATGTTCAAATAACTCCAAAGAGCTGGGCCTGCACAGGTGAGAAAGGAAGAGCACCAGAGGAGCCAATAGCCCAGCAGCTCATCTACCCTGGATTTCCTACTCATGACCACAGCTTTTAAAGGTGCCCATCTTCAGATGCTGATGGAGCCCTGCTTCACCTCTGCAGTTTTAGTCAAAGAAGCTAATTGGCCAGATCCCAGAAAGGTAAATAACAGATTGTCCCAAATAATCTTGAGTTAGGAACTGAACATACTGAAAGATGGAAATCCACTACGGCACTGATAACAAAAGGGAGCAACCAAAGGGGTCAGTTGCTATTTGAGCTAGAAAGCCTAAAATGTTATGGAAACAAATAGGTACATATCTGCACCTCACCTCTACTCTGCCAGTTGCTTCACATGGACTTTTAAAGTATTGGGTTTAATATAGAAAAGCATACCTTTGATTCAAATTCTGATGTCGGCATTTACACAAAGTGATAATTTTTCCAGGACAGTTTGCAATGTTCATTCCTTTTGGTCTCTAACACTGACTTAGTCTATTCCCACCTTCTGCCATCTTCTCAATCTCTCTTCTCTTCCCTGCTTCATGTTGCAGTTGCTGAAGGATCCTGGAGCTGGGACACTGTGCTACCACCATGTCCACCCACTACAGAAAGGCAGCTGGTGTGCCCCCTGACCCAGGCGTGCAGCCCTCTCGCTGGATAGGTGGACTTGTCTGTCAAAGGTATGTTGCAAGTTTTGCCATGACAAAAATCTCCTCCTACTTTTAAAAAATGAATTTATTTTTTTTCTTTTTCTCTCCCTTTTCCAACTTTTTCTCTCCTTCCCCCAGTTTTTGAGCAGGAAGGAGAGTGACAGGGAGAATAATTATTTCCTCAGCTTCTGTTGGAAAAAACCCACAAAAATTTTCCACCAGAGTGAATTTTTTTCCTAGTTTGTTTTGTTGGTTTTTTTTTTTGTTTTGGGTTTTTTGTGGTTTTTGTTTTGTTTTTGTTTTAGTTTTTTTGCCAAGTGAGGTTCAGAAGCCATAATTTAAATTTAAAATTTCCTAAAGAAGGGTCCAGTTAATACTGTCATTTTGTATGGAAGGCAGCAGAGATGTGGTACCTCTGTTTCACTTAGCACAGATTCCAGCTGTAAGTGTGGCAAGAAGTCAGCTTGAATTTTTCTCTTGAGCTGTACCTTTTCAAACCTCTTTTCAGGGTTCCAGTTGTATAAATCAAACCTCATATCCCAGTGTAGATGCACAGCTTGTCAGACTTTCCTTCTGCCAGTTGGCTCTGCACTTCCCAGTGTTAATTCCCGCTGCCTCCACATGTTCTAGGAGGGAGGAAAGCACTGGTGAGCATCGAGAGGACCGGAGCAGCCAAAAGCTGCAGTGGAGAGAGCATCACAGATGGGTGCAGCTGGTAAAGGAGAAGAAAAAGGCCCTGAGGCCACTGATTTTCCACTGGCATTGATGGGCAGGGCTCTGAGCAGGTTTGGGACGCTTCAGTCCCTGACAAGAAGAGTGGGTACATGCACCACACACCATCTCAGTGTCAGCTCAGGAGTCTACCTTGTTTCACGTGTGCTTTATCTGAGCAGATGGCAAAGAATGATGGCTGCTGGGTTAAGGTTTTGCTGCCAAACCAGCCCCCAGCTGTTTTCAGACTGCTGCTCCCTTTACCAATGCAAAAATAGCCATCTCCCTAATTCCCTCCTTCAAAGTATTATTTTTGTTATTACAGAAGCATGTACCTAGCCAGACTATATAATTAACATTACACAATTTTTAATTATCTACCTACAACCACCTTCCTGCTCTAACTGGTGGTGGTAGTGTTGAAGGGTTGTTGTTTTGCTGGTGTTTTTTTGAGACTACCAAGAAAATTTGAATTCCCAGGTAGAAACTGACTCAGTACAGAGCCTGCACTACAAGGTGTAGAAGGTGACCCATCACTCTAGCTGTACCACATCTCCCATGAAAAAAAGCTTGTGACACAGAACCAAGCCCAAACCTCATTTGCAATAGCAAGTACAGAAAAGACAGTGACAGAAACACATACTTATGTGGTTTATTCCTTTGTCAGTTGGGGTTTCTTTTTTTCTTTTTTTTTTTGTCCAGGAATGTCCCACGAGGCTAGGTTGTTAACTAACTGGGACCCTTCCAGCAGAGTCTCCAAGTCTGTGCTGTGACCACAGGAGAGCACAGCTTCCTTTGGGTGTCATTCCTTCTGAAAACACAGCAGGGCTCACTAGAACAGCAAGATATAACTCCATGCCACTCTGACCCAGCAGCAGGGTGTTGGCCTCCTGAAACTCAACAGCTATCTACAAAACAAGAAACAAGTCAAAATCCAACCTCATGACCTTGTTGGCACAAGTAAGTTCCAGAAAAACCAACACAAATACAGCTCTTGGAAACATGATGAGTTTTGGGGATAAACAACCGTCATCCTCTTTCCTCCATAACTCTGAGTTTGCTTGCTCCTGGAAACAGTGGAACACCCTAACTGCGTGTATACACGTGCACTTCTCAGCAGACCAACAGCAAATGTTGATCCAGCAACTGTAGCTGGAACACAGCAACCCTACACCAGCAGTAAAGCACCACTGGGTCAGATGTTATGGTGTCAGCCCAAATTAAGCATCACAAAGCATGCATCAGCCAAGCCAGCCGTCCTCCTTAGCTTCAGCTAACCTTGCGCTGTGCTATGTGGAATTGCTGCTTTCCATATGGAATATCTCATTCAAAGCAGAGGCTGTCTCAGCAATTGCAATAGCACCACTGATTTTTGGTGTCATAAGCTGTATCTAGAGCACGCAAGTATTGCTCTGTGAGCTGAAAAGCAAACCAAACAATGAACGATAAAGTCATGAGCTTCAGGCTTTAATATCTGGTATCAGTCCCATTTCCCAAAGCAAAGGGTAGTTTATGTACTTTCTGTCTGGAGCAATACTAACACATAATTTCTTTACTTATACAGCACATGAAGTGTCCTGCACCCCCACCCACACAATGGTCTGATTCTAGATCCACCCTACCCTTGTCCGTGGGAGGAAATCTAGGTGTGTTGCAGAACCAATGGGTCCTGATATTCTGCAACATCAGACAATGTGATTCATTCTTCACAAGGCTCCAAGATCCTCCTAGACCAATTTTAAAAATGGAGAGGGCAGGGTGAGGAGGGAATGGTACACAGATCTGTGGTGGAACTAAAATCTCAGGATTTCTGGAGTCTTTGTCATATGCTGTAATTGCAAAATCATGCCTCCTGTCTTCCACATAAACCTTTTTTCTCAGGGTACGAGATGATTAGGAAATTCCCTAAGCTCACGTTACTTTGGTTTCTTCCCTCACTTAGAAATGTGATTTCAGAAAAAGATCAGGCCATTAAATGTAGGCTAGACTATTGTTTCCAAATACTTCTTTCAGCACGGAAAGGACCAAACATGGAATAACCAAGCAAATCACCCTATTATGCAACAGACAAGAAAACTATTTGTGCTGCTACACTATGTTTTTAATTCCTCTGAAGGCTGCTTTCCCCCAGGGAATTCCAGTAATCTGACTGATAGAAGTGTGTTTTGACAAGTTATAACAGTCCAGAAAACCCACCTACAAAATTACATCCTGGTAGCATCTTCCAAAGTAAACTGAAATCTTGGTATCACAGCTCATTTTGGAAAGTACTGTGCCATAGTTTTCATTTGTTATGAGAACATAGCTCGAGTTTTAGGTGTAGATAACAGGTGGTGTTACACCTATTGATGTACAGCAAGATGTAATCTTCCCCTGTACCAGGTTTTTGTACCAGCAGGGGCCCCATGGATCATCTCCGGAAACTGACCAGAATAAAACCATACAGGCTTAATATATTCTTATTTCATCTACTTTCTTTTACTTTAGGTGAAAACACTGCAAAATCATCAGCCCACCCTGAAAGTTTTTTGTCCATCTCCGACAAAGTAAATCAGAACAAGCTGCCAGCATAGATGTCAGCCTGCTGGAAAGACAGGAATACTGGCAGAGTCTAAGGACCAGGCAATGTTATGCTGAGAAAGTCTTTTTACTACTCCCACCAGCAGTGCCTGCAGTCATGTGCCACATTCCAGGCACAGCACATGGTTCCCATCACGTAGGTTTACTCTGGTTGCACCACTACTCCTCAAGCCTACCAGTCTCATAGTGTCTTTTGCTTGCCACTGCCATGGAGAGAAAACATTTGTCTGGGTATGAAGCTCTTATATATAAAGAATTTAGGATTCAGAGGACAGAAGTTTGAAAATGCTAGAAGTGAAAACATTTTGGAGAGTGAGTCCCAGTAAGTAGGGATGGACTAATCCCATTCCTGTGCTGGGCTCAGCTCCAGCCCGGATGAGTTAGAACATCCTGGAGACATCTACTAGGAAGAAAAAGGAGATAGAGGCACTGAAATCTAGGAAGTCCCAGACTAACATGTTTCATTTTTCCATATTTTTCTTCCTGAATATCCCAAAACAGAAAGCAGACAGATTTTTTGCAGAAGTTACTAGGATTTATTAAAGACAGGATATTGATATGAAACATTCATGACCCTCAACTTAGCAGTATTTCTCTTGGATGGAGTAATGAAGTAAATTTATTACACATCAGTGCCAAGAAGCTCATAATAAAAATACAGATTATAGTTCTCAGATTCATCATCTCAAACCAGATATTGTTGAAAAAACAGTCCAGCAGGAAGAATGTCTCATAAGATACTTGCACTACCAAAGCAACATATGAAATACATATTTTATCCAACAATAGAACACAAAGCAAATGATTTGATTTAAAGACCCTGATACAAAGGCAGCCTGTGAAGACATGAGAAGGAGATCCCTTGTCATGTTATCCCAGGTGTGGAGTGTGTGGAGGAAGATGATAGATATGTTAGACATGGGCAAAGCAATCAGGGATTTTATAGCATCCTGAGTTGATGATTTTATGAGACAAAATAAATTAGTAAAGCATGGATAAAGCAAGACAGAGAAATACTGCAACTTCTTGGGAAGCCAGGCTTCAGCAAAGGTTCAGGCAGATCACAGCCACAGCAAATTTTCACATCAATTCTACCCATATCATCTAGTCCCCTCTCCCATTCGTCACCTTCATTACTTTCCTTACCGGAACATATCTAGTGAAGAATCTAGATCAAGGACCAACTTATTAAATTCCTGATAGTGAGATCTAAATATTTGATTCTGCTTCTGCTGCACTTCCTACAAAAGTAAAGATATGTCTTCAAAATGGTCCCAGAGTTTGCCTGTGTGGCATCTGCATGGTCTGTGTGGCTCCAGGAGCACCTAACACATCAGCCTGCTGTGAAAGGAGGAACTCATATGTCCTTAGGTACGATTGAAGGCATTGTCACTGCTGAAAGTTTCCATAAATCAGAGCATAACAGACCAACCCTTTAACAACTCGTCTCTTCTCATTTCCAGACATACTACCAAGAGGAAAAATTTATTCTGCCAAGGATTTCCAGTGTTTCCAATTCCTCATTTCTTCCATCTCATCCTCAGGAAAAACAAAGCAAAGCCAAAAAACACAACCCTCCCCCAAATTCCCAAAACAAAGAAAAATTAAACAAACAAAACAAGTAAGCACCACAGTGTTTCTTACCGCCTTCCAAAATACAACAAACAAAAAAGCATTTGAAATTGCTTTAGTTTGGGAAAGTTACTAACCATGAGATCTCTAGTGTGTGTCTGTGTTTAATAGAGAATGCAATGGAAAAAAAAAATAGAACTTTAGTGACCATCCAAGAAAGATTTCATGAAAAACAGGGTGGAAAGGAGTTTGTTTGGATTTAATGTTTCCCCAGAAGCATCTCTATTCCAAACATTACACCACAGGTCAAATGGAGGGGAGCCAGAAAGTGAAACACTTTAAAAATAACCCCTAAAAAGGAAAGTGAAAGTGGCCAGTCTACTTAAAATCATAGACTGGTTTGGGTAGGAAGGGACCTTAAAGACTATATAGTTCCAAATACCCTGTCATGGACAGGGACATCTTTCAGTACTCCAAGTTTCCCAAAGCCCCATCCAATCTGGCCTTGAACACTTCCAGGAATGAGGAATCCACAGCACCTCTGGGCATCCTGTTCCATTGCCTCATCTCTCTCACTAAGAATTTCTCCCTAATATTTAATCTAAATCCACCCTCTTTCAGTTTGAAACCACTCCTCCTTGTTCTGTCACAATATGTCCTTGTAAAAAGTCTCCTTCGAAGTTCTACCTTTTGTGACCATGAAATGCAGATTCTATGATAAAAACCAAATTTGGGCTCTGGTACCATCACTGAACATCAGTAAATACTGCAACCTACACATAGGAAGTCCAACAGAAAAATATATGTTCAGCTTGTAAAATTCTTACTCGCTGGTACTACTGCTTTTAAGTAAGCTTCCATTAAAATACTTCAGTTTGGAACTGACAGTTTAAAATACTACAAACTGTCCTCAACCCTCTATTGTAGCCCTCTCAAGATGCCTCCCTGCAGAGAGAGAAGCTCAACAAAGCTCTCACACGACACCACCTGCCAGCAATATCAGAAAAACTGTATGGGGCAGGTGCCTTGGTAATATTTTATAGCAATAGAGTGCATCTCGCCAGTCTTTTTCATGCATATTAATACTCACTTAAGATGTTCCTTCCAAATTAAGGAAAGTTATGTCTAATAATGCTCAGACATTGCATCGTGATGTTCATCTAAGTTCACTTCTCCTTTATAGCATTTCCCTGGATCTCAAGGTTGAAGATGCTGAGGGAAGAGAGAAAGGATGGTGTTGAGCACTATGGCAATGGAAAAGCAGTAGATTCTCAAAGACAATCCTTGCCATTCCCTTGATGCTTGACAAATTGTCAAGATCACAAAATGCCTGTAAGGAAATCTTTCTCTCTTCTCCAGCTGCTCTTTGAGACAGAGATGTATGCTATTTAAGGGGGAAGCAGAGGATTAAGCATTAAATTGCCTGACAGACAGAGCACTTGAGGCCCATGCAAGCTAAATATCTTAATAAAAAAGAACATAATTCCAAACTTCTTGTCAAGCATGACTGAGAAAGAAGTGATCTTACTAGAGGAAGAAATGACCAGCAGCTTGAAGCACTCAAGCAAGAAAAACAAGCTGTAGAGGAAAATTCTGACAGTCTCAGAAGATGCTGAGAAGAGCTTTGAAAAGATATTTGTCCCCTGAGGCTCAGGAAGCTGAAGGGAAACCCCCTGAGAAGTCAGGGGAGCTGTCACTTCTCTATTCTGATCTTGCAGAAAATGCTGAATCCTGACAAAGTAGCAAAAAAAAAAAAAAANAAAAAAAAAAAAAAAAAAAAAAAAAAAAAAAAAGAGAAGAGGCTAGTTCTGTATCTTGGAATTGACCCAGAGCAGGAGACTTGCTCCAATACTGGAAGCTGAGCACTTCAGGCTTCAGAAGTAAGTAAGCTCTGGAGAGAAAGAGGCAAATGCAAACAACACTCGAGGGAAAAGATGCTGATGAAAAGTATTGTGCTGCGTGCTAAGAATGAAGAAAAGAAGAGTGCTTCAAACAGCCAAAGGCTCCATAGAGGTCTGAACAAATGAAAAGTGGTAAGTACAACTTGGCAGACTTCAAAGACTGGATTTTCACGGGACCTTCAGATGCTTTCCTGAAGGCTGAGGCTCCATCTTTGCTGTGCACAGGGTGAATGAGACTTCTGAGAGCACGGTCCACAGCAGCTGACTGACTGAACAACAAAGCAATGAGAAATGCTCAGTGACATGAAAGCCTAACGCAGGGCAAGAAGATATGTCTCCACGCATGGTTTGCAGCCTAGAATTCTCTTCCACAGCTGGTAAATACTTCATTTCAAGAGTAAGCAATGTCGTAGTTCTTGCAATGAGATAGGGGAACGCCACTGACACCCTTCACACAACATCCCTACACTGACAATTCATTTATAAAGAGGTTTGAAACCACAGACCTCAGTTCCCAGAAGACTGCATTGACCTCTCTGTCCCTGCCAGTGAAGTAGTTCCTCTAGCTGCTCTTGGACATCAAAGGCATGCAGGGTTTCCTAGCTTCCTGCCTCTGTTCACAACCAGTGTTCGATCAAGGTCTGCAAATGACTAGTGAAACTCAATGTGAGCTGCTAAAGGGGATGAACCTTGAGAAGGCTGCAGCAGAATGTTGTCCCAGAAGGGCCAGTGGAAGCAAGGGAGGAAATGGGAAAATTGAGTTGAGGAAACTGTCCTGGCCAAGAATGTCTTTGGTTTCTTAACTGCCTGATTTAAAAAGAAAAAGTAAACAATCAAACAAACAAACAAGCAAAAAGAAGATGAAGAAGAAAAAAAAAGGCTATTGTAGAAAAGGCACAGTCAATCAATTAGTCAGTAATTTCCAGTTCAAATATTTCCATGAGTTCTTGGCAGTGTTTTCTATGTTAGGGATGTCTGCTGCTGGTGAAAGATTTCTTAGATGTCAGAGAATTCCCCTTGATGACAAACGCTCCTCAGACAAGCTCCAGTCTGGGCAATTTCCCTTTGGAAGCTTTCACAACTTGTTTGTTTGAGCATTCTGAGTCTTCTGAAAAGAAAAGCCAGTTGGCTATCAGTCACATTTCCAAACCTGACTCACTGAGAGAAGCAGTGCTGAGGTGTAGGAAAATTCCTAAATTTAAGAGCATACTACGTACTTGACCTGAATACTTTACCTTTACAGAAAACATTTACACAAGTCCTTGGTGTGTCTCAAAAGGGTGTACACACAAGCTATGTTTAAGAATAATTTTATCTCTTACTAAAATTCATTCTAATCTGGATTATAACTTGGCAACTGAAAACTGGCAGTTCTTACATAGGAAAGCATATAGGTGGTAAGTAAAGAGAAATACTGTAATCTTATATGTTCTCATAACCTAACTCCCTCTGAAGTTCTAAAATCTAAATAATTTTATATAGTCCATTGCTTTGAATTTAGACATCTTTTCTTACAGAAAATATTGTGACTTTTAGTCAGCCTCAGGAGCTGAAGGGGCTGAAGCTTAGCTCTACCAAGCTTCCCAGTCTCAGCAGAGATTTACAAGATAGGAAATTCATGACCTGGCTCTGCAAGCAGGCGATAGATTGTTCCACTTATTAAAACCATTAAAATATATATGAACATCACAGCAGTTCTGCTGTGATGTTCATATCACCTCTGTTCTGCTTTTGAATGGTTATGTCCTTGAGATCACATTGTGTAGTTTGCATGTTAACCAAATCAGCCTTGCAGGTTTGTTGGAAATCTAGAAGGCTTTGCCAAGAAGCTAGAAGCTGTTCTCCCCAGTTCACATCTCCCCTCTAAGAGAGCTGCCGTACAAGTCAAGCAATATACATATGAACACAACACACCTTAGTCCAAACTGAAGAGCAGAATACAGCCAAACTCTAATTATTTTTCCAAAAGCAGAGCATACTCCCACAAAGCGACATACAGTCCAGCCAGCACACAAGCAGGATTATGAACAGTAATGACAAAAAGGAAAATGTTATTTATACTGTGTGTCTCCATTACAATGGGTCCCGCTCACAATGCTTGCCCGGTCAGCCCTGGCCCTGGTAACAAGCCTTGGTACAGCCCCTCTGCTATGCAGATTCAGCCAACCCGGTGGCTCCCAGCGTGGCACCGTGGCAGGTGTTCAGTGATGATGGCGAAGAAAAGGAGGTCTCTGACTGAGGTAGCACAAGAGTTTATTGAAGGAACCCTAACAGGACCTTCTCACCCAGGCAGAGCCCCGAGTGGCTCAATACAGCACCTTTTAAGGGGAGATGGGGAAAGGGGAAGGGACCAGGGGCTGACCAATTAGGGTAACTCAGGGGGTGACCTGGCTGTTGAATGATACTTTTCACAGCCAATCTCCCCAGCAGAAAGGGAGATTCCCTGGGTCAGAAGCCTCCAGAGAACTTTCCAGGACCTGGGACGGGCTTCAAAGTAACAGTCCTGCCACCAGAGGAGGGGAGAATAGGGTACAACCAAATACAAAACTTGTGGGGTACATGAAACAAACCATTAATGCATAATTTGATATGAGGCACACCACTACACTCCATTATGAGAAAAATGTCTAAAAGTACTTCCTCATTAATTCCCAAACTTTAGAAAGTGGTTACTAAGCCAGTAATATAGGATTTTCAATTACAGCATTTGGTGCCTTTGTCTTATTTTCCTTTGTTGCTTATGCCGTCAAATCACATACAAGGACAGCTAATAAATATTCCTCATATTGAAGAATGCTCTACTGCCTTCTGAAAAAAAAGATCTAAATGATGCAGTTTCTCTTTCTTTGTGTATGTGTGTGTGTGTGTGTGTGTGTGTGTGTGTTGAGGGTTTTTTAGCTTTGAAATAGGAAGTGAAGTGCTCATCAGCTGCAAAGTGTTCCTTTAATATCAGCCATGCAACAATTACCTCTGCAATAACCATCATTATATTAAATTACACGCTAGCCTTCCTCAGCTCAGTGTGAAGACTAGCTATAGAATAAAACAAGGAAAAAACCCCAACCCACTGAAAAGCTATTGTAGAGTACTGCGCCCACACCACAAAGGAAAGTATACTTCCTGCAGAGAAACTAAGTATCAGTTAAGAACTGCCTGTCTTTGTTGGAAATCTTAAGTGAAACCTAAGTGAAGGCCCTTCACCTGCTCCAATATTCATTTCACTGTAATGATGAAGTGCTATTGCTGAAAATGCATACATATTGCTGTGTATGCAATTCAAGAGCACACATTTATGAGTACTCAAACAGTGAAGACAATTTTACTGTTAAGAATTTTCTTAATTTTTAATAATTTTCTTAGCAACCCAAACACTTTCATGAGGTCTCTTTCAGTACAGAGCAGAGATTTATGCATTCTGCTACTTTCTCTGAATAACCAAGAATAGTTTGGTTTTTCATAGTTAATTTTAAAGATATATTTGTACTTGCTAGCTTTTAACAAACGTGTACCATTCTGAGGCTTTAAAATGAAATTTGTTTTGAAAAGTGGCTTATTGAAACCACATCCAAATTTTGCATCGTTTATGTCTTAGTGACTTTCAGGTAGAATTAATCCCATTTATAAGGTATAGGCTTGGAGTATTTTTTTTTTTTTGGTGGTGTCTTTTCTTAACTCTTAGCTTGATTGACTGCCCAGGATCTGAAAAATCAGCTGCACTCTGATTCAGTTATAAACACTGGTAGTTACAACTATGCAGGAAAAGACATTCAAAGAGAACAGGGCAGTGTAAGTAAAGTTAGGCTCAGTGTAGGTAACAACTCAGCAAAGAGTGACACTGAAAAGAAAACAGTTCACAGCTATGCATGCATTTCAGCATTCTGAAAAAAAACCAAAAAACAGAAACAAAAAACTCCAAGGGCTTTCAAGATTTTGTGGGCAAAACATGTTCTTTGCTGACGGATAACTCTGTAAAAAGGCCATGAGCAACCACAGCATCAAGAGCAGAGGTAGAGAGAGGCTGCGCAGTGGAGATGGACACTGATGGAACTGAAGGGAAAGATGAAGAGTCCTGCTCCAGGATCTGCAGTCTCAGACCACAGCTGGAATAGCAAACGATAAATTTCCTCCGTGTCCTCAGACAGGGAAGGTTGGATGGAGGGCAGATACCTCTCTGTCCATAGCAGCACTTTGTCCAGCTCTGGGCTATGTCTTGAGGGAACATTAGGATCATCTGTTCGGTTATAACTCTGTAGCTCTGGCTAAGCTGGACCCGTAATAATGATCATGTGGATAACCAATGTTTCCTGTAAAGAACGGGGAACTACTTTTGCTAGGTGACATATAATTAGTCTGTGAAGCAAGCACCAGCTGCTGAAGTTTCAATGGATAGAGGGTATTGCCAACTCTATCACAGCAAATTTGCATCTCTGAAAGCAGTCATGACTTTCTCTTCAGCTTCCAGAAATCTTGTAGGATATTGGGAGAACTGGTTGAGAAAAGAGAGGACCACAGGCAACAAGGCAATGATGAATGTCCCTGAACTCATTATCCTGGAATTAAAATGCTGCTATCGTTGGCACCTTTGGCAGCAATGAGATGCATCACAGGGAATCCCATTGATGTTTATAATCTCTCTATCAGTTTCTCATGAATTTCCCTTCTACTCTGCAAGGTTACAAATTTCTTAATTTCTGAGAGTAAAGAGCTAACAGAGAGACTCCATACTGAGAGGATAAGTTTGGTAGTTTGAAAGCTCTTATGTTTCTAGAGAAACAACAAATAGGCATTTACTTGATTTTCATGTTAAGCATGACAGAGACAATGTCTATCAATGTCTCCACTGTGCATTTTTACACATATTTATGGTTCAGAGTTCCATGGTATTCATATGCTCTATATGCTCTACCAAACTTCCCAAAATATTCTGGAAACATCAGTGATCAAATCCTCGACTGGGGAGCCAGTGAGCTAAGAAAGAACACTTTCTGTGGGAGTTTAACTCATGTGTCAATTGAGAGAACATGAACCAACGTGAAACCTTTTCTGTAAATCTGCTGTTAAAATAAGGAGCAGGTGCACTGAAGTCAGAGCTCTAAGGAACCAAGATAATATCTAGCAAACAGCGGCACATTCACAAATATCAAGGTATCTTACAGAACATCAAAGCGTATCTAGATAATCCTCAATTGGATTTCATTTCAGGCCAAAAATGGCCACAATCCTTAACAAAAACACCTTTTAATCATCGTGTTTGTCATAGCTCCTAGACAATTTGTCATCATTGGTTGCATCAGAGATGATGTTACTGCATTTTTTTAGGACAGAGCACAAACCCCAAGAAGATAACATATTCTAGGCTATTTCCAGTTTCTTCTCCTTCTCTTGGGCAGAACTTCCAACTCCTACACTGCAAGGCAGTAGGAATTTAATCCTATTACATTTCAAACCATGTGGAGGAATCACATACAAAATATGATTAGTAGTAGAAGTTGATTAATACTTTCATTTATTTATTTTGCAACATCCAAAAATGAGATGAAAAGAGAAAAGAAGATAATCTTTATTCACAAACAAATCTAGAAAGGGCAAATTTGAAGTCTAATAAAAATAAATGGTTGGATACATAATTTGGTACCACAGAAAGAAAAGGGCATTTTTAGTACAACCATATTTCCTCTGTTCTTTCATATCCTCATTGGAAGGACTCACAGGAAGCAGATACACAGAACAGGAATGACATGGACAAACAAGATCATTGAACAAACTTTTCTCAAGTTGATGCACAACTACTGTAGGATGGGACAGTTACACATAAGTAAAGGAAAAACAATCTGGCCTCTGCCTTCCAAAGGAGCACACATGATGAACTGAACCTGCCCATAGTACACATCAAGCTTGTGACTGCCTGGCAAATACAAACACACCCTGAGTGAAATCTTGGTATAACTGAAAGATCCTATGATCTCAGAATAATTTAGGCTAGAAGGGACCTCAGAAAATCCCCAGTCCAACATTCTGCTCAGAGTAGAATTCGCTGTCAGGTCAGACCAGGTGAATCTTGAAAACCTCCAAGAACAAAGTCTGCATTGCCTCTCTGGGAAACCACTGCTTAACCATGCTGGTGGAGAAAACATTTCTCCTGAAGTCCCCATTTCAACATATGTCTGTTAACTCTTACCCTACGGCTCTGCATCACTGTGAACAGCCTGGTTCCATCTCCTCAGTTACTCCGATATAAGCAGTGAGGGGCAGATGTCAGGTCCCTCTGAAGTGATCTTTTCTGAGATGAGCCAGGCCTGGTCCCTCAGCCTCTCTTCATGGCAGGGGCACCATCATGACAGTTCTTTGCTGAACTCATTCCAGTTTATTGATGTCTTTTCCATGCTCAAGAGACCCAAACAAGCCACAGTATCTACATGTGCCCTCATGAGTGTTGAGGGAGATAATCCCTTCCCTTGATTTACTAACTCCACTCATCTTAAAAGAGCCCCAGAGTGCTGTCAGCCATTTTTGCTGTTGGCTCATATTTGCCTGCTATTTGTAACATATTCACAATCCCTTTTGACACATTTGCTCCCCACAGTCAGTCACCTGTTTTGCTTCTTTTCCAGGTGCAGAACTTTTGGTTTTGCCTAGTTTCAGCCAGGATAGAGTTAATTTTTTTACAGTAACCGGGAAGGGCATGTGGTCAGATCCTACTGTTACACAGTACCATCTCATGTCATTTGCAATGGGCAGGACTAAGGGACTCTCTCATTTCAGGACAGGGAAAAGTGTGGTGTGATGAGGAGGACAAGTTGGTATTTTGTTGTAGTTTTTCCCTGAAAATAGTTTTGTTGTCTTGTACCTTTCATTCTTAATATTGTAGTTGTTACTGTTCATTATCTTATCTCATTGCTGTTTCCAGTAAATTGTTCTTATCTCAGCCTATAATTTTCACCTTTTTGTGCCTCCATTTCACAACTCTGTCCTGGCATCAGGAAGGGAAAGGGGAAGTGGGAAGTGGGGGAGAGAGCAAACAGCATATGGTTTGGGAGAGTCTTGGTTGGCCAGGGGGACTGAATTGGGAAGTGCCATTCCTAAACCACAACAGGCCCCAATAGCTTTCCTTTTGGCTCAGTCTATCCAAGTCTCTCCGAATAGCAACCTTGTGCATCAGGTTCCCCCAGTTTGATATCATCTGTAAACCAGACGAATGTGCATCTGTGTCCTCACCCAGGCCTCTGATGTTAAACAGGGCATGTCCCAACATAAGACCCTGTACTTGTCCCAGGCCTCCAGGCTGAACATGACCCATTAACCACTAAAACAGTACAATCCAACTTCACAGCACCATGGAACAGGATATTGCATTGCTTATACAAAACCAAGTGGGTTTACAACAGCAGTATCTCAAACTGCTTTGTGGGATACAGTAAGTTTCCAAAGGTCATTAAAAAAAGTAGGTTCTTATCTTATTTGAAACTGAGTCAGTGAACATTAAGAGCTACCATCTGTGCAGATAAAATATAATCTTCTTTAAATGATTATTTGTCCTCATACTTCCCTCTAGGTGATATTTTCTTTTTTTATATTTATGACATATCACCATGTCAGCAACACTCACTATGAACAAAGGAACAGAAAGTCAGATGCAAACCACCCTTGAGCACAGGTGCTTACCATACATATCTTAACACGCTGCTTATAAAGAAACACAGTAAGGAAAAAATTAGTTTTTTTCCTCACTCTACATTTTGCCAAACCTATAGGCACAGGAAGTTCTAGAGGTTAAGTAAAACTGGGTTCAAAACAGATTAGATAATTCCACAGGATAAACAGTCTGTAGTGACTACAAAACAGTGATCCAAATGCAGCCTTTGGACATACTGAAGACCTGTATGTCTTCATCAGTACTTCTTTACCAGCCTCTTTCAGAGAAGCAACACTACGCTAGGGACTTTTTCCAAGCCACTCCTCAACTCTCTCTAACAAAGAGGAAATGTTTAAAACAGGGCCTCTCATTAAAAACCAAAAAACACAAAGAAAACAACAAACCGAAAAACAACTTCCCATCAACTGCCTCATAGTTTGATCTTAAGCTCTCACAGGAAGATGCTACCATATTGTCTTAGCTCCCACAATACTCCACACTACAGGCTCGTGTTAAATACCTGTCCTGGTTTAGGGCAAATTTGGGAAGAAACCTCTGGATGGGGTCCCTCTAGAAAGCAAATCCGAATGACCCTTCCCCCCAGCTGGTTTGGGAAAGAAAATTTCCTTGGAGGAAAGTGGAAAAAATTTGTTTATTTAACAGTCAAAGCACTTCCCAGCACCACAAATGAACAACACTGAACAACAAACCCTCTCATTGCCCCGCAGAGATGCCAAATTCAGAAAGTCTCTCCCGTGGCTGTAGCTCGGCTCAGTTGCTGTCGGTCCCTCAGGGCTGGGAAAGGCCGGGCCCAGGCCAGGCCCGGTGGGACACAGGTGGGAGCTCCTGGGGCCCTTTGGGTGTTTAGTGCAGAGCAGGTTCAAACAGTTCCAAGAAAAAGGAAAACAAACACAGTCTGGAGAACTTCTCTGCCTCAGCCGGCCAAAAACTAACAAAAAGCAAAGTAGAGCTCTCTTCTGCTGTCCATGCACTGCAGACAGCACAGGCCGTGTGAGAAGGAAAGCTGAAAACTCTTATCTTTATGTTTAGAAAACAACCACCTCAGACATTCCACCGCGTCTCCTTCACGCTCAGATCCAGTTTTAAAGGTGCAAAACTTACTTCTGAGCCAAACAGACAAATGGGGATACAATTCAGCATTAACCCAGGATAATACCCCTACCAGGCTATGTTGCAATATTATGCACTGTGACATAAGAAACAAATCAATCCAGAGATCCACGTCCGGATCTGAGTACTTGGACTAATTGAAAGAATGTTTGTACTTCTGGAAATCAGTATCACTATTAAGAGGCTAAGTCAGCATCTTCTATGAAACAGTATCCATTTCTCAAGGAGCTGGCTAACCTGGAGAAAAAAAATCTGTTATTTGCTTCAAATAATCATTTTCTATCTCTTTCTAAAAAATTCTCCTTCGCTGTGCCTACAAAGCTTCAGCAACATTCAGAGGCCAGAGGTGCTAAATTCAGGGTCTACCATCATTCAGACAAAGACCACTTATAATGCACCATGGAGCATGATGGTTGGTTTGTTTGTTTGTTTGCTAAATAATTAAAGTGACGTAAATAAGGTTTGGGATTTCTGAGAGGCACAAGAGGTTTTCTGTTAGATGGCTTGAAAGAGAAAGATTTTATTTTTTTAATAAACTCAGGAGATAGAACTTTTCCTGATAATTTGGTATAAGGCAATGAAATATTAGATATGCAGCTGGGCAGCTTAAAATGTAATGAGAAGAAGGAGAAGGTGATGTGATATGGGATGATGAAAGTATTTAGATATGATATTATGAGGTAGAAATTTGCATAAGATATTTGCATAAGATATTTGTAGGGTCATTGTTACATTAATTATATTCAAAATCTAAAAGCAGGGTACATGTAATAAAAGCAGGATGCATATAATAAAAATCAAATTAAGTGGCTTGATTTATATGGCTGATAAAAGCCCATGTATGTGGACCTTCCTCCAAAATGGTGACTGTATCGTTTTATCTCAACAGAACATGATTCAAAAAGTAAGTATAAAAGGGATCTCAAAACACTGGTGAAGTTACGCACTTAAAGAATCTCCTCTTTTATATTAGTAACAAAGGAATTTTCTGCTTACATAAATGAATAACTTGCTTTTAGGTATCAAATTATTTCTTCATTGATATGACAGTTTATGCCAAGTATGACTTGGAAGAGGAACAATCTGCAGAATGAAGATGATGCTTTGCATTTGCATAATGATCCCTGGTTAGTCCCTAAGCCCATAATAAAATGCATATAATAAAAATAACAACAAAACTACACAACCTAAAGCTACGTGCCACAGTCTAAAACTAAATCTCACAACAAATACCACTTTCCCAACAATGTACCAGTTCCCAGCTCTATGCAGAAGAATCAGAACTGTTCCTGTGCCCTGAACAAATGTTTCTAGGAATTATAATTGACTGATTTCTGAAATGCATTATTGTCATTTTTATTTTTATGACAGATATTTGAATAAACAACTTTTTTCATAGTTGAAGTTTCTATAGGTGAGTCAGATAACAGCAGGTAATCTACCTGAGATTTCTAGAGAAGACTACAGGAGTTCAGTGGGAGCTGAACCCTGGTGCACAGACATGTTTTATGAAGTCTGACTTGGTTTACAAGTCTGTTATTTCTGATTCATGGCACTATGGACACATTTCAGTATAATGTCAAACACTGTCACTGCTCCAGTGATTTCAGTGGGAGTATCATAAGCAGTGACAGAACTATGATCTGGCTACAGGAGCCTAAGTGTATTTTCTGCTGTCATAAATTATATGGGTTTCTAAATTGCTCCACACATTATTAATTCACAGCTGACTCACGTGCAAGCCTTACCCACACCCAGGATCACAAGAAATAAGCAATAAGTACTTGTGCCTTCTGTCTGGGGATCAGAGAGTAGCATACCCACACTGCCATGCCTTTATTAATTAGCCAAATGTTTTCTGCATTTTATAAATTGACATGTAGAGCTACAGTAATTTTGTTCCTTGCCCATCCTTTTCTTGCATCTCTTTTTCCAGAAAAGTACAACTGAGTTCAACGGAAGTGATGAGGTTCACAGAATGATTACTGTGCAGAATACAGAACCAGAATGTGGGAGGACAGGTTAAACTTTCTAAGTCATTGTATCCAGGTCTGCCCTTTTCAACATTTTCTCATAGCTAATCCCAGACTATAAACAGACAAGTGTGACACTAGTTGAACCTCAAGCACTAGTGTTGTTCTGTTTTAGCAGTGGTACAGCTGGGCTTCCACATATCCTCCACTGACCTCAGAGGGACCTGAGGACAGGTAACCATCACCAAAGGTTACCAAAGCACTCTGGCCAAAACTCAGGAGTAGATTTAAAGTGGTCTACAGGCTGGACAGCTGTTTCTTACCCAATGTATCCCAGTCTTCCCAGAGGCATTAAGCTTTTCAGCCCATCTCACTATGCTACAGCACCAGAGGGTAGCAGGCTGGATAAGGGGTCACATGTGATCTAGAGTTAGATGCTGAAACCCCCTGCTCTCTCTAACATTTTGCATTATCACATGCCCTTTTACTACAGATTGTTGCCCTTGCACTAGGTTCAGTTATAATACATACAGTCTGGTTACATTGTATCTACCAGGAAATATTTCAGTCCTTACTAAATAGAAATATTTAATTTGTCAACCAGCAGTTTCCCCTGAAGGTTAGTGACCTCTCTTATTAAAAATATGAACCCTACATCTAATTTGAAATTTTCTGGCCTCAGATTCTAGCCACTGACTCCTGTTGTGCCTTCTGTTCCTATAGAAGTGACCTTTTAGTAACCCCTTATTTTAGCATCACACATTGTCTTCCCATGAAAGCAATTAAACATTACAAATGACCAACAGTCTTGTTTCATTTTAAGAAGAGAACTCAAATGTTAAGTTTAGCTTCTTCCTGAAGTAATTGGAGGTCATGTAAAAAATATCTTGTTGTCCCTTATTTCTACATTCTCTTAATTAGAGCCAAATGTTAGAAATATCCTTAGAAAGACAGAAATAGGCAAGACCTCCCTGCTTGGCCTAGTCACATAGCATGACTCAACAGTGGCCACAGATTTGCAACACATTCAAACTTTTTAAAAAAGGGGGAAAAAGAGCACTACTTAAGCAGGCAGTGAGACAAAGTTATTCCCTGTAAATCTAGCATAGCATTGAACACTTACAAATTATTAATCACCATGGAAATTAAAGTATTTAATTACAAACAAAAGGAAAAAAATACCCCTACTGGAATAGCAAAACTATACAAAATCATAAACTATAGGCTTTACTCTTATTTAACTTACAGTTAGAAAAAAATTAATCACATTTGAAGACCCATAATATTCCAATGTTATCTGGAAGGAAGGCCTTCTTCTCTTTAATGCCTAAAGATTTCATAAGTTATTATTGCTAACCCGTTTCACTCAAAGTTTCAGAATAATTTTTGCACTGATTTCATACCCCTTTTTTTTAAATAGAACTTAAAAAAAAACAGTTTGAGAAATTTTACTATTTGTTAAATTAACTTAAAATGCATTTTTTCGTCTTAAAAGTAGCCAGATTTAGGCTTAAAATTGCAACTGAGTTTCACAGCTTTGAGAGATTTGAGATTTGAGCAGCTAGTTAGCAAATTCACTGGCTGAGTCAGTAATGCAATAGTGTACTAGCTGTTCTTTTATCCTCTTTTATCCCAACAACCTGCTAACTCAACCTGACAGCCTTCTCAAAGGAGACGACTGCTGGATGGCGAGGGGAGAGCAGTGGATGTTGTTTATCTCAGCTTCAGTAATGTCTTTGACACCATCTTTCACAACAACCTAGCAGACCAGAGATGTGGTTTAGTCCAGATAAGTGGACTGTGAGGTAAATTGACTAGAAAACAACCTGTTGAGCTTAAGGGTTGCAGTTAGTGGCACCAAGTCTAGCAAGACACAGCTGGATTACCCCAGCAGAAGAAAATTTAGCCTCTTCATCAATGATGTGGATGCTGGGTACTCTCAGCAAGTACACAGATGATACAAAACTGGGAGCAGTGTCTGATGCACTAGAGCATCTTGCTGCTGTCCAGAAGGACCTGGACAGGCTGAAGAAATTGGCCAACACAAACCTTGTGCAGCTCAACAAAATTAAATGCCGTATCCTGGGTAGGAATATTTCCAAACACCACTACAGGCTGGGAAGCAGCTCCCTGAAGAAGGACCTGGGCATCTTGATGAAAAAGCTCTAAGTCAACAATACACCCCTGCAGCAAAGCAGGCCAACAGTGTCCAGCATTGCAATTAAGCAGAGAACCACTAGGAGGTCAAGGGAGGTGATCCCTCCCCTCTCCTCAGTCCTGGTGAGACACAGCTGGAGGGCTGGGTCCAGTGCTGAGATCCCCAAAAAACAGAGACATAAGCATGGTGGACTGAGTCAGCCAAAGGACCAAGAATATTGGGAGGACTTGGAGCATCTGACAAATGAAGAGAAGATGAGAGAGTTGGCAGTGCTCAGCCTGGAGAAGCTGAAGGGCATCCTATTCATCCTATCCATTCCTGATGGGGGTAAGCAAAAAAGATGGAGCCAGGCTCTTTTCAGTGGTGTCCAGTGACAGGATGACAAATAACGGGCAGAAATTCAAATACAGGAAACTTAACTTAAACACAAGAAAACTCCTCACTGAGAGAATGATTGAACACCAGACCTGGCTGCTCAGAGAGGTTGTGGAGTCTCCACCCTTGGAGATGCTCAGAATCTGATGGTTTACAGTACTGAGCAACATGTTGTCTGACTGTGATCTCAGCAGGAGGTGTTAATTAGATTATGTCCAAAGGTCATTGCTATCCTCAACCATTCTGTGATGTTGTGATCATGCATGTGAAAATAGAAATTCTTTTCATTTTGCTACTCTGAGGAATCGCCTCTCACTACAAACTATTTTTTGAAACTTTCATGATCTGTAGAATTGTTTTCTTGGCCAATTTGATAAACTTTTTTTTTCCATAATTCATCCGCTCTGTTAAGAGTAATGAAATCCTTCCAGTCTGAAGGAGCATAATGTGTTTTCAGTGTGAAAAAGCAGGAAGAGGAAAATAATATAGGATGAAATTCTTATGCCAGGAGAAAATACAACTGGCTGTATTTAGAGAAGACAGCAAACGGACTGTTGGAAATGGCTTTGTCAACACCAATGCTAAGTGGAACCAGCCATACGCTTGAAGTTAGGCTTGTGATTAAGAACATTTAACAAGGGTCAGAGTATCATACAAGGAAGTCCCTTGAATTCTGTTCAGCAGATGGGCAAAGTTTAGAGCAACAAAATCAGCCTAACAAGCCAGACTCACACAAATGCAGCCATATCTCTGGCTGCCTTTTCACTGGTCATCCCTACTAATAAAGATATACCCAGTAGCCCTTAAAGTTACATCTTATTTACTTACAGAGTTTCTATGCCAATTCACAATCAATTTGGTTTCAACTCATAAAGCTCTTAGGAAATTATTATAATTTCAAACTCCTAAACATGGACATTAGAAAAAGACACTAAGGTTCCTAGACATGTCTAGATAGAGCCCAAAAGCTTTGCTACCAGGAAACTGAGGTCACTCTCAAACACATATACCAGGGTACCACAAATGTAAGATACTCTAATCTCCATTGTGCTTTAAGGTCAAGAGGGCTGTGGGAAGAAGGACAGTTTCACCATTGCTCCCTAATAAATTAGCTTGGCAACTTGTCCTCATTTCAATTTAGATATTTTGGAGGAAAAATAAAATTGCAATTTGGGGATAGAAAATTTTAGAATAAGTAGTGTTGCAAGGCATTCCCACTCTGGCTGCAGTGTGGTTTGAAAAGTTGGATGTTTTGGGTTTGTTGAGTTGTTTTGGGGGTGCAAGTTGCTTTTCTCATAACTCTCAGTGAAGTACCTGAGAGCTGTGTGTTTTTATGTTGCTCAGAAAATATCACTTCCTACAAGGCTGGTGAAAAAATACAACTTAACAGCGCTCAGAGTTATTTTTTATTATTATCTTGAACACTTGGAAAACTCTTTTCTATTATTATATTGAATAAAAGAAATATAGGAGGAAACAGTTTCTGCCTTGCTTGCTTTCTTCACACAAAAAAATAAGGCATCCCCAAGATTATTTTAATGTTGAACAGAAAAATTTAAAAATGCAGCTCAGGTTCCTAATGCTAGTAAATTTTCTAAAGAAAGGCCTGATCAGTCTTCCTCATCTTCTGTAGATAACAAAGGGCACCAAGAGGCCTTCTGTTCCCCTTAGTAAAAGTTTGCTTTTTGGTAAAAGCAAACTGCAGTTCAGATTAAAAAAAAATCAATATTTTGGCTGTGATAAACAGATTCTATTGAAATGACCAAATGAATCACAGGAATGGGGAGGTGCTCTGAACATTTAAGCTGCCTGCTCTAGTCTCTCAAATCTCATAAAGTGCACCTAAGTTTCAAGGATTGTTTTACTATTACTGGATATAAGAAGCTCTGATTTACTACAGAAAAAATGTACTTCAAGCCACTTTAAAATCTTAACATGTTATATAATAAAAATAAAAAGCAAAGCAGTAAATACAGCTAGCAGTGCCTGGTTTCTGTGAGCTCCTCTGCTATTTGTATCACTCCACCAGGCAGAGCTCACTCCAAATGGATGTTCTGGCAGAGGTCCCAGACACACATGCCACCAAGTCACAAGCAGCTCACCGTCACACCACTCTCAATAATGAGAGCTACAGCAGCAGTTCTTCAACATATTTTCCTTGATGCAATCCTGGGATATGTTCCTTATGTCCTCTCCTGCCTTCCCCAGCCAGATGGAGAACTGCTGACTCCCGGAGAAACAAGGAAGGGAGAGATGGGGAACTGCAGGCTGCTCCATGAGGAAGAGGCTGCTCTTGCAAGGAAAACCATGAGGAGGGCAGCTAGCAGTGACCGGGCAGGGGTAGCAGGAGCAGATCCCCAGATCTGACAACAGCTAGAGGAGGGTAGGCTGGCACTGACTGGCCACTATTCCCACAAAGCTCCTTGCTGTGTTTGCCCTCCTCCTTCATCTTCCCCAAACAGCTGAAGACTCCCCAACTCCCCCAGCCTTGCCCTAACCACCTGTTCCCAGGTGTTCCCTTTGCTCTGCTCTCTGAAGAACACAAGGAGCAACCTTCCCCAACCCCATCCCAGTATATTCCACATTCCCCAACAGACAGAGGTGTGCCCTGGCTTGGCAAGCCACTGAGCTGCATCACTGGGAAAGGAGAACAGTAAAACATAACATGGTGTGAAAAGCTGCTTGGATGAGAGGGTAGGCAGCTGGTATGTGAGAGGAGGAAGATTCAGAGGGAAAAGCTGCAAAGCAAAGCCAAGTCCAGGTGAGACACTGGGTGGTAGGCACAGCAACAGCAGGACAGAGAAAAAAGTAGACAAAGATCTTGCTACAAAAGAGCTGGAAAGGATTATGTAGGATTGTGACCACATTTTTCCTCAATCATCCAGGCCTGCCTTCCAGCTAAGTGAAAAATAGGAAAGGTCATTTTTTTTGTGCACAAGGAAATCTGGGAAGCTTCTTTTGAGAGGAGTGGTTATTCCTCATTCAGGAGACAAGAAACAGAATTTTCTTTCACACATTGTTTCAAGCACTGAGATAATCCAGACTCTAGTTTCCTCCTGAAGCCTGGGAACAGCCCTAAGCATATACAAAATACTGATGAGCAGAACAGTTAGCTCATTCCAGAAAGCAATGGAAAGGAACAGCAAAAAAAATCCACTAGACTGTGACAGCATACTTGTATGCTGGAAAGTGAAATGGATGCTTTTGGGAGTGGCCTGAAAGGATGATAGGTGAGGACAGGGGCCTTAGCCACACTCAGGTCAAATAGAAGGGAACTGAGGGTTTGAAAACCAGAGAGTGGAAGCATGAATAGCCTGAGGTTTTGATGAAGGAAATCACAAAGAATGTAATGACTGGGGGAAAATGGGGAGAGCTCTATAAGGAAGGCACTGAAACATATGCATATACATTACATCATTGTCCTGCTCTCTAGGCCAACCAGGTAACACATACATATGTTCTCTATGCTCCATGCTGGATACCTGGGTGGGTTTGGGGTACACTGCATCACGAAGAGGGAGGAGATCTTGCTGATCAGGATCTAGCACAGGTCTCACCATCCAGCAGAAAACACCACAGATTTACCATTCTGCTAAATCAATGAATTTGCATACTACATACAAAGCAAAAACTAAGGAAGAGGAAGGCAGTTTCTCATTGCTTTTTGGATGCAATATGAATTTCACAGTTTTAGATCAGCCTTTCATGTGCAGGAAAGAGGTCCCTCTTCCCTATAGGCACACTAGCTAAGTGACTGGCAGATAAACTTGTTGGGACATTCTGGGCTGCTGGTGGCCATTTAGATGATAGATAGCATGAAAAATCACTGGGCATCTCTGGGTTACAAGATTTTGGATGGTTTATCTTACCCACCTCTGTCATCAGCATAGCTGAACAGGAGAAAAAGCTGTGGTGTGTTCCAAGCAAAAGGAGGCTTCAGAGGGAGAAGAGGATGACAGTCATGACACAGTCTAGTATGTGCCAGCAAAAGCAGGGACATCATACGGGTGGCAATTTGTTGCCTTTTCCTGGTGTGAGTCCAGCAGGGCTGTGGCACCTGCAGCCAGCACAGAGTCCTGCATGAGGCACTTTTGGAGTGGTAGATTTTCAAGGATTCAGCATGCTCGCCTTTCAAGAAAGATGTGCAGATTGCATGACATTTAAAACATATTTCATCATCAGGGCATATACTCTTCTTTCATAATTTCAATTATCTACCAACAAATCATTCAAATGAAAAATTGTTTTCCAAGACAGCATAGGCATTTACCACACCTGCCTGATTTCAGCAGCACAAGCAGAGAATTTTTCTAGAAAGATCTTGAGTTTTGGTGGGTTTTTTCCTTGATATTTTTACACATTTCAGCCAACTAGAGACTTCTGTCCAACAGAAGCAGGGTATGTGAGAAAACTCTTAAGATTTAAATAATTAATATAAAATATTAGAAGTCCAGTTCTCAAAGGGAACCTGAAGAGAAAAGCAAAATCCCAACTGATATCTCTATTATAAGTGAGTCTGCAGTAAAAGTTCAAATCAGTTGCTCCTCAACAGGAAAAAAATTGCAGGTTTGGAAGAAAAAATGCCTTGCAAATACAGGGCTTCACTAAAGTTATCTGTTACAATGAAGTGAGGCAATGGATGTTATTCCTGACACCTGTAACTACTAAAGGGTGGACACACAAGTGACACTGTGACAAGCAAAGGCATGCATATTGTCAGCAATGTAGTTTTCTCGGCATAAACAATAATTTAATCTACTGTGGTTGACATAAAGTAAACATCAGCTATTGAAAAATCTATTGTCTGTATCATTAGAATCCACTGAAGAAATACCACTGGAGAAAAGGAACAGCTTTGACCCAGGAAAATCCAAGTGAGGAAACAGAAAAGCAAGGCAGCAGAAAGATCAATTTTCTGGCACATCAGTCTAAAAGAACAAGCATTAAATCTTCAAATGGGTTGTAGATCCTGTGTCTGGTTCTGAAGGTATTCTGCAGAAATGCAGGCACTATGTACTGCTTACTAACAATTTGCTTGGCTAAAAGCACACAGCTAATATATCCTGTGATACTGGGCCTCAAGTTGAAGAAGTGTGAAATGGAAGGAAAAGGAGTAGGAAGGTATTGCTTTGGGAAGCAGCAAGTCCTAGCTTTTTGAAGGCTGTTTCAGGGAGGCAAGATACAGGCTCAAAGCAGTGGCCTGTGCATGCTGGGTAAGCTGCCAAGAGCCAGGTCTGATGCACAGGGAAACAATCAGTCTTCTGTGGAGCTATGGAAGAGCCGACTTCACTACCAGCTGTTGTCTGGACCTGCTTTCCCCTTAGGTACTGTCGGAAAAGACTCTCTTTGCACACATCAATAATGCTTACTCATAAAATGAACCTGGACAATAATAAATGAAGTACTTGCTGCGCACTGGCTGACTACTGGGAGTGCACTTGTACCCTTATTGACCTCTCAGTTAAGCTGAGCTCAGAGTCTTCCACCAAAGACATTATTCACTTCTCTCAGATGGCAGAAAGTATTGTAATGCCAAGAAGGATAAGCAGAGCTTTATCATTTGACATCATGTGGGAGCCAGACTATTTACCTTAAACTGCATTTAATTTAATAGGCTACTTATTTCAGTTTTTCCTAGGACTTATTTTTGTGATCCTGAAAAGAGAAGGAGAGCTACACTAGGTATTAAGACTCCACAAGATAGGTTTGGCAACTGAGAGACACATTGTGAGATAACAGAGCAAGTGAAATTCAGTTCCTAAAAACAAGCTTGAATTCTGCTGATGTGATATTTTCGTGTTTCACATTTACTAGTCTAGCGTTTCCTTCCCTCTTCTCTTTTTTTTCTCTTTTTTTTTTTTTCATTTAAAATTATCTGTAAAAGAGCAGGCAATAATAATAAATATCTACTTGCAGCCTCCAGTGACTGACAGAGAGATTGACTTCCTCACTAGGAGCAGGATAAGGAAGTGCAAGCTTAAGGAAAATACTGCCCCAGTTTCCTGCCAATGAGACTAAAGAGCCAGTATATTTAACAGGAGAACACCAAATAGCAACAAGCTACTACATAATTTCTGTATCTTTAAAAAATCAACTTTAATTATTACCCTTTCCTTTTTTTGTTTTGTTTCATTCTCTTTCAGAGGGAAGCATTTGTTTAATGTAGTAAGAACATATCTGTAATTACTGTTTGTGGGGTTTTTGCTCCATGAAGTGAAATTAAACCATATTAAACAGTTTAAAAGATAACACATAAAGTAAAAAATTAGAAATCTCTGTTTCACTGCTTTCCATGCTTAAAAATAAACTCAGTGAATTGATGGCTTTATGTTTTCAAATTCTAAGTAGAACATTTCCTAGTTCCAGAATTCCAGGAAAACAGTAAGAGTAACGAAGAAAAAAGCTAGGAACAGCAAAAACTCGACAAATAGTAACTGTAACTTAAAAGAAATTTACTTAATTTCATACTCAACTGCAGGAAACACCTGCAATTGTAACAGAATTTTGGTCTCTTAACTATCAGACTGAAAGAGTTCATCAATATTCTATACTTTAATATGTTTTTAATGTGGCTTTTGCTGGGGAGGCAGGATCATCCACTTTATATTCAAAAGCTTTAAACTTTCCTGTTCTATAGTAAAATATTCCTCAGTCTTGGGAAAGAATAAAAACTTAAAGCTCTGACTGTGACTCCATCAACTAACAGCCTTCAATAATTTCCCACTTACTGTAAAATATTTCCATGAATGTTAAGAAATAATTCTGAACATTTCCTTCACCTTCAGGCTCAAATGCCCAATGAGAATTTATTGCATTAGAATTAATGATATTAAAGAAATATACTGCTTTCATCTATTACTTAAGATTTTTTGAAAGCTTCTGCCAGTAAAAGTCAATTTACAGAAGTATCTTCATTTTTCAGGAAAATATTCTTAGATATTGCAGCTTGTTAATACACACAGTCAAATATTAAAATTCTTTCCTGCAGTGTTGCTACGCTGGGGGTTTTTGGAATGCATTGTGTTCAGACGTTCCTTAAATACAATAACAAGCAATATTAAATTTATCAACTTTTACTATGCTGTGTGCAACTACCCAGTGTTAAATTTTTCTATTAAGCAATTCAGTAACCGGCTGGCAGGGAAAAGACAGGCCTGGCTGAATAGAGTTTTGGCTGGAACTCAGGGAAAAAAAAGGAGAATTTATGACCTTTGGAAGAAGGGGTAAGCAACTAAGGAGGATTACAAGGATGCTGCAAGGTTACACAGGGAGAAAATCAGAAGTGCCAAAGCCCACCTAGGACTTAATCTGGACAGTGCACCCTCGGTGAGTTTGCAAACAACACTACGTTGGGCATTGATCTGCTGGAGAGTAGGAAGGCTCTGCAGAGGGATCTGGACAGGCTGGGTCAATAGGCCAAGGCTGCACTTGGGTCACAACCCCATCCAGCACTACAGGCTGGGGGAAGATGGTGCTGGGAAGCTGCTCAGAAGGACAGGACCTGGGGGTGTTGGTCCACAGCAGCTGAATGTGAGTCAGCGTGTACCCAAGTGGCCAAGAAAGCCAAGGGCATCCTGGCTTGTGTCAGCAACAGTGTGGCCAGCAGGACTAGGGCAGGGATTACCCTCTGTACTCTGCACTTGTGAGGTCACACCTCAAATCCTGCATTCTGTTCTGAGCCCCTCACTATAGGACAGACATTGAGGTGCTGGAGCGTCCAGAGAAGGGCAATGAAGGTTAAAGGTCACAAATCTTATGAGGAGCAGCTAAGGGAACTGGGGTTGTTTAGCTCGGAGCAAAAGAGGCTTAGAGGGGAACTTATCACTCCCTACAACTGCCTGAAAGGAGGCTGTAGACAGGTGTGGGTCAGTCTCTTTTCCCAAGTAACAAGAACAAGACAAAGCAGCCTCACGTTGCACCAGCGGAGGTTTGGATTGGATACTAGGAAAAATTTCTTCACTGAAAGTGTAGGCAAGCATCAGAACAGACTACCCAGGGAAATGGTGGAATCAGCATCCCAGGAAGTACTCAAAAAGCATGTAAATGTAGTGCTTAGGGACATGGTTTAGTGTTGAACATGATGGTACTGGGTTAATGGTTGGGCTTGGTGATCTTAAGGCTCTTTTCTAACCTAAATAATTTCATGATTAAATAAAAAATCTTCTAAATAAAAGTGATCATGTAGGCAAAGAATGAGCAGTGGAGGGAAAAGGGAATATGAAGAAAATGGTAAAGAGGGAAAAAAGAGAACATGAGTAACCAGGATGCTTGCAGTAGAAAAGATGAAAGACAAAGGAGTCAGATTTGTACCTAAGGAAGGAGGTACATCTGATGGGATGCTGTCCTTGACAGCTGAAAACCTGTCATCTAACTGGATCTATAAATAAGAATGGCATATCAAATGGATATGGAATTTGAAGTTAGGTTTTCGAACAATACCGCACGCACTTAAAAGGTATGACAGTGGGCAAAGGAACGTCAGTGAGTAAAAAAAAAAAAAAAAAAGAAAAGAGAAAGAAAACAGATTCAATACTATACAGTGCAGTAATTGAGAGGAAACATAGGATTATGCCTAATCCGGTACGGGAAATGGATGTGGTTAGTGAGAAACAAGTGAAATGATTGAGTACTAATACTTAGGTAACAGACCAGAGAAGAAATAATGGAATTTCAATTGCTGATGCTAAATGTGAAGTAATATATTGCAGGAATAACAGAAAATGCAATCAGGATTGAAGCACAACTATGTTTGGAAAAGGTGAAAAAAAGAAGCAAAAATGGCAATGGGATGAGAAGGAATAACATGAATAATACAAAATCCTTTTAGGAAAAAGACACTGTGCAGTAGATTCTCAGTTCCCTTAAAGGAGATCTCTTTCTCTTTTCTCCCAAAGAAATTTTTACCTGACACTCAAAAGACACAATTCATAGTAGAAAACAAGGTTTTAAATCATGAGTTAGAAATAGCAAAACAAATGGATCTAGCAGCAGGTGGGGCCCAGTTATTTCTGGATGTGAGATCCTATGTTCTTTATTAAAAACAGTTAAACAAGGAGGATGATGGGTATTCTTTGGATTGATTTTTGGGAGTAGCAAAGTTTCCTGTAAAACAATTAGATTAAGAAAATAATGAGTTGTGAGGTCATTATTTGGTTTTGTTTGCACTAAACAGAGAGATAATCAAAATGCTTGTAATAAAAAGTCCAGGACTTCAGAGGGGCAACTTTAATACTAAAATAAAATAGTTTATTAAATATTTACCTGGCCTGAGGTATCAGAGAGGAAGAATTGTCTGAGGCCTTGAGGCATTGCTACAGAACTACAACTGAAAAGGCAAGACCACAAATAGAAGGACTGAAAGCCAAACTTATGCTAAAAGCCGGAAACTCATAAGCTGGAAATATCAAAGGGAAACTCACAAAATCACACAAATAAAATAATATATATTTTATATATCATTATAAAATCCTGATATCATCATAAAAGACAAAGACATTGCTGAAGTATATCAGATGTGCTTCTGCTAGACAAAGGTCACTGCAGTGCTCTTGCTATACAACTCAAGAGCTCACCTTGAGCACTGAGAAAGGCTTTCATTACCCATACTAAAGGAAACTGGTTTCAAACTGATGCACAGCATCAGTTTAAGTTTACCATCATCAAGTTTACCATGGTGGTCAAAAAAACAAATAGGCTTTGCCTAGACAAGAACAAGACCCTTGGTTAACCTTGGAAGAGGTAGACTTCTAAAAGAGCTACAAGGTTTGTTTGTATAAATATTTTGTAGAGGCAATAAAAGAGCTATTTAAGCAAAACAACAGTGCTAAGTTCAAGTGGATATAAACAGGCCACAATGAAATTCAGTCTGAAGTTAGAAGACTGAAGTTAGCTTGATGGCACAGAAGTTTTAGAACATAATTTTAATGACAGCAGTGAAGACAAAGAACAGGATTTTGATCACTTTGCAAATGGCATAGCAGGAGGAGGTTGCCTGGAATAGTAAGAGAATAAGTGCTAGGATCAGGAAATCTTTTCATTCCTAATTTAAATTAAAAAAATGTTCACTGAAAGTTGGCAGAAGCTATTCAATGCTGAGTATTAATGGCTGTCTTTGTTATTTTATGAAATGTACTTAAAAGGATTGTTAAAAGAAAAACCTTTCTGTTGAAAGACAGCATGGTGTTTTTATGAAGTACAAACAATAAGTATCTTGGAATCCTAGCCAGCACACTGAAAACCCACTAAAATAAGTTGCAGCAAATTAATTAGGAACAGTGATAACTATAAAAATGAGGCATTATTGCAACAGTCTAAAATTCATGTATTCTGAAGTTATGTATTTTGGTAAAATTGATGATAGGAAAAACCATCTGTGGTTAGGACAGTGGACTGGGAGTTAACAGTTCAGTTCCTGAACCTGACATAAACTTTAGTGAAGCCATTCATTCTGCTGCTTAATTTGCTAGCTGCAAAAGTAAAATAATCATCTTCTTTTCCCTTGCCTGATATATATCAAGGTCTCCACACCTGAAGATGGTGACTGTTGAGAACACCAGAGCTGGTTCTCATATTACACTTCTCATGTTACTGCGACCAGCAAATCGATCATGCAGGATGACTTTGGCTCTGCTGGTTTATTCCCACTGTGCTGGTTTCTAGTAACAAACTGTGCAGTGCTTTTACAAGTAAAATCACACAACAACTTGGAATTCAACCATGACAGAAGTCAACCTTTCTAAATTAACCTGAAATATCAAAGCTCTGCCTTGTAAATGAATTATATATAAATGGAAAACAATGTGACTATAACCTCCCCTCACGTGGTCAGTCACAAAACTCTCATATTAACAACTGCTAATCAAGTTCAAAGGTCCAACTTGGTCACACCCTTAAGATTTAAGTAAAAATAAAATGTACATTAACTTCATCTTTAATATCCTTTCATAGAATATACTCTATATTTTAAGACATCTCTTTGAATGCTTTTATATAACTTCAGTACCTCCTATCAACGTAACAAAAGAAAATGGGATAAACCCCAAAGATTTCAGTGTAAACAGAAAATCTTGCTGCATGTCTGAAGAAGTTTTTGTGAAAAACAAGGATTACCACATTTGCATAGATTGACTTGTTTTAGCCCACATTTTGCAATGGGAGGCCTTTCATAATTCTCTTGTTTATTATTTTTACAACCTATAAGGCAACATGGAAACCCATTCTACCTTCTATAAATTGAACACCTACAAACTTTCATCTTAATTTTAAAAACCCCAGCAGCTATGAATTAATAAGCCCTACTTAATATGAAATACGATATGTTGTACCTATGCAGTATGCAGACAGCAGAGTTTTATTATCTTCCTTCTCCCAAAAAAATCCAGTGAAGAGATGAAGCAGCTCTTTTGATAGATCTGGAGGACTGCCCATGTTATGCAACATTCACATCACAGCACACATCATATCAGGTTACTGCTGAATGGCTACGTGAACAAAGCAAATTAATCCATGGCAGAAAATAAACAAACAATGCTTACAGTTGTGCCAGCCTGAAAGCAACCACTCACAGTAACACTGCTGGTGACTATTTTATACAAGAGAGGCAGACAGATAGACATTGCCTTTTTGCATATGAAACTGGTTTGTCATGCATTGCACACCAGCCAAAGGAAATGATTCAGATCTTTGTGCAAGGCTTTATGTAAATAACACCAAACTGATGCCTTCAGGTAGTCACATGCCATTATTCTTTATCAGAAACATTCCTGACTTTAGAGATACAATCCTAAAAGCAAAAATAAAAGCTCATTTAGGTCTCCTGAACCTAGGAAGAACCCTGGTGAATAAAGAGGAGATGACTAAAGAGAAAGGGTCTTCCTGCATACAGCTCTTGGTACAGCTGGAATTTCCCTTTGAAGGCTGATGTTTTTATTACATGGCCACCACAGGCCACACCCTTGGTGAGAGTATACTGATCTCTCTCCTTTAAGTCAACCATATTAGAGGAAGAGAAGGGCATCAAATGCAACTCAGTGAGAAAGCAGGTCAAAACTTTAACCTATTGCAATCTCCCAGCACCAGAGTCCAACAAGGATGTTCTTAAATTAAAGGAGATAAAAAATCATGAAAGGCTATAAAACACCAAGATACAAACTGCAGCCCATGAAGACTCCAAGTTCCAGCCTTCAGGAAAAGCATGGCAGATACCTACTGCTATGGACAGGTCTTCTTGCAGCTTTCCCTCAGCCATTGGGCTACGATCCTAATTGGATAATAGTTGCTAAGACAGATGGACCTTGGTCTGCCTTCATATGACCGTCCTTGGACCTCCTGAAATGAGTCCACAGAAGGGCCATGAAGACCATCACAGGGCTGGAATTGTATGAAGACAGGCTGAGAGAGTAGGGACTGTTCAGTCTGCAGAAGAGAAGACTTGCTGGACATCTTATGGCACCTAAAGGTAGCTAAAGGGAGCTAGAGAGGGACTTTTGACTAGGGCACGTAGTGACAGAACAAGGGGGAATGGATTTACACTGAAAGAGGGCAGATTAAGATTTAAGGAGATGTTTACATGTAAACACGCTTCCTAACATTTATCTGTTAGGAAGAAATTCTTTACTCGGAGGGCGGTGAGACACTGGAACCAGTTATTCAGAGAAGTTGTGGATGCCCCATCCCTGGAAGTGTCCAAGGCCAGATTGCATGGGGCTCTGAACAATTTGGTCTAGTGAAAGGTATCCCATGAGCTCCCATGGCAGAGGGGCTGGAATGAGATGATCTTCAAGGTCTCTTCAACCCAATGGTTAGTCTACGATTCTATAATTTTTACGTTTGTATTTTCTCAAAGTCTGCTCACACACAAAAAAATAGACTCACAATATGCTTTTTCAAAGAGTCAACACATGGTTTAGTAAAAATCAGTGCTACTTCATAAAACACTGCCAACCCCAAGGGGTTTACACAATAAAATGTCAAAACAAAATAAAAATCTGGAAATAGCAGAGGCAGAAGAGGAAGTTTATTTTACAAATTTCTGATTAGCTAATTTGATTTTCCATAATTGGTAGGGGTGATATTTTTACATTATCAAGAATTCTTTGCAGGGTTCAAATTCTTTTGCCATAGGAAAATTTAAACTCTAAAATTGCTACAAATTACATCAGTAGAGTATTCAGCATGTTATACCCTCTAAGACTGGAATTTTCTTTGGGTTTTTTTCTCTTCTGGTGTTCCTCAATATTAGCTCACATAATGAACATTGCAAGCATAAACTGAGCCTGCCAATGAAATGGATGCAGAACTCTCCCTCCTACACCAAAATTCAGGAAAGGTTCCGGAAAAAAATCAGGGCATCTACTGCAGCACTGAGACTTCCCTCCCTCTGCTTATATGGGAGTAACTTGAAGAAGATTCTCAAAATATTTCCTTGATCTTTGGAAATCTCTGGAGTGCCACAACATTCCACTCTGGGGCTAATCCCATGCACTAGCAGTTAATTTCACAGCCATAAGCCTAAACCATGAACATGACTTCAGGGGAGCTGTGCCTGCCCTGGCTTTCAACAGGATTCTTGATGGCACACCTAAAACTGCCTGCAGAACTTTCTTTCCTAAGCAGTATAGCACCAGGAGTGGGACTGGGACCAAGAATCTATGATAAAGAGCAATGTTCTTGCCTTTGGCCAATGTCTGCTCCCACCACATGAATCCGAGTTTTTGCCTACCCTGGGCCTGGGAGAGGATACAGGTCAGCCTTGAATATTTTCCCTGCCTTTACATCGTAATGAAAAAAATTTATGACCATAGGAAAAGTATTAGTCTATCATGGTGTTCTGTACCACAAGAACAAAATTCCTGAGAATCTCATGCCATGCCAGGTGAACTACAGGCAAAAAAACAGAAGAGCTTGCTGGTTATAAATCATGCTATTAATCTTTGCTTTTCTCTTCCTCTTGCAAGCAAAACAGTCCCAGCTCTAGGAATTTTACATAATTCACTTTACTGCCAATTAACACAAGATTCTATTTACTGATTCAGAGATTGGTGGTGGGTGGGGGGAGGAGAAGATTAACTTCTCCCCCTTCCTAGCCTCAATTTCCCTTGGTTTCCGTCGCCTTTAGTCTGCTGGAGGACAAGCAGCACAGACAGCTGGGATTAAGCTGCTACTCTTTCCTGCTGTACCTCCCTTATTACTTGTCCCCACATCTTGTTCTTCCTGCCCTTCCAAGGACCTGGAGTGGTCCCACAGACGTGTCCCTAGTGATGGTCCCTTTCCAGATGTCTCTTCCTGCTTGCTTGTGGCAGCTGCTCTTCCCCAAACCCGTGTGCCCTGGCAGTGGGGGCTGCTTACTGACACCCTCCATGGGGCACCCCACAGCCTCACTCAAACTCCTAACTTAAACCCCAAACCCTCACTGACAACAAAACCCCAGAAGCCAAGGTTGTTGTAATTTCAGAAATCACACTGCGAGCTCTTCTTTTGAACAAGCAAAATAAGGAAAAGAAACGGTGAGAGGCCAAAACACGCATTGCCCAGGCATCTCCAAAAGCTGCAGCAGCTGGGCTGCTAACGCACACGGCTGACATCAGCCAGGCTGGGATTTTGCAAGCAACTCATTCTGTTTTTTCCAGACAAAATCAGTATTAGCTGCAAAATCCAGTTGTCCAGGTGGGTATCTCTGGTTTGGGGAAAAAGAGGGGAGGTTTTAAGCATGGGGAAAATGCACTGGCAGGGTGTGGGAAGGGAAAGTTGCATCTGCTGGGGTTGCAGTTGGCAGTCACACCAGCGGGACTGAATTTCGTGCCAGGAAAACTTTCAGGGTAATGCTCCAAAAGTAATAGCTGTAAATATTTATCTTTTATGCTTAAAAAGCCTGACTGCACAAAACTGCTGGATGCTGGTGCATGCACTGGAGGGATAGGAGAAGGGGTAAAATGTCAAGGCCCAGGAAGTTGTCTGCTAAGGTCCTTCTAAGGTAAATTTTCTGTAGCCTGTTAGCAAGAAATCGTCCGTTTTAGAGAGAAGCACGCATTTGAGTGTTTTGTTTTCTCAGAGAAGTGTGGAATTTAAAGCCAGGTCCTTTGGCTTATCTGTTGTAAACCATGACTGTTTCTCAGCACCACACCACTCAGTATTTCCTAGAGAAGGGATTCTGAGAAAAAAGAAAGAGCCCCAGTTCCCTAGAAGCATTAAATTAACACAAGGGATCTGTAAACGAAACAGCAGAGGTTTGAAAGCCTTACCCTTTACTGTTTCCTGCTTTCTTGGAAAAATCTCAGTATTAAAACAGATTGGATTACATTACAGGACTAGTTGCTGCTGAAGAATTTTATTTTGGGTTATAAAACACAATGTTTGCTGTTTTTCTAATTCAATTTGCTTTTACCTTCCTTATGTCACACTGTTAGTAAGGCTCCTGTGAGAAAATACAGGTTGTTATTGCCTGCAAACTACCCCAATTATCATCTGCTCTCACTTTGTAAAGTAATGTGGATAGAAACTGTGTAGTAAGTATAATGCTGATCTAAAGAAGTATGTTACGATTTTAAATCCATTTACAGCTTTTCCTTTGGGCATATTAAAAAAATGACATTAAGAACTTGTTTCCAAAAAAAATCCTCAACCTTAAAAGGTTAACACATCTCTAAATAAAAACAAACAGTAATCCTAACACTACCAACCACTTTACATTTTGGAATTATAAAATGTGAACAACTGATCTTGCAAATTTTATTTTCAAGGGTTTGTGCCTTTGTAGTGAAGTTTTCAGCTAGAATAACATCAGCAGCCTCGTATGGACTCGGAATAATTTCACCACAAACGGCTGACTATAACTGCAGCCCTATGCCTGCAGTTCCTGACAAGGAAGACTCACATTTAATACAGTGAGAATTTTTGCCAGGTGATAGCTACAGGATCAAACGTCCTGGATAGGATAAAAATCTAAAGCGTTATTTTATTTCATGTTTAAAAGTTTTAAGTAGGTGAAGTGAAAATTCTTGGCTCTCCCAAATGACATCAAAGATTGAGGGAGGAAAAAACTAGGAGATTCTTGGTGGCAATATATTTAGCACCTTTCCTGGAATGTAATTGTTACTGGAAACTTTGGGGGTGTATCCATATGCGTTAACCACTCTTATACAGTAAAGTCTGGTTTCTGAACTCATAGAAGTATTACACAATATTCTAACTACTTCAAGAGGCCTGATAAAATCATAGCATTTCACAATATTTCTAAAGATAAAGAGAATAATCAATTTAAGCTGGAAAAAATATTCTACTGCATATGTTACTGGAATTAAAATTTGTCTGCATACTGCAGTGATGCTTCTCACATGGCAAGCATGATCAGAGTTAAAAATATAAAAGTGGCAAGCCTAGGCAAGTAATTGACTCTGCCAAATTTGTATATATGTGTGTAAAATTTTGATTTAATTATGTATTTTTCTAAGTATTCATGGACTGTGTGAAAAATGGGAGACAAAGGGAAGTTGCAGTGAAAACAAGTGATGCAGGTCAGGATCAAATTGTTTTGCCTATCGTCTCTCAACAATATGCATCTGTTTGGTTTCATCTTCCTGATGCCTCTTGTATGCTAAAACAGTGAACTTTTAATGAAGAGCATTAAATTATACCACAATGCCCATAAACCTTGAGATGGCACAGGACAGCACAGCACTATAAGATTTGAAAAAGAGGGAATTGCGTGACTGAAAATCTATAGCCACTGTCCAGTCTGCTCTGGGGTGTTTATAAGCAGTTTTGTTTAAAGGTAAGAGAACAACAGGACAGTTCACCAAAATCCTATACATTTCTCCTGACAAATACCACCACCTTTTTTAGAAAAAGACATACATCAATCTAAAATCAAACTGCAAAGCCATTTTTAAGCTGTGAAGAAAATATAAATGACATAGACTAACTAGTGAAAATGATTCAAGAGCTCTACAGATTTTTATATTATTTATTCTGGTTCTTCTTACATACTAATGTAGTTTCTAATGTCATGAGCAGAAAATATAGACAACCAAATATACAGTTATTACAAGATTAAACAATTACTTCAAGTGCAAAAGTTGCTGTATTTCCAACTGAAATACTGACATTTTTTTCAAAAAATGAAATACAAAAATTATGGCTCAGACTTGCCTGCAATTTGCAGGTGACTTAAAATGACCTGAAAAATAAATTAAGATACTATTCACCAAAATGAATTCCTAGTTGATATTCAGATCAAACAGCAACAAGGACAATAGCTCATATTATCTTTTGAAGGTAATTTTAAAATTCAGAATTACAGTAATTTTGAGACCAGAAGGAATAATTATGGTTCATACAGAAGTCTTTCTGTCTCCCAGTGGCACATGTATGTATTAAATTATAATAAAGTAACTAAGTACTTGCAGAAGGAGAAAAATATTTTAATTTTTGTTGTTCAATACACAGTATGCCTGTTTGGCTCTTAACACTTTCAGACTTATTTTCTTTTACCTCATCTTCAGAATACACTTACCACTGACCATCAGGTATTTCTAAGTGCTGCCACTGTCTGCCTTGGGACATGAGGGGTGCTCCTTATTATAACAACTGCATTAGAAAAAGCCATTAATGGACTAAAAATATTCCAGGTTGTCACAACCAATAAATATCCATGTCTGAATGTTTTTAAAGGAAGTTAATGTTAAATCTAGGTAATCTACTTGAGTCGCAATTCAAATAGAAAGGAAACTCTGAATTCTTCCCTCTCTTCTAGAATGCAGTCCCTATAAACTTCTGGGAACTTTGGATTTCAGGAAAATCAGACCAAAATTACACAAGCATATTGAACTTTATGGAAATAAAATATTTTAAACTCTCTTTGTAAGGTTCTACACACACTTCTTTATGTAAATATAAATGTGGGTCGGTGTGCATACACATCTATTTTAGACATCTGCATACATCTGACTTCTCAAAAAATCTTAAACATTGATCCGATATTGTGTGATTAATCTAAGTGCCAAGCTACCCACAACCAACAACAATAAAACTATTCTCAGAAAGGATTTTTCTTAGGCTTGTGTAGTATTTGCAGAAACACTTCTATATTTTTAATATTTATAGATAAAAAATTATTCCACTGATAGATTTATGTAAAAAACACAGACATACTAAATATTTGGTAAAAGTTTTCAAAATAAACATGATTAGTGAATATGGTACAGTATCAGCTATTTTATATAAACATTCAAATTTTTAGACCATTATGCCTTTCTTTTTATAAAGAGGCTGTGCTAACAAATAGGTTTTAACAACTTACCAAATATATAAAATATATTTATTTTGAAAATAATATCCTTGGAGGAATATACTCCTGATTTATATGTGAATGATATTACAAAATATTTGCTTTGAGGACAGGGAGTGACAGAATTAGAAAAGCAAATTCATTCTGCCCAAAATATTTAAGCAATTTACTGGCTTCCTACTCTAAATCTTACTCGCAGTATGGAATATGAAAATAAAGCTTGGCAATAAAGCTTGGCAATAAAGCCAGAGATAGTGCTGTAACTGATAGCCTTGGGTACAAAGAATAAATGGCTTAAATGCAGAATGTGGGCAGATTCTCAGTTGATGGCCCACTTGTTCAGCTGCTTTCAGTGGGACTATGACAATTTAAACCAGCTGAAGGCCTACCCCACCATTTTCTTGTTCAAACAATTCAATATGATCCCTGCTTCAGGGAGAAAGGAGGACAAGATTTCTAATAAAAGGAATACCACCACCTGATTTTGTGTTTTCTTTCTTTTTAAAATAAAGAGCTCTAAAAAGTCAATAATAATATCCCATTGTAGATGTGGGATTGAAATCAATAAAACACAGTAAATTCAGTTATGGGAAACAGCTTTGAATGGTTTTAATTATATTTTCCTAGAAAGGCTTATAGAATGTTATTGATATTTGACCTGGAAAGTTCTGTTTTCTATTACAAAGCACATAATATTAATACAGCACCATATATGTCTGCATTCAAAGGCCTTAACCCTTTGCAGGCCATGAGAGGAGAAGCAGGTGGATTTTCTTTCCTTTATTTTTTTTAATCTGAGGAAAACAGATGTCATCAAACCTGTCACCTGTCATAAAGCATTAATCCTCCACTGAAGTAAAGAAGTAATGAGATTTGCAACGCCATCCCATTGTAGCATGATGAAGAAAGAGAGCAGACTATTCATTTTCTCTATGATGGTAGTTGTATGTTAACTGCTAAGATATCTTTTATTTTACTGATGCCTCATTCTTTCTCTCTCCGAAATCTGCCTCATCTGCCTGGCACCCCTGGATGCCTCTGCCTTCTGTCACTTTCCTAAGTGCACTCACCAGCTGATTGAATCCTTTATTATATTAGATACTGAATTAAAAAAAAAAAAA
>VZTB01002306.1:430297-453000 GCA_013397245.1 Thryothorus ludovicianus
AAAAAAAAGCCATACAGTATGAGCAAAGGAATACAGTTTATCAGAACTATAAATTTCAAATCCATCTGGTCTGGTATGGAAAGTGATTAAGAAGTACTCCATGATACCCTAGCTAGCTACCACAGCTCCTGTGGGTCCATCCACCCTGTGCATTCATACCACAGCTAAGCAGCTCCAGGATATGCATAAATGAGTATCATTGCCTCCAGGGAATGTAAAGAGAAAGCAGACCAGCAGTCACTTGCCCAAGGTGACACTTTAAATCAGTTTCAGAACAGGGAATAAAATTCCCAAATCATTCTGCTTTCCTGGTTTAGGCACATTCAGTGGATTGCAGCACAAAAAAAAGAAACAAACAAACAAAAAATAAAAACAACCCAAAAAAACCACCAAAAAAAAAACCAAACAAAAAACCCCAACACAGATTAAATTAACCGTTTGCTGTAAAGGGAAAATTGTTTCAAGACAGAAGCATTGTGACCAGGCTAACAACAGACAAATAAATGCATTCAGGATCGATCATTGCACTCACCTAAAATGGGACCGCTGATTATCCCCAAAGAAAAGTGGATTATTTAAAAGCCTTGGGCATTATGAGCACACCAGTTCAAGAGAAATGCAGGCACACTGTGGCCAACAGTAACCACTTAATTGCTTACAGTACATATACTCTCTATATAAATGTGTTTGTATACAAAGACACACACACACACATATATACACACACACACTCATATAGACACAGAATACAGCTCTCCATGATGATTCAGTAAGGTTAGAAGTGAAAAGGAGCTGCACAGTACTTGAAAAGATGACAGAAATTAATGGAGACGGCAAGGCTCAGATGCATGTCCCAGTCAGACATCGGCAGGATGCAGAAAATCAGAGATATAAATATAGGTTAGAAATACACAGGAGTCACTGGTGCAATAGGCTGAGGGAGTTGTTTCAATATCTTGGCATGCTAGGCAGAATGATCTTTAAAAACCATTAAAAAGGGAATATATAGTGAGAGTGGAAAGGCAGCAAACGTAAATGATTAAAGGAAACAACCTCCGACCCAGTTAATGCTCTGCTGGGTCATGTCCTGCACCAACACAGCTTCAAACTGATACCAAGGGGGCACCAACACACAAAGTGATTTTTCTTACTCTTTTCTCTTCTGTTTTAAATACCAAAACAAGGTTTCTTAAGAGCCACAATTAAAATGCAACTGTTAACCCTAAGAAGGCAGGGATGGAATTTTTAATGAGTGAGGTTTTATTTATAACTCAGCAATCCAGAGATTCTTTCATGTTTCTCAAGAAGCTTTAAACTAACCAGCTTGGTATTTGGATGGATGGCACATCTGGGAGTGGCTTGAAAATGCCATTTACTGAAAATGTAAGCAAAAGGCTCTTAGAGTAGTTTTTGATGCTTGAGGAGGAAGTCTTTGGAGAAACCATTTATAGTCATTATAAGGGCAGGGAAATCTATCAGTCTTAAAGGAGAAGGGAGTTCACTGCCCTCAGACTGTTATAGAATTAGTCTTTGAAGTGTGAGATGTATGGCATTTGGGTAAATGCAATGGATCAAGCCAAAACATAAACCAAAATGTAGATGAGATCACACGGGGGGGTTCAGAGACAACTCAACAACAGCATGTCAGGGGATGGCTTGTGACCTGCAAGACAGGATGTAAAAGGCACAGTTAAGCCTGGGTGAGAGAGCCAAGAAGTAGGAATGCACACAGCATTCTTTAAAGAATACAAATCCTGCTCATTTACCAAAAACAAAAGGAGAGCTGCATGTCAAGGGAAGGATGAATGGAACAGGCCAATTGGGGCAGCAGGACTGCAATCTGAAGAGGGAGCTAACAGGCTCCAGAATGTGCTGTCCACATCCCACTTTTATCTTTGCTAATGACCCAGAACCAACAGCTCTTTCTCCACAAGAACAACACTTTTAGTTGTTCTGCCTAAATGCCCAGCTCCTGGCATCATTTTGCCAAACATGCTGCCCTTGGTTTTCATGAAGAAAAAGCCCTACATTCTCTACAAAGAGGAAAGGCAAAGACTTGAAAATGTTAACCCTCAAGACCTAGAAACTAAAACCACACATTGCTCCCTGTGCCATGCCTGCAGCTGTGATTGGCATGCTCCAAATACCCCTCCAGGACATGCCAGGCAGAAAGGCAACTGGTCTGATACATGGCCTCAGGAGAGAGCAGAATTTTGGGATCCTGGTTTGGCATCCAGACAAAATTTAGTCATGGTCCAGATCGAGACCAGAGTTCCCCATTTAAATCTCTCTTCTGCTGGGACAACTGTCATGCAAACAATCATTTAAATGCCATTTTCTTTGGTAACATTTTTAGGAGGAGAACAATAAGATGGCATATGTGACTGCAATCCATCTCAGCCACCCGTGGGAACAGAGCAAACAATGAACTTTTTTTACATCATTTTTTGCTATTGACTTAAAAGCAGAAATTCCTTTTTCAAACAATTTTTATGGGTAGTCGTTGTGTCCTGGACAAAGATTAAGATCCACATAAACTACAGATTAGTTTAGAAAGTTGAAGTGTCATAAATCAGTTGGATCAGAAATTCTGAAAAAAATAGCATAAAGCAGCAATGATGTTTGTTGACAGAGCAAACTGAAACCCTTTAATAAAGCAACTATTCCTGAAAAGTCAATTATGCACTGTCATTCTTAGCAGCCAATTCAAGATAGAACATACCAGACATTACCAGCTGCAAATCTTATCTCAGTCCCAGAGGAAGGGGGAAAGACAAAACTTTAGATTATGGGCAATATCATACAGACAAATCAAAACAAGTGGAGTAAAGAAAGTGGAGGTTTAAGCAGCTACTGAAACCATGAGTTCAGCTGAATGACAATGTCTATGTTACACTAGTTTCTTCTTCTCCAAGTGCAATACAAGGTGTTGATCACAATCTTCTGTGCTGTAGCTAACGAAGTTTCCATGTTAAGTTATGAATACCTGGGTTCATCTTGGTGTTAAAACTCCACTCCAGCAGCAAGAGCTGCTTTGCAAGAAACATTCAAATCTTTGGAAAGTGCATCCTCTGAAACATGAGGCCTCAGGGCCCCTGGGTCCTAAGGATCTTCAGTATTATAGCAGTCAGCTGAATTTTCATTTATGAGTTTTAAACACTAATTACTGTAAAAACTTCAAAGCCTAACAGTAAAGTGCTTACACAAGATCAAAGCTTTCAAGTTTTTTATTTATGTACTTGACAAAAAAATATATCATTGCTAGTGCCTGACAGCTATGTTCTTCTTAAAAAGAGCTCTTTCTCTAGTCCCAGTGCCTGATGGGAATGTGAGATATTTCTACTCTGAGATGTTACCTAACACTAACCAGTCTAAAGTTCAGATTTCCCCTACATATTTCTTAGGGCAGGCCACAGAGTAGACCTGAAAAATAGCACCTTCATCTTAGGATCTATATAATAAAAGCCAGCAGGTGCTGCAGTGTCTTCTACTTCATAGGCAAGATTCCTTACAACAATTTAAATAAATTATTAGCAAACTAAAAGATTCTCCACGTCATCATCCTAAGATCCTCCATTACTTTCCTTTACTGATAACAATTACCTTTTCCACCACAGTAAGAACAAAAGCAGAAAAACATACAGTGGAAAAACAAAGGAGCAACAAAAAGAAAGCCTTGCCTAATTCACAGAAATGTGTTTATTTACTAAAAAACTTTGATAAAAAGTATCTTCTATCTTTCATATTTCTCATGGTCCAAAAGAAAATAAGAATGACTAAGAAACTTGATGCAAAAACACAGAATGAATGGACAGGACTTTGTATATCAAAAGCACCTTTTTCTTAATCTTCCTTTGAAATGGTTCATTTGTGCTCAGAAAAAACCCCAGCAATAAAAACAACTCAAAACTTACATCTTCAATTTGAAGAAGAGTTATGACTGGCTTTATCTTCAAACAAGAAAGATTCTTTAAAGTTCCTTTTCAAGACTTTGTAATGAAACTACACCAATTATTGAGCTTGGAAGATTAATTTAAACTGTACAAAACAGCTGCAGATGCAGACAACAGGCAAACTTCAGCTTTTCTTCTGGATTTAGTCATGAAGAGAACTATCCTGAAATTAAATTCTGGTGCATTTTACGGTATAAATGTAACAGACACACACTTTATGCACCAGAAAAAAGCTCCATGTACAGCGTGTTCAAGTACAAGACACTTTTCAGAGAATACTATGCTCACCAGGGTGCTTCCTAAAGCAAAGCACCCAACTTATCTGGAGGGAAAAAAGTAAGTGATGTAAAACAGTTCTAAAGACAAGCCATTTACCTTTCCTCTGTACTGAATATCATTCACTTAATGCAGATTTCCCCATCAGAAAACACCAGGAATAGCAACAGATTCGGCTGTTTTTCTTCCCATGGTCAAAGATTCACCAGCCACCCTCCGTACACCACAAGGTAAGAGGATCATGGTCTGCCAGAAGCCTCAATTCTCTTGAACAACCTAATTTCAGTTATTAAAAAATATTCCTTTTCCATAGGAAATAAACTACTTAGGTATGTATATACATTCTGAATTCAAGCTACCAAAGGATGGTGACCTACTCAAAGCTGAGAACACTTTTCATCACTTCCTCATAACCTGTAGGCAAAAACAAGTGTAGAATTGCTTGTAGTTCTGTCAAATTCCTACATGCTCTCTGGCATTTGTCTGCAGATGCCAATATTTATTTTATAAATCTGAAATGGTTGGGGGAAACTTTGTAATAACAAATTTCCCATATCCTAATCCTAAATCATACCTTACTTTTAGTGATTGTCCTCTGCCTCTATATATGAGGTAATTAATTTTGGTGTTCCAGATGTGGCGTATGCATTTTGTTCACATATGTGTTGTATTATCACTTTGCATGAAAATAGTTACGACTGCAATGTTAAAAGACAATTTTTTTTTATTAGCTACCTCCAGTCAAATGAAAAAATCAAAATGAGCAGTAAAAAGGCAGTCACTGAAAACACTGAGATTAAATACTCACTCTCAATTTATTCTTTCCTCGACCACTGTCCTGACTGGATTTCCTACCTGGGACAGGCACAGAGGGCTAGATGTGGGGAAATCAAGAAAATTACTGCATATGACTGTCAAGGTAAAAGAGAGGCTTGAGGGTCAAGGTGTTCAAAAAATCTAACAACAGAGGGCAAAAGGAGAATTTCAAACAAGGCATTTCTGATGCCATTTTTCTCTGTCTGGAGACAGGGCAGTAAAATGGAGTGGAAAGAGGCCCTATCCCACAGTTATGATTCCCCCAGTCAAGTTTCCTTCTCGTGGGACTGTGTGTAATCCACTTGAAAAAGCCTGGCAAAGGTTACCAATAGGTTCCTTGACATCATGGGTGTATTAAGCAAGACAGACCAAGCATGGCTGTCTTTTCACTGTCTCTCATCCCAGTGGTTATACTACAGGAATGCTGAAAAAACCTCAGGCGTCTCTTTTTATGGCTAAAATCTGACAGGTTAAGAAAGTTTTCTGAGCAACTGCAAGTCTGCTATAGGGGAATAACAAATAACACAATAGATCATACAGGTAGGAAAAAAAATCATCAAAGCCTTACACATCCCTACAACTCCAAGGCAAGGCAAAAAACACTGGTAAGTTTGTAATGCAGTTTATCCAAGGGTAGGGTAGGGTAGGGTAGGGTAGGGTAGGGCAGGATTAGGACTCCATCTTAAGAAAGCCCTTCCTTTAAAACAAAGATGAGGAAATCTATAAAGCATAATATGAGGAGTAAGGCCATCAGCTGTGGTCAGGAATCAGTGGGTATTGCTACACAGCTGCAATGATGTAAGGAAAAAGCAGTAACTGTAACTGTACATTAGAATTTATATCTGATATATAACATCCTGGAACAGATAAAAGATCATCTCAGCAAGCCTGAATGTCACCTCTGAAAAAGAAGGATAAACACTTTTGTAGAAGGTTACTTCAGGGTCATTTTGGTATTGACAATTTTTCACACAAGGAAGAAATTATATCCAAAAACTGAAATAAAATATCCCATTTCAATGTCATTTCCTAATAAGCACGTAAATAACTCACTGCAGTACCCCATGGTGATGCAAAGCAGATAGCTCTTCATATTTTATATATTCTGCATGCCAATGACTTTTTTTTAACCTTGTGATACCACTGGACTCAGAAGGTGGTAAGAAAGCACATGAAGTAATAACATACTCACTGCAAATGGCCTTATGAAAGCAGAATGTGCAATCCTAGAGAAAAGATTAATTGCTAACCTTGATTTTTAACACTAGTTTGATTAATTAATAACTTTGCTTTTAGATATTTAAAGATGCAATACAGTGACACTTATTTATTCATAGAAATTACATTAAGCTTTTCTCTAATGTGCTTTGCATGCCAGAATTAAATCAACTATGTGTTATAATGTTGACTGATATATTAAATGGTTATGAACAAGAAAATAGTAAACTGAGAATGAAAAATCTGTCTAGAATGGGGAAAAGGCTCAAAAGTTGTGGTGCAGGCATGACTGGAATCAGATAAGGAGAAAGAAGGCTGTTAAGAATTCATGTAAGGGGGCATTCATGTAAGGGGTGTAGGATTTTATACTTTACTCTTGTATTAGTTTACTCAATAAAGCACAGGACCTAACCTATTCAGAGAGTGGCTCTTCATTTTTAACATGATAATATAAATGTTTTTCTTGATGTGCAAGATTAAATTAAGAGTCTGAGTAATTGAGAGTGATAGCTCTATGGGAATAAAAAGGGTTGTGGCAACAGCTTGTAGAGTCAACAGGAACTGAGCAATAATAAAAGCAAAATGCTACACTTACAGCACAGAACAGGAGAAAAGGATTTTGTTTATCAGTGAATATCCAAGAAGTGTACAAATGTTATGGGTGCCAAATCAGAAGAGTAATTAATGCCTGGAAGTACAGAATCTCTTACTACTTCCCTCTCCCCACCAAGAACAGGCATGCTTTGGGACTCTGCTCACTCTGATGCTCCAGGATTAATTAATTAACTAATTAATTAAAGTTATTGTATCCCAAATTCCAGGACTTCTTGTATTTTTCAGCCATGTGAGGAAAGAGTTAATAATTAACCCACAGTGGTTAATTAAAGGCAGTGGTTAATTAAAGACAGTGATGAAGTCTGAAGAGCTCTAGGCTTGTCTGGATATGTGTATCCCAGACGGTGTTGCTGACATGATGACAACTGTCCCAGAATGAATCTATGACTTAAGGACAACACATAAAAAATGATGACAACTGTCCCAGAATGAATCTATGACTTAAGGACAACACATAAACGGGAGGGTTTGCAATTTTAAGTAGACAGCATATCATTTAGTACAAGAAACACTAGGAATGATGATTGCACAAATAATTCATAACCCTACCAGGAGGAATCAGATATTGCATGAAAGCAATATCAGGGACATTCTATATATTTCTTCAACTTAGAGCTGTGAAGCTTTACAGATGAAAGTTACCCAATATATGATCATATTTAACAAAAAAATATGAAGCTGAAAAACCAAGATTTAGCGTACTTTGTCTTGAGGGGCACTATTTTGAGGACTAGACACTAACAAAAGCACACAATCTAAGACCAGTGTAAAACGCTTACACACAAAAGCAAAAAGCTAGTTCTGCCTTTCCTAACATTTACAGGTAATTTATACACAGAAGAGTAACAGAGAAAGTCATGGGACTACTGTTGCTATAGTTATCAAGATTATTTTTCTTGAAGTCCCTAAGTAATTTCAGCACTTGTCAAAGAACTTTTGAATTGGAAGAAACAATAGATGTGTGCATACAGAACAAGAGAAGGAAACCCCAGCACAATGCTTTTTTAATCAGACAACAAAAATACTCCGATAGAGAAGGAATTTTACCAAGTGCATGAGCTACTGAGTAGTGAAAGCAAAAGCGGTTAAATCATAAATTCAAGACAGTAAATCACAGTTCCCTTCATATCTGGCTTTGTTGGAAAAAAAAAAAAAAAACCAAACCAACAAAAACCAAACAAAATCCAGGGAGAAATTCTCTAAACCAGAGCCTGGTATGCCAAGAATTTTGTAAGAGAGTGCACATACCAATGGCAAAATGAACACTGCAGTGGACATTTAATCACACTAGGAATGTCCCCGATCAGCATTAGCCAGGAAAACACCTTGCCATGCAGCAGGCTAGAACATGACACTCAAGTGAACAGCAGAGTTTACACTCCAATTCTTCATGATATTAGTCTAAATAGAAAGGCACCATGCTTTTTCTCTAAATGACTTGATATTTATTCTTTACACTACTGTAGGTGGAAAACTGCAAAACAAAAGAAAAACGCTAACAGAACCCAAACAAGACACATACAAGCCTGTAATATTCCCCTGGTCTCCTTGTGCTTCCTTCAGTGGAAACAAAGTCAGTTTCACTCCTACAGACTCTGTTTATACATACATTATAGCCCAGTCCTGTGGATAATTAAAGTCAACTTGGAGCAAGTTATCCCACTGAGGCAAATGAGCATGCTAACAAGCATACAATTACACAAATGAATGTTTGCAGGTTGAGTTTGACAACTAAAACATTAACTCAGATCTCTTAAATTAGCTATTCCAATTAAATTTTAGCAATGTACATACTTCCACTAATTGGAATATGGACAGCATGCTAGATGACTATTGCCTTCTGGAGATTGCGGAGCTCCTTTCAGGACTTTGTCTTGTGCAAGGTATCAGATCAATGTAGTGCCATGCCAGGAGCTGGACAACTTTATCTTATCTCAACAGAAGCATGGTAATAGCCTTTTAATAAACAATAGACATTGGTGCTAAACAGGTATTACTCATTTCTTCTTCTATATTTCACCCCTTTGTTATACTAGAAGCTGAACAATTCCAAATATAAGTAACAACTTTAAATAGACAAGTGAAGTGTATGTATCTACCCTCCGCATAGAAAAAGGAGCGTTGTGCTTAGTTGAACAACTTAAAGATCCATTTAATATTGCTATGTAAAATGTTAGAATGAATGAAACATAAACAATGATAAATGCAAACAAGACTCTCAGTTACAGGTCAAGTCTACTCCATTCAGGTGCAAGGCAGAGACACAGATTTATCTTCAATCCACTTATCCCAGAACAGGTCCAAAACATTTTGCTGAAATCCATGCACACTTTCTGAGGAAACTTAGGGGCATTAAGGAGGGGATTCACAAAGGCTAGCACTACTACCAACTAAGAAGCTGCCTTAAACAGTCCAGGTGAAACAAGGAGAGGAACTCAAGCCCTATCACTTTCTGGGACTTAGAAAAAATTCTTTCAAGTACTGGAAAGAACTTTATTCTACTCAAACTTCAATAAACGAGCTCTCTCTTGGAGCTATGCCTCCACAAAATATTTACAAACACAGCTGAGAGGGCACTGCTTACATAAACCATAGATGAGCTTATTAGGGAATTGTCAAAGACATTAAGTCTCAGGGAGGTATCCTACCTGTTCCACCATGGGGTGATATCAACACTACACTATTCCATGTGAAGAGCTGCACCTCGCTGCCAGCAGCTGGCAGGGGAGCAGCTCTATCGGGCAGGTGTGTGCTGCAAACACCCACACGACTTGGCACCATGGGTGAAATCCCACGTGGGATGTAGCAGAACTGGATCACAGGGAAATGAATGACTAATTAAATGGAAGAGGAGTATGAATAAAGAATATGTCACTTTCAAAAGTGGAGCAAACAAAGCCTACAGTGAATAAAACCATAGTTAAATAAACATTTTCTTCACATAGAAATACTAAAAAGTACTGGCTTTCCATTTCATTCCAGCTTTTCTTTCTCAGTGGTTACTTTGCTGAGGATTCCTATGCCTCTGCTTAAAGGCAGCACCACTTGCCTGTGGAGAGAGCCTACCTGCCACCAGAGCCAGCCAGAGATGTCTGGGACTTGCAAGGGGCTTAGTCAGCCCTTTACCCATCCAAAGTCCTTTTCATCATTCCTAGCACATATTTTATTAGAAAAATCAAAAACTGACACAGGCTGCTTGTTAAAAAACTCAACATATTGTTAACTACAAATGAAAGTTAAGACTTTTCAAAGCATACACAGGACTAGAATCACCTTCTTTAAAGCCAAGGGGAGCTTACCTTTGCCCTTGACAGGAGAAGGGTTGAGTGAGCTTGGGTTAATGATGAGTACTTTTAAAAATCACAGGCAAACCTATGAAACAGTAAGATTAAGAAGGCTGACAGAAGAAGTGGTGCACTAATATTGATTTATTTACCTTGAGCCAGTGCATTAATGCTTATTTCCTGCACATACAAACCCTATAGCATAAATCAAATTGGTTCCTTCTTGAAATGTAGATTGGAAGGAACACCAAAGCTTCACTTGAGTTCACAGCAGCGGAGATCGTCAAAACACATGTACAACTCCTTGCCAAGACATCAATATATGAGGTTTTCTCATTTGCAAGAATGAACTACTCAGTTACAAGTTTTCTCAGTTACTCTGGAGCATGTGTTAGTGTGTATCTGAGGGGCACAAGGGACATTAATTACCATCAACAAATTTATTCACAGAAAAAGCAAGAGGAGAAAGAAAAAAAGAAACTGACATTACGCTGGAACAACAGCCTAATGGGAAAAAGAAGCAACAAGACTGGTTTTCTGTTTACACAATTGCCAAGTAGATAAAAATTGGCTTTAAGTCTTGTATACAAAACAATAAATCTTCTAACAAGATAAACTGTATCACTTGGAGGTAACGAGTGATACTTGGGTGCTCTAGTTCTCCCTCACATAAACAAATATATGACTGTAAATAGATCTGGAATGAAAAGTTTGTTGCATATGACAGTGCTGGGAGGGCTTCAAGATACACTAACCATGTGTAGTTAACTGTATCCTAGAGGAACCTCCTGACCTTTGCCATACAAGTGACATTTCCTGGTGAGAATCAAGTCACACCACTGCTGATATTCTCAGCAAAAGGAGTGTAGAGTCTAAACTAGTAATAGCTTTCCAGATGTGGAAGTTATTTTTCTTTGAAGGTCAAGTCATGCTGCCATGTCAGTGCAGGGAACACAGCATAGCACCATTCTTAGTCATCAGTGCAAAGGCCTTTGTCCTGCTCAGGCCAACAGGAGTCCGGCCTCTGACTTCACTGGAGTCAAGACTTTTATTGAGACACACTACTTAGCATTTTTACTGACTTGGGGAGGTTACACAGCCTCCACAACCCAGGTAAGTTACGGTGAATGTGTTGTCTGCTTGGTTGGTTGGTTTTTAAATAGCATGCATAGACTTAATTTATGAAAGACAAGAGATTTTTCCCATGCAATAAAAATATAAAAATTAAACAAATATTTTCAGATGATGCTACAAAGAAACTGTGAAGGTGCTAAAAGAGGAGCTGGTCAGTCCTGAAGGAGCATATTAATGGAAAAAAAAATTCATAAAAATAAACCTAGAGAATCTTAAGTAGAAATTTTTCTCAATTACTCTGGAACACATATTAGCATGTGTCTATGGGCCATAAGAGCCATTAATAAGCATTGACAGAATGCCTATATTTATGATATAATGCAAAAATAACAACTGCATCTTCTTTTTTTTATGCTTACAAGTGACTTTATCAAGCTGCAGGATCAAGTCCTCACAAGAAAGTTTCCAGTCTGCTCCAGAAAACAGTTATCACTGTCTGTACAAAGCTTCTCAATGGTTGTAAAAAAGACCAACTGTGGGAAGTTGGCAACAACTAACAAAAGATCTCAAGGATCATAGAGGATTGCATTTCCATGTTTTTGTAAATCTAAAACATGAGCACAATTTTATCATATTGTGATGCAAGTTGAGGAGAAATATTGACAGAAAATTAAGGCATTTTGTCTAATGGAAAGCTACAGGTAGTGAACTCTGTAAGGCATTTGGAATGGACATACTCCAAGATGAGAAAGAGTACTATAAATTCTGGGAAATATGGATACCTAAATAATCAGAGAAAAAGAAAACAACCCACGTTTATTTGCATGCAGCAGCATGCCTGATATGATACTCACCTACATCTATATGGATATATGAAAACAGAATTCTGGGAAGAAAGGATTCCAAGATGGCAGGTTCCATGAATGGAATAAACCACCTCACTCCCTGGCCAGAGAAGGCTACACCTGGATCAGCAAGCAGTACAGAGCAATAGGGGAGTAATTATACACTGATACATATTATGCTGAGGAGCTGGTGTTCAGACTGTACACAGATGGAAGGTTTCACTTCTAACTGGTTTGGTCCTATGGACCCAGAGACCATTTTCCAGTTTCTATTCACCTGAAAGAAATCTAATTCAAACACTCCCATTCACTTAAAAAACACATTCCTAATCTGAACTCACCCATACACATCCAAATTACCCTGTGTCAGCAGCAGTTGTATTTGGAATAAAATCCCATACACTGAGCTCAGAGAGTTTGACACCAAAGTTACATAATTACCAAAAAGATTAGGTTGGGAGAGACTTTTGGGGGTCATCTAGTCCAACCTCAAAGTAAGGCCAGTTTCAAAATCTGATCAGGTTGCTCAAGGTCTTGTACTGTGGAATGTTAGGTGTCTCTGAGGAGGGAGATTCCAAATCCTCTTTGGGCAATCCTACTTAGTCTGTAAACTCCTTGCTTAACTCAGTGCTTAACTGTCATGTGAATTTTTAAAATTTGATTCAATCATACTTTCCCTTACTACAGCTTGTGGCTGCCACTTCTTTTCCTTTTGCAACACACCCACAGGAAGAGTCTGACTCCGTGTTTTCTGAGTCTACTTGGCCTTCTACCCTCCAACAACAAACTCAGTTGTTTCATCCTTTTCCTGTAAGTCACATTGAACTAACCACTTCAGTGGTGTTCCACAGGACTCTTAATCTTTCCCTTGTACTGGTGACATAAAGCTAGACACAGTGTTTTAAATACAATCTTCTAATACCAAGTATAGGGGAATAATCACTTCCCTCAGCCTGCTTGCTGGCTTTGGTCTTGCTGATGGAGTCTTGTATGTGGTTAGTCTTCATCATCATACTTGTTGCCTATTAAGACAACCATCTTTTTTTATCCAGATTTGCAACTGGCCAGTCAGTGCCCATGTTGTGCTATTTTGTGGAAATTTTGTATTCCAGGTTCAGGACTTTACACTTCCTTCTCCTGAACATCATGATGTTCTTGCTAGCCCATTCATCCAGTTTGCTGGGGTCCCTCTGAGAGGCAGTCCCACTCTCCTGTGCCAAATTATCCCCAAGGTCTGGAGTCATCCTGTCTCCCAGCTTCAGGCACCACTCAGAAGGTCATGGAACACTAAGTGACAAGTGAGAAGAGTTAATTCACCTACAAACTTCCTGAAGATACAGTCACTCCCCTCACCCAGATCTCTGACAAAGGGCCTGTCAGCCCTGAGAGACAAAATTCCTGATTAGCCATCAGTTAGATGGACATAGAAGCTGCAACCATGATCCTCTCAGACTAGTGGTGTGACCTGTCTTTCAACCACTGTGCACATCACCCATTCAGTCCATACCTTCCCAGGCAGCCACAAGAATGCTACCAGACTGTGCTGAAAGCCTTGCAGAAGTCAATTAAATGAAATCTGCTGGTGTCATTCACAGAAGCAGCTGTTTTATTACAGAAGGCAAGAATCGAGTTGGTTGAGCTTGATTTACCTGTGGTATACCCAAGGTGGCTGTTCCTTGTTACTTTACTGCATTTTCTGCATTTGGCTCATATAGCATACTAAACATGAAGAAAAGAGCCTCTCAAAAACAGGCTGGCTACCTCAGCTCTCTCAGATACATCCCATCCAGCTCCATGGATTTGTGGAGAACACTGCTTGGACTCAATCCCTTCATATGGGAGCACTGAGCCCTACAGTCATGCTTAATCTGCTGAAGTATTATTACAACCATATGAAAGAGTAGCAAAGTCTGATTATTGGCCAGGTCTTGGCAACCTCTTTGATCCAGGCCTTGGGGAAACAGCAAACTTTGGAAGGCACCAAGTCTGGTCGGCACATGGATGTCTCCACTTTCTTTACCAGGGAGTCTTCAATACCAGTTACCCATTGCTTCCTCTTAGAGGCACTGGTGAAGAGTAGCTGATCAGGCACGGCTGGTTTAAACACCTCTCTTGCCAGAACTCATTCCTCCTTTCTTATTTCCAGGTCTATATGTTTTATTAAATCTATATTATTACTATTATTAGCCTCACATATTTGTGTTACTGAGTGCAACACCAAGTATGGGTATATCTTTCCATTAACTTACCTCAAAGAAAGTGCTTGAGGCTGGAAACATTATTTCCTAACACTGGTGCCTAAGATTCAGACTTCTCAAAGTAAAAACGTGAGATGTTAAGCAGCACAGAGCCAGCTACTTATGAACATGGTAAAAAAAGAAAGCAAGCAGATACTCCTTAAATTGAAAGAAAAAAAAAAAAAGAATTCTATACACACATTAAAATAAAAATACATACATAGAATGCTACATAGAATGCTCCATAGCACCAGAGAAGTCAATTACTTGTCCATGTTGTGATGCATAAGGTTAATATTGACTGTGTGCACAAACCTTTAATGCCAGACTTCGCAGATCTCGCTGCGGTCAGGAACACAGCCAAAGCCATAAATGTAACACCCGATTTTCAAGGGAGATGGGAATGTGGAAAAGAGTTTGGGAAATTCTTCTATGAGGATGCCTTTGAACTGCTGCAGATAACCAGAGAACATTTCCTGTAGCCTCCAGGCATTAGGATGTGGCACAAGGGCATTTCTTCATCTCCAGGTCAAGCAGGCCAAGGCTGCTAAGCCCATCCCTTTCCTTCAGACATACATGGGAGGAAACTCCCCCTTCTGGCACTGGACTATACAAGAGAGGGGAGGGAAAGAGAAGAAAGAAAAAAACTATCGTCTTCTGTCCACCATTTTAGAGAGAGAAAAGGGATTCCTCAGCTGCTTTTCCTATCTGACATCTAAATGGAAAAGGCAAGAGACCAGGCTGTTTCCGCACTGCATTAGACGGGAGAGGAAGCGGGATAGGAAGAAAGCAGGAAGCAGCCAACAAAAGGTAAGAAGAGATACTAAAATCCCCCGTGTACTAATGATCTTGCATTTGAATCCAAATTCTTAGAAATCCACAACTCAGCTGTGGAAAAAGGACTTTGGGAAACCTGGGAGGGGACAGAAGAATGTCTCACTTGCTCAGCCTAAGTACATGTTTTGTTTTGTTTTGTATTTGCATGCTTCATCCAAAGCGTTATGCAACATGAAGCTTTATATAGCTATATGATAACACACACTCCCCACACATCCAGGGAAAAACCTCAACCACGCTAAAATTTGTTCAAATGAACACCCAAGTCCAGCAGGACATGAATGTTGACTAGGTACCACAACAAAATTACGCATTATAAAATATTCCCTGCCTAGCTGTGGGAGTACAGCTTTCCCATGGCAATTTTGATGCCCTCAATTCACTAACATTTGCCAGAGAGCAGCAGCTGCTCCAGGATTTCTTTGGCAAACATTGTACCTCACTTTTTAGTTCTCAGTATGCTGCAATTTCCTGTGGAGTGAAGAAATCATCTATACTACAAAGAGGTGCAGTACTAACACTTTTAGAAGTAAATTATTTTACATCACGTATTACGGAGAGAAATATAATACTTGGGCTGATAAATTCCCAAGCCGAGATTAGAAAATCTGATAAACAAACACCATCAAAACTTGTTTTGGTTTTTTTTCTTCAATGCAAAAAATACTGGCTAACTGTTGCTGCTTGCTGTTCCTAGAAAGAAGAGAATTCTGTTGCCAACAGCTGTAGTTTTTCATAGGAATTATAAGACTATATTGAAGATTTATGTACCTGACAAAGGCATAAAGTTATCCAAACTAGGGCAGAAAAACCAGAACAGTCTTTTTCCAACAAAACAGACACACATTACTTTTCTTAACTCTTACTATGGCAGAAGTTTTGCTCTTCAAAACCAGAAACTCGTGCTGTGGTTGATGTTTAAATGATTAAGTCTTGAAATGCCACTCTGCACAGGGTGAACTGCCTTATCACAAGCTGTTATACAGGCCAGAAAGATACCCTATCACCTTTAAATCAATTAAAGTCGTAAATACTTACCTCCAAAAGCACATGACTCTAAACTTCTTTCTTGAGATTTTGAGGTTTTACAATTATGCTTTCCCTAGCTTATGAAAAGTTTTCCTCAAAGCTGTGGCCATCTGACAGATGCATAGGAGAGAGGAGAAAGGGGATCCTAGGCAAAAGGCTGTCCTTGCATAAAGTAAACAAGCAAGGGGAAGAAATTTTGGGTCTCTTTGCTTCAGTTACACAGATGCAAGTGGCCCTATCTGCCTGCACATCACCCTCCTGATTTTCATGGAAAAACTATTCCTCACACTCTGCAGGATTAAGTTCTTCTGTGTTCAATGGAACTACAACAGATAACACTATATAGAACTATTATTTTTAAGTCAACTGGCATTCAGCAATAAAACTCAGGATATCAGAGGTTTTAAAGTTCATTTATTTGCAAGCAGCCAAACAGCATAGTCTGTGTTGAATCCTGGGCCAATTTACAGTTCCAATCTATGCTGTTCCATGAACATTACACCAAGGTACACAACTTGGGGATCAGTAAATCCATTGCCTTGAAAGAATTTGCTCAAAGACTTGCAATGAGTCAGTGGCAGCGTCTTGCCTAGATCTCAGATTTTGGCTTCCATTTTGCAGTTGCTTGGTCCACCAGATTGTCTTTATACAACATCAACAAAAATATTTTTATTTCTGACTTTCTGAAATTGCTGTTTGTTTCATTTGTTGGTTTTTTACTAGGAAAAGAAAATAAACTAAACGTTTCTAAATAATTACAGTTGTAACTTTTTTTTAATCAATTATACTTCTCAGCTGAAGGAAGGATAGAAAGCCTGATCTTTTTGAACAAAATGCAGAATAATTCAAAGGCCTATACAAAAAAATCACTGTGTACATGCCAGTTTTCAGGTTCAAATAGACATAATCTAATAGTCTATTTAATTACTGACTTTAAAAATCCTACACGTGATCACTGTGAAGCAAAAGACTAAAACAAAACCTTCCATCAAGGATCAATTTGCTATCACTCCTAAGCCCTGCAAAAGAGTCTGTAAAAACTGAGGATATTTTCCTTAACAGAATTTTAATCAAGCATAAGCAAGTGAACAGAAAGCATTCCATTTCCATAGTATTTATGATCCAAAGAAAAAAATATTTAAGAATCTGAGAACATAAAACCAACTTCCATTTTAAAGGTTTTAGGGTCTAGAAGAAGGATAGTGTATATGTGGCAAGCTTTTTTTCGCCACAAATGGCTTCTTTAAAACAAATTACCATTGACAAATAATCAGTTATAAGAGTAGTTTTCAATAAGGCAGAAGTTAAGTTATCTAGCATGGCACTAGAGAACACATTATATTTTAAATGTGCTTATAGTTTTATTACAGCCAATGGTTTTTTCCATGCTTAAGGCTAAGCATATGTTCATGTACTATGCCAAGACAAAGGATTCCAAGTCTGTTGTTAGAATGCGAAGCGAAGCTTTTTATCCCAAACCACATTTTCTTGCATGTAATCAGCACTGATGCTGCCACCATAGTTTCCAATTCATCCCAGGGCACACTCAGCATTTATGAGGGCACATGGTGCTCTCTTTCCTTGGTTTCTAAAGAACATGCCTAAATAATAAAACAAACTTGGCTTTCTGCCTCCTATCCTGTTCTTACTCCCTCTATTGCCACCATAAAAATAACAGCAACCTTTGCTCTAACCTGGAAGCCTTTTCTAATTTACACACAAAATTTGGCAATAGAACTATCAAGTACAGTCAGCCCACTCGAAACCAGAGAACCTGATACACAGAAATTCTGCACATTAGTCACAAGCGATCAAGAGCAGGAACAAGGAATCCACAAAACAATCAAAAGGACAAAAATTGGTAACAATTTTTTCAGTAACAAACTACATGATCCCAACTGTGTTTAATGGCTGTGTGTGTCTGGAACTGTAAGGTTATTTGCCAGCTTAAGCAGCAATTATCAAATGAAGAGGCTGATTTGTAAGGCAAATAAAGAGCACTAGCATGACAGTATTTAAGTGGGCAAGGCCTTTTCCAACACACTCAAAGCCATGGTTTGCATTAGGCTGAGAACTTGAAGGCAGCACAGGACATTTATTCCCAAATTTTGAAAATTATCTACTCATTTCCAAGCATACACACAGCAACGTACACAGAGACCAACAGAAAAACCAGCTGTCACAATATTCCATTAAAAATGTCCTAAGGTAAGAAAATCTCAGATTTGTCCAGCAGATCTTGATAAAATGTTCTTGAACATGCAGCTAACTGAGACGCAGGTGCACGTGATGGTCAACAGGTCTTAGCCACCCTTCTTCACAGGCTTTCAGTCTCACGCAAAGCACACTGACACTGGAAAAATCACATGTCGTGTGCATCAAAATATGCATGACCAAACTCAAATGGGGGTACAGGAGGAGGGAGGGGCTCGGAGAAAGATTAATCAGACTGCTTGGAAAAGATGTTTTCAAGCGAGGACTATTTCACTGCCTCACTGGTAACATGAGGTTAGCAGCCAGTGCATGCTGCCAGAATCTGGGACAAGAAATGTGCATTTAAAGTAGTTAATTGTCTTGACTTCAAAACAGCTCAGCACTGCATGCATAGATTGGTAAAGAAATCACATCTGAACAAACATCATGTCTAGAAAACTAGTTTTAGAAGTTCATTGAAATGCCAAAAAGATAAAGATTATACTAAATAATCAGTTAGCTCCTACATTTATTTTAAAAATAAGCAACAGCTAGTAATTTTGCAAGTAATGTTCCTAGATATTTGCACTCTACTAAATATAATAAACTAAATAAAACTAAATTAGCATACAGTACTAAATCAAAATTACATTAAAATCATAACAAAAGTAAACATAAAAACTCTGTAAATATAAATGACTCAGGAACAAACCATTGTAAAAGATACATAAAGGAAACAATATTAGATATGGATGGTGAAGACACTGTCCTGCAGCTGGTCAAAGCTGCTTTTTATAGTGCATTCCCTTTGAGGCAATGGATTATGAGTCCTCCTGTATCCCAGCCCAGGTAGCCCCTCCTGCTGTCTCCGTGTCTCCTAAAACTCAGTCCTGCTCTTGTCCCAAACTTTGCAATATTTCCTGGCATTTGAATGGCTTTCAGGAAAATCAGGCTGTTCCCTTTTTTGGTATCATGAGTTTACACGACACAAAATTTGAAATTACTGGTATTTCAATACTTTTAAAATTATGGCTTGAGAACAAGCTTCAAAATAGCAGCAACAGCAACCCTGGCCTTACCTGAAGGATCTTGTAATGTTATTTCCTTACGCTTCAGCATCAGCTTGTCCTTAACCCATGGGAACTCCTGTAAGGAATCCAAGAATGCATCAAAAGCTTTGGGTCCTCTGGTGGGGAGAATATCAAGGAGCATCATGGTTTTCCTCTGACTAGTGGTTTGGGCTTTTATTTCTTGAACATGACTGTCTGTGAGAATTCCTTCTTGGTAGAGATACTGAATAACGAGTCCATCCACCAGCACCTCTGTGCAGAGCTCCAGGCGCAGGAGGCGTAAAAGCTGCTTGTCTCTGGCATCCATCTGGCAACCTAGAGTGTGCAAAAAGGAGTAAGGAAATGTGTGAAGATTAAAATACTTCAACCTTTAACATCCAGAAACGATATTTGAACATCCAAAAGTGATGTCTGACACCTGTCAACCTTTAGAAAAAACTCCAAAGTCAGAATCACCAACCTGGCAAAACTACTAATGATCCCCATCATCTTCTTTCCACTCAGATTTCACTGTCTCATGAGGTAAAATGATACAATTTCTGGGAAATCCTAGACAGGAATAGAACATTTGGCATTGAAAAGACCGGTCCTTTGCTGGAGTGAAATCCATGCCAAATAATCCTGCTATTAAGAGGTTAAGGTCCATACTAAAGGCAGCTGAAGCACTTGCCAATTCTTATGAGACACTAACCCCCCAAAATTAAAGCCATGTCATACCTGACCACTGATACGGTTACAAAAGCAGCAGCAGGACTGGTACATGCATCTCACACAAGCAGAAGCAGCAGCACCAAGGACAGAATCAGCAGGTAGATTTGGCCTGCATGATGCATTTCAAGTTTAGGAGGCGTACCTTACATACCAGGTCACTCGCACCCTTGAATCATCCTGGAAGACTGCTCTGGAACTCAACTGATCTGATGAGAAGAAACCTTCTTTGAATTTCCACCTCAGATTTAATCCCTTCTATTTACAGGCAATTGTTCTGCCAAAACTGCTCCTTAGCTTAAGTAGCTCTTCTCCTTCTCTTCTAATATTCACAGGAAGTGATCAGATGTCCTCTGCCAGCTTCCATTTCACCTGACTAACACCCTGACTAGACAAAAGCTGAAAAAAATGCAATTCACAGTCACTCTACAAAAGAATAATCAGGGTCCAGAGAGACCAAGCAGCTCAACCAAGATGAAGCCAGCAGTCCATGCCAGACCTTCCAACCAAATCAAAGTGTCTGCTCTAGTCCTTAACAACAAACATATCCCTGGGCCCATTAATGGCACTTAAAAAGGAAAGTGACAGACAACACAATTAAATACTTTCTCATTACTAAATAATGAAGTCAAAACACGGCAGCAGGTGTGGAGTGTGATCACCAAGAGGGTTTCTCATAATTAAACTAGACACTGCTGTTAGAACTGCTAGACCTCTACTTCATTCAGCTTGAGAACAGAAGGAGAGACAGAATTTTCAAAGCTTTTTCATTAAACTAATGAAGTCTTTTTACCATCAGAGGTGCCTACTGACTCCCAGGGCCCCCTCAAAGATTGTTTGATTGGCCTGGTTGTTAAAATCCAGGAAGGTGACCAACACAACATACTGGCATGTAAATGGCACTTTGGACAGAACGCGAGAGCACGGTGCCATGAGAGGGAGACTGGAAAATCCTATTTGTGACATCCTCCGAAAAAGCTACTTTCCAAAAATGCCTCCATCAGGTGCCAAAAGCACTGCTGGAGAGCACCTTCCTGGAGGACTCCATCTTTCCCAGGTTACCCAGTGCATTTCTCAGCTACTGAAATGAATTTCAAGGTGCTTACCTTCTGTCTAGGGATCCATGTGGAAATCAAACACTGCTGTGCCAGCCCCTGTCCCTGAGAAATGCTAGCTAGCCAAGCAGAGCTCAAATACCAAACTCCATCATGGACTGAGACAATAGTGCAAGCAAGGAGATGGAAAAGAGCAGGCAAGAAAGGGAATTGGACTTTCCCACTTGATGTTAGGATGTTAATTTTGGACAGGTGAAGCTGAAGATTCTGGCCTCCAACACATAGTGCCTTTACACAACAGGAAGCAATCTCTGGACTACAGCAAAATCCAGGCAATAAATCCTGCCACTTCTTCCTTTTAGGAAAACATCCCTGAGCTCATGAAACACTTGCAGAGTTCAAGAAAGGCATCCAGCAGCACCTCTGAGGGTGTCATCTCAACCCAGGCAGAAAATTGTTTCAGATATAACAAAATTTTTGTGTTTCACCTTCTAAATGGGCCCTGCAAGTCCCCATTCATCACGTGCTGGATGAGGACTGTACAGAACTTGACAAGTTCCTCTTCTTTACAACCAAAGTAGCCAAGACTTTTCAAAAATAAAGCTCTTACAAACCAAAGGTTTGCACCTTTGGGCTCCTATCCAGCCAGGAATCTGAAGGGGGAATTTCTGCTGAAAAAGGCCTTTGCCTTGCTGACTGTAGAGTGCACACAACTGAAGGTCTAAAGTCCTGGCACCGGCCTGGTAAACTTCCAGGATGGGGCATACTGGTTTCTAACATCTTTTTTTAAGATAAAGTATTTCTCTGTGTGTGTTTACTGTGAGAAGCAAATATCTGAGTCAGGAACTAAGCAGCTAGATATGGAACTATATCAGGATTTTTATGTGTAACAATGTTGGGACAGAGTTCAGTGCAACATAGAATTAACAAATTCATTTTAATCATACTATATATATAGGGATTCAAGGTAAGCTCAGAATTAAATTCAATCTAGTAATTTTACAGAAAATGAAAAATATGAGATGTCCATTCACCCAAAAAATGACCATGGTTCAAACATTCCCCAGATACTTCTGAAAATGTATCTTTGCCATTATAAAGCCAAATTTTAAGAAATATAGCCCATGACCTGCCAAATGAGCATAGTCTGACTCATTAACACACAACACAAGCAGGTTTGCATTTTTCTGGATCTGACAGAGTACCTGCCCATGAATGGGGATAAAGCTTTTGATAAGAATCCCTTCTGACGTTAAAAAGGCACATTCACTTAGTTTTTTGCTAGAAACATTTCACCATTTTCCGGAACACCAACTGCACTCACCTGCATAACCCATGAATGATTCTGGCTACTCACAGGAAACCTATAGGTTAAAAATCTTAGCCCCCCGAAAAAAACCCAAGTTTTGCTTTTAACGTCTTCCCCGCCGAGGTCTGGCAGCTGCTGCTGCTCCTGCAGCAGCCCGGGGCCAGCTGCCCGCACCTCGGCCCGA
>VZTB01002306.1:453299-467771 GCA_013397245.1 Thryothorus ludovicianus
CATCGGGCCCGGCTCCTTCGGGCCCGGCCCGGCCGTGCCGCTGCCGCTCGGAGCCGCCGCCAGGCCGGGGACGGGAGGGGTCTCCGCCAAGGAGGCGCCTCTCCAGGAGCTCGGAGGACCTGCTGCGCTCTCGGGAGCCAGGGTGGTGGGGGTGTTGAGTGAGAGAAGGCGTTGTGTCTAAAATTAAATTAGAAATTAGGAAATTGCAGTTTTAATGACATTAGGAGCAGCTGATCTCGCTACTCTCTAGGCATACTGGTTCCCATTTGTGAGTATGCGCTAAGCTGAACTTCATCCTGGTGCTGGTATCGTCATATCAAACACAGAGCAGTATTATATTGGATACTGTACGCATTTAACGTCATTACTTTCATCTGAACACCCTAAAAATTAAGGCACTTTAATAGATTAAAAATTGTTTTATTCCTCTATTACTGAATACTGTATTATTCATTTCATTTTATACGGATGCGTGGAACCGAAATACGGTAGAAAAGGCAGGACTGTGATTCACAGATCTGTAAAAATGAAGCGGTGTCACTTTCGCTCCCACATCACGGAAAACTTTATTCCAGCTTCGCGTAGGTGTCAGGTGTCACACACGGGATTTACTGGTGTCAGCCCTTTTCCTTTCATGTTGGGACCGCAATAGCGATGAAAGGGGGGAAATAAAAAGAGATCTTCCAGCGCTGGAACGTACTGCCTTTGAAGCTGCGGGCAGCCACGGCGGGCTGGCTGCGGGCTGCGCAGCGGGCTATGCCTACCCTCTGGAAAAGCAGGAAAGGTGCTTGCTGCAGCTGCTGCTGGAAATTTCGTCACCTTGTTTAGACTAATCGTACCGATCAAAGGGTATTTGAAATATTTAAGGGTATTTGAAAACTACTTGTGCAAACCTTTACTGCTGTTCCTAGATAGTGTACCCAGAAAATACTTGCCATGGAAAGATGTAACCAAAAGTATTATTGGTAGAATTCACATACTGCATATGCTTAACATGGTATTTATCTACAAGATTTTGCATGAAGACAGGGAGTCACACTCAGGAATCTTAAATCCTTTTCCTCTGATTTTCCTGTGGCTGACAGTTGAGAATTTATGGGGACACAGAATGTAAATCAGCCTTAAAGGCAAAATTTGTATGCTATTTTTAATAAATGTTTTTAAAAATAGATACGTTTATCACGCGGCCTCCTTCTGCAGAGATGCTTCTTATTTGGCTGTTTTAAAGCAGTGTTTTGGTTTGATGACATAACGCTTTTCTCTATAATTATTTCCAGGTAATGAATTTGATACAGAGGGTTAAATTGCTTGTGAATAATTGATAAATAATATCTTATTGCAATACATCTGATGAAAAAGGTAAATATTTTTGTTGTCTCAGGCACACATTCATCCTCTAGCAACACAGACATAAAAAAGTCTAAATACTCCTCTGGGTTGTTTCAGAGCAATGCATTGACATATTTGACAACACTGGAAGCCACACAAGTAAGTCATCATCGGTAACTCCCAAGACAAGAAGTATGCTGCTGCTGTAGCCAATGTACAACTGAAGTGGTTTTAAATTTTCTTGCCACAAGGTTTGTAATATTAGTTGTGAGAAGACATGTTTGTAAACAGCACAGAGCAGCACCAGGGAGCAGAGACACCACAAACCATCTGTACTCTGTTCCTCAGTGCAGCACTACGCAGCTCCTGAAAGTTCCCTTTCCTGGCTTCTTGTACTTCTGATTGTCAATGCTGCTTTTTTTTTTTTTTTTCCCTTCAGTCATGATCTAAGAAACTATATTATATCTGGGATTGGAGTGACCAAACTTGGAGACGTCAGAGAATCTCCTTGTTGCAATCCTGACAGCTGCTTTTAATTGCAGATAATGTGACTGCATTTTAAAACAGAAAATTAGGACAAGCAGTTACGTCACTTGAATTTACTATATCTTTTTGCCAGATGAGGCAATTAGATTTTTAAATTTTATACTGTCCAAGAATGTCTTAGAAAGTTAGCAAAACATATGGATATGCATAGAGCAGCTCCAGATTCCACTCAAGGAAATTATAGCAGTTATGCTGTCAGCATTTAGTCACATATTTGCTTGAAGTCTGAACAGGGATAGAAAGAAGGAAAGTAGTGAAAGGAAACAGATAAGCCTAGGAAGGAAGAGGGCAGCACCAGATTTCCAAATATCATTAAGAGAAAATCTGGTGTTTCCTTTTCCTTCCACTCGTTAATAACTAGTGCTGCAAATTTATTTAGTGGAAACTATAAATATGCTACTGATGGTTTTGCTTTAGCAACTCAGCCTGAGTTTTGATTATATAGTACAGGTACAGGATAAGGATGCACAGAGTTAATATTTTAAGTCCCAGGAGGGAGTCCTTAAATTCTTTGTTTCGGTCCCATTTCGGTTCAGTCCTCACTGAAGGTCTTCCAGTTCCTTTCTGGTCCAGGTTCAACAAAACTTCAGGGAGATGGTTTGGTTCTCTTTCAGGTTTAATGACAAATACGTACATATATTTTATATATATTTAAGCCAGTTTGGTGTCAACTCAATGCCCCACTAACTGCTCAAGTCTCAAAGCTGACCATGTAGATTATAAAAGTATTTCCTAGACTTTGCAGATGAATGGACCATAGCCAAACCAGCACATCAGTATCCTCAGGCTTTTAGTCTTAAAAGCTTGCTCTGTCTGGTTCTGCAGATTGAGAGGCCGTCAGTAGTCATGAGGCCATACTTTTAAGGGCAGCTGAATTCAGGGTCACAAGTCCAAATCTGTGGGGAACCAAGCTAAGCAGTCTCTCTTCTGACAGTCCTATTCACTTTACATGTGGGTTATTCCAAGTCATAATACCAGAATTTTAAATTAAATATACACTTTTTAAAAGCTCATTTAAAAGTCACAAACCTTTTTAGAAACTGTACCAGAATAATGAGGTTTTAAAAAAATTTTTTAAGAGGATCCTTTATGCTATTTAGAGTCAAGCTGTATACAAGCATGTGTGTATTTTGTTTTCTACAGATTAGTTTGTTTTCTGCTGATAACAAGAGGCCAAATGCATTCTTAAAACTGGCACAAGCAGATTTAATCTCATAGGATTATGCTGTTTTCAATTGTCTGCAGGACAGCACTCCAGCTTCAGGGACAAAAGAAAAACTAGGATACTCTAGATTTGTTTATTAAAAACGCGTCTAATTGGTTAAATCTCTCACAAAACCTGAGAGATTAAGAAGGGAAAACAGAAACATATCTTGTATGCATGCCTGTCAATTTTAGAAAACATTCTGTAAGTGATGTGTCTCAAAAAGAATGTTAGAATGTATGTCAGAGTGAGCCAAGCTGGGTGGCCTGAAGGCCACATGAGGATGAGGCAAACCATTGCTGTCCCAGGCAACAACCCCTTCCCTTCCTTCCTGGTCTCTTCCTCCTCACCCTGGTCCCCATTGCACTCCCCTCTGCAGCTGTGGGCCTCTGTAATGCCAGCATCCAAATCTCCTGTGCCAGTCACTGAAAACCTGGCTGATGCCAAGGAAAGGGAGGGTTTGGTGCAGAAAGTCTGCCCAAACTGTAGACCAAAACCTAGGTGTGTGCTGTGCTGGATGCTGGCAGGATTTGAAGGCACTGGATGATCAGTTGGGAAAGGATGTCGCTCTTCAGGTGGCATTTCCTACTAGTAAAATGATTCCTTATCCCTCCTAAAAAAAGATGATTGACAGGACTAAAGCACATCACTAAACGAGATCAGGCCTTGGGCTGCTGTGTAATTGTTCTGATACTTTGTAACTCCCATTCATTTAAATAATAAAGACTTTAAATGCAGTTCAAAGAGGGGAATTAATATAAAATATAGGGGACACATCATGAACTTCCTTAAAAGTAGTATTTTATTAAAAGGCACATCCAGCATGTAGGTAAAATATAGCATAGAAAATATTAAAGCATCTTAAAACATGGAGTTTAAAGTGACTCTGTAGTGTCTATACGTTTACATTTGTTTCCATAATAAAAATAAATGTTTATTAGCAGTACTGCAATGAATTTTTAGTGCTGTTTACTATGATACAAATAATCCTTATCAAAGAGTTAAATGAGAAATATTTATATAAAGGAAGCAGACATCAAATGCAAAATTTTTGTGTACATTTAATTTAAAAAATCCAATGAATTGTTAAAAAAAAAGTGTAATTAATACTTGCAAAACATGACTCAGAATTTCTCAGAATTTGTAGTCCTTTAAATATATGAATTAATGTAATATTCTATTTTTAAGTTTAATTTAAAGATTCTTTGAGGAGACAGATGAAATACTACAAGCTTCCTAATATTTATTATTTATTTAAGACTTATGAAATAATTTTTTTAAATGTAAAGCACCATTTTATTAATATGATAACAAACAAAAAGAAATCACTAAATAACCTGAAAATCAGACATTAGCAAATAACTAAAATTAATTAAAGATTGAAGTCTGAAACCTTTTCACAAAACCAACTTACTTTACTTGCAAATTACAGCATATGAAATGGCTTTCTAATATTTTACATAAAAGACTGGAAGATTACTTTTATTTAGGGAAAGAATAGCTATTACTTTTTGTAGTCTTCTGTTGCTTTCCCAGGATTTGAACCGGACAAACTCATATACAATACCTATATTTTAAAAGGTTCTTACTTTAAGGCTACACTTCAGGAGCTAGTAATGATTCATGGAATGTTTTTACAGAGAACCTAGCAAGATATTTACCACTGCCACATTTCCCATATGTCCTGTTTTCAACCAAAAAATACTCTTCGATTAAAAATTCACTTGATCTATTCTGTTCCCTTTCAAAATGAAACGTAGCTGCCTGCAGGCTAGTGAAGCATCCTGCAGTAGGCACTGCATCCTCCATCTGGGGAGTTAAAAGAAATGGATGAATTTCCAGAAAGCTTCTTACAAACAGTTTCCCTCAAAGAAAATGCACGACTAAAGGAGCTGTGCCACATCCACTGCAATCTAGTTAGACAAGGATCTCAGTTTCCTAACTTCCTTCTTTATTTTTAGCAGTGCAGCCAGACAAAGATATTGCCACTTTTCACCCCATGCTGAGAACTTTCAGAATGTTGAGTCCACCACCCACTTTAGAGATGGATAAATTGCAGCTCAGTCTTTAATAATGCTCTTCCTACAGAAAATAAACAAACTTAAAATTCCTGGAACAGTAAGAGTTGATTCACAACTTATTTTGTGCTCCAGATGTGTCAAACAGGGTAAAAAAAAAAGCAAATGCATGTAATAAGGTGTCCAGAGCAACCTCTCAAATTTGGAGAGTCCTGCTGAGGCAGAGTGTGAGTACAGGACAGATCCTATTGCAGGGCTGCAACCTAAAGAGATATGGCTAAATTGTAATAAAGCATTTTGAAAGAGGATTTTTGTGCTTTCAGCTGCCAGATTTACAACTATTTTTCCCAAAATTCTGTTATCAAGCCTAATCCAAATAATTTCAAATGAAGAATTCCCACTGGGGTTTCAATCTTTCCCCATGTCTAACATACCTCTGCAATTACTGATTGTTAACTAACAGCGCACCAAGTTGCAAACCTCAGCTATGAAACATCAATTATAGAACAGTTTGTCTGGAGTAAAAAGGATTTAGATTTACTCACATAAACCCTGCCCTCCAGTGAAAAAAAAAATCAAGACAGAAGCATTGAATTTGTTTGTTTGGGTTTTTTTACTGTATTTTGTTCTTTGCAGCACTCACCACTAAACTTTTCCTAGATATTATCTGTTTGAAGTTTTTTCTACTTAATGCAGCTCATTCTTTATGCTAATACAGAGAGCTTTTGCTACAGTGTTACATTCCTCCTTAAGAGAGGAAAGAGTGGTATTATTTTGGTATTTCAGTTCCTGGAAAAATAATGGCTCCAATTCTGGAAGAAAACAAAATTAAACACAGGTGCAATCCCTTTTTTAAAATAGAATCTAAGTAGAATAAAATACACAATTTATCAGGCAGATTAATCAGCATAATTATGGTGATATATTTTTGTCATTCTATAGACTTTCTAAGAGGCACTGGCTACTTTAAAGCCCTGATTAATAAATAGATAACCTGATTAATAAACACAGTTAGTCCCACTCCTGCTTGGTAACCCTGGCACCAGGACAGACTGAGTTTGCTATAAGTGAATTTTCTTTTTTCTTGAAATTGAGCTATCTGGCCAGTCTTTGTCTATGTGTGGATTCAAACTGTACTGATACTAGTTATTCCCCTAGACTTTTAATCTCTACTAGTACACCATTCAGCACTGTACTCATCCAGATGGTCAGTTATTTGATACACCTTGTGAGAAGTGCCACCTCTCGCAGGACCTGCTGGCTTTTCCGTGTCCTTTCCCTTTAGGCCCTTCTCAGACATGAAAAACAGACAAGTAATGCCCTCCTTAGAAAGCAGAATATTTTCTCATCTTGATTCTGGCAGCTGTGTTTCACCTGGCTTGTAGTGTGCTCTCTGTCTAAGGCAGGGGACAGGGACCAGTGATGGTCAGCATCTGAACCAACTCTGTCAGTTCCTTTGACTGATATTCAGCCTATTATAGAAACTACCTGATTTTAACAATACCGTGGCAAATTGCCATGTTGTTGTGAAGTGAGCTCACACCATGGTGACTGAAGTTATGTGTCTTTGGAATGTTGTTTCCAGGCATTTTCAGTCATGCTAATGGCTTACTGAGAACCTGCTGAATCTAATGCTAGTAGAGTAGTGGTTTTCAGGAGCTAGGCTGAGATACCAAAGCAGCTTGTCCTCCCCACTTCTTTTCTGTGCACAGAACTAACCAGCTCAAACCTTTCAACTAATTCTACTTATTCTATTCAGATTTTTTTTTTTGTTTAGATAGTAAAAGTTTTGTTAATTTCTGTATTTTTAAAATCAAATTTCTTATTTCAACAGTTTTTTATTGTTATTGCGAATTAGCAATACAGTTTTTAGAATCCCTCAAGCTATTGTTTCCTCTAGCAGTAAATATGATACTTAGATTTATTTTAATGACTGCAAAGTTGGCAGAAGTTTTATTTTACTTTATTTTAAATGACTCTTAGACATGACACCCATGTCTAAAGATATCTCTTCCCATTTCCATTGTTTTGGCTTAAGGAGAGCAAAGCCCTGATATAATTTTCCACTAGAGCCTAAGATTATAGCCAAAGGGAAAATCAATGGGATTGTTAACAGGAATACAAGAAAAAGCTCTTGAATAGAGCATATAAATAAATAGTTTTTTAAACAATCTTTAACAAGGTAATTTACCTGCAGGAACATTTTGCTAAAACATGAGAGTTGGCTAAGGTACAGAAATTCACATAACTACAGAACTCTGTCCTCCCTGTCTTATACAGATTCTGTTTTCTCAAGGTGATGAGACATAGTCTCATTATAGGAGTAAATTCCTCGTTGTAAGGTACAAAAAAACCTCTCTGCCCCCCATATTCTAGTGAACAATTTTTCCTTCTTGCTAATAATTTAATATTGTCTATCTAGAATGTGGTTGTATAAAATATAGTTAAGACAATACTGGCAAGATCAGATTAAAATAAAATTACATCTAATGCACTAGGTGCAGCTGCTTGGTTACATTCCCACTCTACCCACTCATCTTGTAGTCGAACCATTTTCTGTCTCCAGTGATAATACCACCAGCAGGAAGATACCCATACAACTAAAATGCTGCCCTAGTTTACACTTCTGCTAGGTTTAGTGTTAAACTAAATACTATCACCAATTCTATTTTCATCATTACTTTGGTTAAGGTTTTTTTAAGCATCACCTTTTAGAATTGTAAGATTCTCAGTTTTCCATTAAGTAAAGTGAAGAGGTTTCCTAACATTCCTAAACTAGAAAATCTGAAACTCCAAGACTCAAAAAACAAAAACAAAACCAACACATGGGGTGAAAAAAAGGCTTAGGATTAAAGTCCTTATCATGATTTTTGGTTGACTCATGGGCATTGAACCTGTGAAACTGGCTTTGCTGCACACTCTGTACAAGGAATTTAAAATTACACATACCAGTTAGAAGTAATTTTTATAATCTGAAGGGCCTACAATTTAAAAGCTGGTGCTGCAAACAAAATACAACATCCATAAGGTAAATATAAAAAAAAAGGCACTGAAATTTTTTTAAATGTTTGAACAACATCTGAAAATTTTCATGTATGCAAATTCACAAAGTCTACATGCAAGATCTTTGTAGTGCTGAAATCTAATCATGTTCTACTGTCAGAGTTTTTGTACCAGTACAAGTCATTCCTCTGTGCTGCATTAGAAAGAAGCCAAGCTTTCTGCAAGCTATACTGTGGTTTAGTTTTACTAGTGCAATGCATCAACCCTAGCACTGGCATCCTAATGAGGACAAGAACTTTCACACAAAGAGGACTAGTTCCCCCTCCAGTCTGTTTAAAATATTGTTCACAGCTTCAAGCACACTGTAGTTCCAGAGCCTACTTTTCCTCACAGGAACTAATTCAAATGACACAAAGTCTAGGTCAATATGCTCAGTATTTGGTGACTTGATTCCACATCACAGGAACTAATCTTGATTAGTTCCAAGAATCACCACCTTTCACTTTGCCAGCACTCCTTGTCCTCAGCCTGCCATTTGCCCTTGTGCTTTGGAAAACTGTTATTAAAATAACCAGCAAGCTTCCCTGCATCTGCCCCTTGTTGTTCCTCAGAGCTTGACTGCTGTGGGGTACACTTGGCCTGTGGCTGTTTACATAGTCTGCCAACAGCGAGCCATAAGTCATTTCTTATATTTGCAACATTGCAGTCTCATTGCACCCCTCAGCTGTTATTTTCCCAGTCTGCTTGCTCCAGCACTGGTATTCGTGATTTTAAACTCCCAGGGATTTATTTCTGAGGTCCTTAGTTCCATGTGTTTACTGCTGAGACCCCAAGCGTATCACCCTGGCTGAAAAGGCACAGTAGTAGAATGCTAACACAGCAGCAGATAAGAGTGTTTGTGATTGTGATGGAAGTTAACCCATAGAGCAGTTCTCTCACCACAGGGTAGAGCTAGACAAGAACTGTAAGAAAAGATTCATCAGAATGAAGTGTTCCCAGGAACACAGGTTTTTGACAGGCTCTGCTCACAGGAAAAGCTCCTCAGCCTGAGGGTGGCAGATCTTAGCAAGACAGAGGACAAGAACCGTATGATTGTGACACGTACCTAGAATACAAGAGCTCTTTGGGCATGGGAACCAAAGGGTGTTCACCATATAATGTAAAAAACTGCCAAATAGATTTCGGCAAGACATGGGGAAAATTTTACATTACAAAATATTTTGGTTTGTTTTTCAGAAGAAAACTCCTCCCATTTCTATACTAAAGTTTGAGTTGTAAATGAGGACAGAAAATTTAAGCCATGGAGGAGGAGAACCCCACCTTTTCTGTAAGAACAAGAACATGTCAAGTTTATACCAAAGAGCCATCCACTCTGCCTCATGTTCTTGCTGCCTTCTATTTCTCAATGGCTCTGCTACTCCTGTCTGCCAGCATGTTAAGACAAAACTGAGTGTGTAACACTGGGGGTTTAGATGCAACAAATAAGCTAGTTGGTGCCTCAGAGTTTGTGAGAAGGGACAGAACATCCTGACAGTACAACAGAGCAGTTAAGTCACAAGGAAAACAAGATTATTTTATGTTGATTCTATTTCAGCCTGGGCAAAGCTAGATTACAGCAAGTCTTGGCAACCCTCCTTGTTCAAGCGCAGGTCTTTGCTTTAATTAACAAATAAGCTAGGAAAAGAATGAAAACTACTAATTTGTTGACGAAGGATGAGTCTATGTCCCTGTTTCTCTCTTTACTGCTCTCCTATTATTCTTGTCCTGTGTATTTCTTCTATTAAATACTTGGCATTTGGGCTGAAGAATGGGTACTGAGGGTCTTAGTCCCCTTTTCCTGTTTGGAAGACTACTGTAACAGAAAAAGCCATGTCCTGTGCTAATACCCAACTACAGGAATTCAGCAGGCAGCCTCTAAGCCACTAATCTGAATGTAATCCAGCTATACTTTTGAGCAGCACCACAAAGGCAAAGCAAGGGTATTCATCCTCACTGATACATGTGCAATTATCTGAGTATTATCTTGGAAATTATACAGGTTCCAATATAAGAGTGCTCTTTCCTGAACAGTAGTAAATCCATACATACAGAGATTGGGAGATGGTTGTGCACTTTGATTTAATTTATTGAGTAATCATCTCATAGCTACAATGGTGAATTGGAAGCTAAAAAATAAAATAAAATAAAAAGAAACAAAGAAAAAGGAAAACAAAAAAGAAGAAAAAGGAAAACCAATTCCCTTAAAAAAAAAATCCACATCGTCGTTCCCCATATTTTGGGAAAGAGGCTGAAGAAAACATTCTACACTGTAGAAGACACATGAAACTGCTGATATCCATGTTTTGACATTGGAACTGCAAGTCTGAAGCATATAGTTCTAAAACCTCAACCAAAAGAGGCTTGATGCTTATAGCATGGATATATCACCACTGTGAAGATGTTAACAAGTTAAGGATTCTGGGATACCAATCTGGTATAACCAGCAATATACTGGGTTCCTGTGAAAGATGTGGCATTTCTTCTTAAGGTCAGCTTTCAGAGAACTTTGAAAAACAATGTTACAGACTGATTACTTACAGTACTCATTTGCTTGCAGAAAAGCAGGACAGTAGTTCAATAAAAACTGAATACATGATCATTTTTCTCACTGGATTTGATTAGTTGCATAACTTTAGCAAGATTATCACAGTGTGATCTAGTTAAGCTTTTAGGATTATATGAACACCAGCACCAAATTAATCTTGGAATCAAACAGCTGAGATACTTGTAAACTCTCTTATATCTGACCACTTATGAAGTCTCTCCCGGTCCCACTGCTTCAGTAAGCATTTGATAGTTAGTGCAGCATTTTATTGACAAAGCAGCACAATCTGGACAGATTCCTGGCTTCTCTCTCCTTTCAAGAATATCATGCCACCTCGTCGAGTCCCCAAGGATGCAAACAAGATGCAAACAGGATGCAAACTGGGATTATTTTACATAAAGTCTCCCTTTGTAGCATCTGAAATAAAAACCTTTTCCTCAGAACTGCCACTGCTTTGACAGTGAATTCCATGTTGAGTTGTACAATTGGTTACTCAGTTCTTTGGCTGATTTTAAGAATTGCATTCAAAAGTTACTCTATGTTAGAAGCATTTAGAAAATATATTTATACCTGGTATTGGTACTCTCTCAAGTACTCTTTTAGCCTTGTTGGTAATGGTAGCTCCCAGATCTGATTTGTGCTCTTGTTTATAGCTATTCTGCAGCGGTGTTGCAGAGACGGAGCAGACGTATAGAGGGGTTTGCTCAAGTAAAGGTGAACTGTTCCATTTGAAGGTGTTTCAGTTCTATCCTTGCACATAAGAACATAGTACTCAATCAAATGCACAACGCTGTTGAACTGTTTAAGTCTAGATCTGACACAAGTGATGGAGTCCAATCTAAACTTGCCATCTTGATATTCTATACGTAGATTGGTCGGTCCCGCTGATGTTTTTACCGATATAGTCAGTAGATACTCTGAATGTGAACTATCCCTAACCAAAAAGGTCCCTTCAGGGGCATCCTGTAACCTTTCTTTGGCTTCAGCAACAGTCATGTTGCCCCAGTACCATCCTGTTAAAAGATGAGAGAAAGAAGGGATTTTTTTATTCCAGTTTGTTTTAAAAGCTACTCTCTGGCTGATATACTTCTAGTCACCCATTTTTTTTTGTTGTTGTTGCTTGAAAATTAAAGTCCTGCAGGCACAGAAAATTTTTATTTGCTATTTAAATTAATTTGTTTTATAATGCACCTCGTTTTGACAGAGCCTACCAGGTCACTTTTTATTTTCATATCTATGCATACACATGCACAAATTTTCTTGCAGCGTCCTGCGGGACCGACACCGGAGCCCCCGACCCGGCGGGCAGCCCCTGAAAGCAGCAGGGACGCGTCCCGCCGGTCTCCGCTGCTCTCCCGCTGGGGCCAGCCCTGGCATAGGCAAGGCATAGGCTGGCAGCCCGCAGAACGTCCGCTCTGGATAACTCCGAGTAGGCTGCTCTTGAAATGAGCTTTGTCTAGCGATCGAAAGAAGAGATAAGAAAACAACTTCGGCGAGGTAGCTGCGGTCCTGGCGCGGCTGCCATAAAGACAAAAAGCCCTTCCCTCGGCCCGCAGCAGAGCTCCGCGNGCGAGGCACTGCCGGCGCTTTCGCTTCGGCCGCCGCGGTCCGCGGGAAGGTCGGAGTCGCCGCCTCCCTTCGCCGTCGCGGGAGCTCGCAGGCGGCGATGGCCAGGCGTCGCACCGCCGCCCGGTCCCCCTCTCGGCCTGGTGGGGATCCCCGGCGCGCCGCCCTGCCTCCCCTCGGACAGCGCCGCCGCCCCCGGCACTTTCTCCTTCCCGGCCGCCCAGGCTTACCTGCCCGCCGCAGCTCCTCCATAGCCGCGGCCAGCTGCTCCGCCTCACGGCACTCCTCGGCAACGGGCGCCGCCGCTCCGGGGTGCCCCCAGCGCTCCCCGGAGCTCTCCGCGCTCTCCAGGGACTCGGCGGAGCGCAGGGTCATGGGCGGCGGCGGCGGGCGCGGCCCCGCTCGCACGCAGGTCGGGGGCTGCCGGCAGGAGAAGGGCTCCGCTTCGCCGCCGCTGCGTTCAGCGCCTCCCTGGGCGCATGGTCCCGGTCCCCAGCCCGGGCGCCGCCTGCGAGCGGAGAGCGTGGTTAGCGGCGAGCCCCGCGAGAGGCGCTCCCGACGCAGAGCGTGCTTCTGGCGATCCCGCTTCGGAACTTCCCAGCATCCAGAGGAGGGACCCGAAGCGGGAGATCACCTCCCGGCGGAACGGAGGAGGGACATCTCCTCCCCCCCCCACGGCCACCCAGCCTGTCCTCGACTCCTCTTCACCGAGGACTCGGCGGCGACCCGAGAAGGTGGTCTCACTTTATCGCAAAGGTGAACCCGCTGGTACCCCGCTCACTCGGCTGGGGCAGGCGGGCCTGGCCGGCAGCTCTGGGACTTTTGGGGAGGGAGGAGGTCGTGGGGGTGAGCCGAGCACGTAAAGGTATGAGAGAGGAGGGGTAACCAGCAGAGCGGAGCAGAGGTCCCAGCCCCGGAGCTGCCCGGGTTTCACGATGCGCTGCGTACGGACGGTACGCACGGACACCTTCCAGTAAGGTCATCCGCCAAGTCGTACCTCTAGGAACGGGAGCCTGGCGTGGGCCATGCTCCTGGGGTGGGAGACCTCCTCTAGGGCAGCGGCGTACCCGAGGAGCTGCGGGTCGGGTGCGCCGGCAGCGCCGGCTCCGGGGGCTCGCTGGCCGCTTGGGAACGGAAGGGGCAGCGCGGTGGAGGACGCGCTATAATTAGCGCGGAGCAGGAAATATGCTTTTCCCGCTCCATTAAATGCTGATATTAGGGGAAAAAAAAAATCTTTCCTCTTGGCTGAAGCTAACGGAAAGGACAAAAGGAGCCTCTTCTCTCCTGGGTGCACCGCCACATAAGGAGCGACACAAAGCCAGGCAGCATCAGCGAGGAGGAGCCCAGCCGGCTTGGCCGGAGTGGAGGGACGGGGCTCACGGGGAAGATCGGTATCCCCCCGCCGGTGCTTGCGAACCCGGCAGTCTCTGCCTGCGGGTGCGCAGCAGTCGCCAGGTAAGAGGTTATGCTGTGGTTCCTCCCCTAACAAGTTCCGCTGTGGAGCTCAGAAACTTTTCCAAATTAAACTGTAGCGTCAACTGATAGGGTATTCTGACAGGTTTCTACCCCAACATATGTAGGCACACACGCGGGAACCCCTTGGCAAAGCCCACTCCCTCCTTCCCCCGCGCGGAAGCTCCCGCCGTCGGCTCGGTGGCCGGGCGCAGGTGCGCCTGTCACCGGAGAGGCTGCGGGCGCGGGGCCGACGAGCGCAGGTGGGAGCAGCCCTGCCAGCGGTGTCTGGGCGCGACCCCTCGTGAAAGGGAGGTTCCGGGAGCGCCTAGCCGCGAAGTGCCGCCGCCACGCGAGTTCGGTGGGGAGGGAAGGCTTGCGAGGCGGCGGCGGTGGCTGGCTGCAGCCGGGCGTCTCCCGGCCGAGGCGAGGAGGGCCGGAGCAGCCTGCCGCCGGCTGTGGGAGAGCCTCCATCTCGGCTGTCGGCAGCGCCGTACCGGGAGCGGGGCGGCGAGCTGCCGGCTCTCGAAGAGCGGCAGGGCATCGGGCGGAGGGGGGCGACGCCAGGGAGACTCACCCGGGCTCGGCGGGACGGGGCTGGGACCGCCGCTGCCGCCGCCTGGAGGTGGGGCGGTCAGGTTGTTCTGGCTCCCGTCGGTGTCGGAGGCCCGGGGGGACACAGCACCCGCCGCCGGGGAGAAGCGTCGAGGCTTGTGCTGGGGCGGACAGAGGCTGCCGGAGGAAGATGGTGCTCCTGGGGAAACAACACC